>CM060618.1:1247500-1252500 GCA_030578275.1 Meda fulgida | reverse complement strand
ATTAAAGAAAAATGACCCCATCAGTTATCAAAAAAAAAAAAAATTGCTTGAGGAAAGACCATTTAATTCTACAACGGGGTAAAAAATACCGACGGCAGCAGTTCAAAAGCAGAGGCGAGAAGATGCTTCTTATCAATCATAATATTATTTCTCTTATTTAATGCTCTCTCTTCATAGATACTTTCTATTCTTGGTTATGCAGTCCCTAACAATTTTTTTGCCATTGTTATGTGCCATTGTACACACACACACATTTCTATATTACTAACAGAGCACTGTCGCTCTACACTGGCCAAGTGGGGACCTGAACGATGTTTACCTATCGAACAGGGGACTCCCATAGCCTACAATGGAACTGTGTGTGTGTGTGTGTTTGTATATATATATATATGTATATATATGTATATGTGTGTGTGTGTGTGTGTTCATACAGGCATCAGAGATCACAATATGCATAGATAAACATACACAATATACAATTAAAAAAGAATGACCAAACCATCAGTTATCAAAAATTAAAAAAATAAGAATTTTTTGAGGAAAGACCATTTGAATCTGTTTTTTAACGGGGTAAAAAATACCGATGGCAACAGTTCAAAAGCAGAGGCTCTTATCATTCATATTATTATTTTTCTTCTTTAACGGTCTCTCTTCATAGATACTTTCTATTCTTGGTTATGCAGTCCGTTTAGGGTTCATGGGATAAATCAAACAGAAATAGCTCTTTAACGTAACAATTTCAGGTCACTACTTTATACAGTCAATAATGATTATATTAATCAAAATGAACTTCGCGTCCTCAGTTGGATGGTAAAGAACGACACCAGTTCTTCTGCTTTGTACATTTCTTGCCATCACAAAAACACGGTAAAGATTTTGGAGGTCAATCTCAAAATGTTCTGTTGACTTGCTGCACTGAACAATTTTACTTCATTCAGTTGAAATATATGAAGTAGGTATGTTCATTTAACATTTGGTTTTCTGACTGACAGCTGATGCTTAACCAGTCATCAGCAGTTAACTGAAATTATTTTAAGGTTAGATTAGAATTAAATGTAATTAGAAAAGATAAGTGTCTGTGACCCATTCAAAAACCTCAAAAATGTAGATTTACATGTGCAAATAGCAGCATAAACAACAGAACATGAGGATTCACACACACCGTCACATCGAGCACCCGCAGTGCTTCTGTGAACACAGTAAACCAGAATAAAAGTGTATATATATCTGTATATATATATATATATATATATATATATATATATATATATATATATATATATATATATTAGTGCTGTCAGTTTAACGCGTTATTAACGGCCTTAACGCAAACACATTTTAACGGCGTCAATTTTTTAACTCGAGATTAACGCTCTTTTTGGCCTAGCAAACATTGTAGATTTTTCACATGCTGTTGCAACAACTGGTAACGTTAGAAAAACTACAACATCACACCGGATAGCGAGACCGGAAACAAAACAAAACGCGGGACTAGATTTGATGGCGGAGTGCGAGCGCGGGCGGTAATGCACTCACTCTGTGTGTGCGGGTACGGGAGAATAAAACGATTCGGGACTCCCACAAACTAGAAAAATCTATGAATAAAACATTAAAACTAATAAATGTTTATTCTTATGTTGCAGAAAAGCAACAAGAACAACTAAAACAAAATAGAAACGATTTACAGGCCAGAGTTACTTTTTATGACATGTTTGCAGCGTTGAGCGATGTAGCCAATCACAGACATGTGTTGATTTCTTAAACGCAATGGCCAATCAGATGCATTTAAAATAGACTCCCCTCACTGCTCAAAACTGACTTTTTGTTCAGTGCTGAATTCTGGATATTGGCAAATCCTCTAATTAAAAAAAAACAAAGTATATATATTCTGAAAGATTCATTGTGCAGTCAGCTTCATTGATAATAACAGAGATGTGTGAGATTGCGATGAACTGATGTCAGCTTTTTAGGAATTTTTAAAGGATTGCACTTTGTGCGCATTCAGTCATCCCAAACCATGCACTCAGTAGCCTGCTTGCTTTTATATTATAACAGTGGTTTGTGTGTTAATGCTTTAATAACAAATAATTGATCAGGAGCATTTATGCTGATGTGTATGGTGGCGACACATAGGCGAAGTAGCCTACAAATAAAGTCTATTTGCGGGCGGGAGCGGGACAAAAATGTTGCGGGCGGGAGAAAGTAACATAGAAAGTAGTTGAGAACGTCAGTTATAACGCCCCACGTATTAAAAAGAAATGGACGGTTTTAAATCGGGCTCGGGACGGGCTCATAATTACAGTAAATGTGTCGGGCCGGGCTCAGACACAATGCGCACGGGCTCGGGTCGGCTTGATTTTTTGGGCCCGATCTAAGCTCTACAATGGATGACTTCAGACAGAAGCACATGGATACCACAGCTAAGAACAAACTTATTGCTGATCCACTTTTCCTTGTTCATAAGAGCATTAAAATTAGAAAAAATGATGGGACAAATAGAAATCAAGGGACATTTAGAATAGATAAAAATGTGCGATTAATCGCGAGTTAACTATGGCATTAATGCGATTAATCGCGATTAAATATTTGAATCGTTTGACAGCACTAATATATATATATATATATATATATATATATATATATATATTTATACAACATTATTTTCAACTGAAAATTGTAAGCTTTTAATGTGTTTTGGCCGCTCATTTACGCGAAAATGCCTTTTTTGAGGCCTGACAATGCAAACTTTCCAACCCGGTCACACTAAATGCGTCTCTATTGCACGCATTGTGTTTATCATGCAATTTATACGTGAAATGTAGTTTTTACGTGCATATGATACGCATGGGTAGGTTTAGTAGTGGTGTGGGGTACGCATGTATTATACGTTTGGTTAGGATTAGTGTTGTGGGGTGTGTGTGTATTACATGCAATAAAGTGCGAACCATATGCATGTAAAAACTAATTTCCGCATGTAAATTGCACGATAAGCACAATGCGTGCTATAGAGATGCATTTTCATGAGATCAGGCTGGTCATGCACAACCATATAACATGTTCACATGTGTACTTATGATCAGGTGTTCACATGCACATGTTCATCTACCATTGGGGTCTATTTTAAGAAGACATGGTGTTTCCTTCCATTTTTATGCTGACGACACACACACACACACACACACACACATATATATATATATATATATATATATATATATATATATATATATATATATATATATATATATATACCTATCAAGAGAAATGATCCGTCTGCATTAATTTCTCTTTTATTATGCTTAGAAATCTTGGCTTGCTCAAAACTTTTTGTCTTTAAATGAAGTCAAAACTGAGGTGATAGTTTTCGGCCCCACTGATAATTTTAATACCACCAGCATCGATTTGAGGAGCTTCTCTGCATTCAGATCTACGCATGACAAACAAATATCTTTCTTAATTGGATCTAGTTTCTATCAACTCCGTCTTTTGTATCAAATTAAACACTTCCTATCTGACAAAACTCTAGAGATGTCTGTTCATGGTTTTATTACTTCCTGTTTAGACTACTGCAACTCATTGTATTGCGGTATTTCCAAGTCACAAATCGCTCGCCTTCAACTTGTCCAAAATGCTGCAGCAAGATTTATTCGCAAAAGTCCTAAATATGATCACATGATGATAATGATACATTTTATTTATATTGCGCTTTTCTCCAACCCAAAACGATACAAAAACAATACACAGTATCAATATATATATATAAAGAGATTAAAAATTTTAACATTACAAAATTTAATGACAGTACATTTCAAATACCTAAAAATGGTACATTAAGTGGTTTTGTTCAAGTCAAAATATTACTTAACATTAATGAACCAACCTACATACAATAAAACTACATTTTGGGGGGTTAAATCAAGCAGAAATATCACTTCAATGTAACAATTGCAGGTCACTACACAAGTTAAACTGTACATGATCTAGACTCTAGATAAATGAAATGCAATCGCAGCAGTAAGTCAGGGGAATGCTTATATTTATTTCTTTGGTTTCAATTTTGAACATGTTGCAGTTCTTTTTAAAAAGGTATACATTTTGATATAATTATAAAATGATATAACATGATTTGATACTGTATATTAGCAGAAATTACACATTTTTCACTTCAGCAACAAAGTGGAGACCCTCTTTTCTGTAATGAAAGACCAATCTTATGGGTTGTGGTCTCTCAGACATTGGCCAATATCAGTAAAAAAAAAAAAAAAAACATTGTTTCCCTTAGGGCTTAAATGAACCAGATTTTTTTTTACATCCTTACACTTTTAGACAGGTGATGCTTGCAACCCGACCATAATCCATTAGCCGACAAGATTAGAATGTTATATTCTAATTAAATTAGAATGTATGTATTTCTCAATACTCATCACTGTTTTAAAAGCTCTTCACTCCGTTGTCTTAACCAACTTTCAGCTTCACTGCAGTAAATTTCACATTCAAAACGCATTAAAACTACCAAAACACATCATTCATGTCTCAAAATAAGACATTCTTTCAGAACACTAGTAAAGGTTTCACCCAACAAACAAAATTAAAAATACAAATCAAAAAACACAAACAACAGGCAGTAATATGCACTATTTTCTGCTGTTCAGAATTCAAGGCAGGTTATTTTACATGGTTCATGTTTACATTAATGTACACAATTATTTCCTTTTGTATAGATGGCGATGAAAATGAAAGACTAAGACTAGTGTAGGTGTTTAGTTACATCTTAATTGTTCTGATAGGTTTTTTTTAGATTCAGAATATATTTCAATGTGGTATACGGTATAAAAATATTGCAAATTTCAGTCTTATTCATTTTTGTTTGAGTTGAAATGTTTTTAACTTAAATATAACAGTCTTGGAAATAATATGTAAGCATGTGCAAATTGGCCTGTACAGTAAATCAAGTTCTGCTGGTCTTTGTGTTTAAGTGAGAAATAAATTCATGTAAATTG
>CM060618.1:1225000-1240000 GCA_030578275.1 Meda fulgida | reverse complement strand
ATATTTATTAAGTACATAAGGAAGACAGACTTCATCTTCACACACACACACACACACACACACACCCACAAAAGTTCCATTGCACGTCTATGGGTGTCCCTGTTGGTAAGGTAGGACATTCGTTTCAGGTCCCCAATTGCATGGTTTTTTTTTAAAAATAAAAATTTGATATTTTATAGTTTATTATGAAAAAAGACCTTTAATGACAAATGTTGTATTGTCATTTTTGTTCTCTTCAAAATGACTAGAAACACTAGTTCCTCCTGCGATAATGGCCAGTGTAGAGCGATAGTCCCCTGTTAGTAATATAGACGGTGTATGTGTGTGTTGTGTGTGTGTGTTGGGTATAGTTCAGTGAATCTTTAAATGTTTAACAGCATTTTCACAGTCTCTTTTAGGGTTTGGAGTGTGTCGCCCCCATTTTTCGTTTGCAGTCGATTCCACAGGATAACAGTGCCTTCTGTGAAAATTGGAGGGTTTTCCTTCTTACTCGAATGCACACTTTGAATTCTAAACCGATCAATGTGTGATGAAAATTGCTTTGTTACCAAGGAAGTGTAGAGGAATCAAGAGTTCACAAATGCCTTAATATAAGACACAAACTATTGGCTGCACAGGACACAATTGGGGTAACTGTAGGTTGGACCACTTTTCCAGTGAAAATATTTAGTGGTCCACAAAAAAGGTCTGGGACAACTACCAATCATTAAAAAGAATCGAAAAAAAAATACAAACCAACTTAAAAGTTAGCCACTGGAGTTAAGAGTTAAAAAGTTGCGTTGCACAAATCAAAAGTACTGGTACTTCTGTACCAATTTGATTACTCTCAAAAGTCGGAAATATAAAAAAGTGCTTTAGTTTCAAGTAGACAAAGCACTGCTTTCATAAGGCTTATGTCCTTGTGCAAGAGCTCTGTGGAAAAAGTGTAAAGGTTTCTGTTTACAACATGTTTCTGCAGCGTTGAGCATTTTAGGGACAATCAGCAGCCCTGTTTGTTGAGCACGATGTGCAATAGACAATCAGAGGTGTTTATGTTAGTCAGAAATCTGCTCGTTCGCCAGATTTAAGGCATAACGCAATAAAACACAATTAAATAAGAAATTTCTTTGTGCTGCATTGACCGGTTTTGTTTATAATCATAACAGGAGTTTTCACGTCAGTCAGTGCGCTCGAGCTGCGGATGAACAGAAGTTTGCTTGCTCTTCAATAACATAACAACTTTACTCGATTTATGCTGCTGTGTTTCACACATGCTGAGTATCAGGAGTGACAAGCGTATTCAAATGTGGGACTGAATTTAAACACATCATGTTTTTTTCATCAGATTTTTTGGACCTGTCCATTGACGATGTTTTATGTATAAGTGCAACAGACCTGCCGCTTGTTCTGTTAACCTGGTAATTGTGTTCTTGTTTCACTTATTTTACTAAATGATCATTTTTAATGCAATGTTTACGTAATCAAACAAGATTTGAAGGCTACATGTTTATGTTTAAATGTACTACTTTAAATTTAATGCATTAAATTAACTAATTTCAATTATTGCAATTACGGCTTTTCCAATAATCAATCATTTTTAAATAAAAGATTATATTAGCTTCAAAGCCCACACTATACACTGGTGGTACATCCAGATGACACATCCTAAATAAGAAACCAGTGCGCACGCGCGCGTGTGTGTATACAGGTCCTTCTCCAAAAATTAGGCATAATTGTGTTAAAGTTCATTATTTTCCATAATGTAATGATAAAAATTAAACCCCTTTCAATAAATTTAAGATTCTTTGCAAACCAACTGAAATATTTCAGGTCTTTTATTGTTTAATACTGCATGATTTTGGCATACAGCTCATGAAAACCCAAATTACTAAGTCTCAAAAAATTAGCATATTTCATTCTGTCCATTAAATTAAGTGTTTTTAATACCAAAAAAAAGAGTTCAACCTTTTCATATAATTTATTTTCAGTTATGCAATCAATTACTTGGTCGGGAATCCTTTTGCAGCAAGGACTGCTTCAATGCGGCGTGCATTGGAGGCAATCAAGCCTGGTGGCTCTGCTGAGGTGTTATGGAGGCCCACGGATGCTTCGGAGAGCGGCCTTAAGCTCATCCAGAGTGTTGGGTCTTGCGTCTCTCAAACTTCTCTTCACAATATCCCCACTGATTCTCTCATGGGGTTTCTGGTAGGAGAGTTGGCAGCAAATTGGCAACAGTTAATACCATGGTCCAGTAAACCATTTACCAGTGGTTTTTGGCACTGTGTGCAGGTGCTGGTTGTGCTGAAAAATGAAATCTTTCATCTCCATAAAGCTTTTCAGGAGGTGGATGCATGAAGTGCTCAAAATCTCTGATAGCTAGCTGCATTGACCCCCCCCTGCCCTGATAAAATCACAGTGACCAACACAAGCAGCTGACCATGGCCACCCAGACCATCACTGGTCTGTGGTACTTCGTCACTGGACTTCAGGCATTTTGGCCATTTCTTCTCCGCCAGTCTTCCTCCTGACTCGGGCACCTGATTTCCCCCGATTGAATGGCAACACTGAGCAAACAATCCATGTGTGATTTCTGTAGCCCAGGTCAGGGCTTCTTTCTGCTGTTTCTGGTTCAAAAGTGGCTTGACCTGGGGAATGCGGCACCTCTGTAGCCCATTTCCTGCACACGCCTGTGCACGGTGGCTCTGGATGTTTCTTAACTCATGAATCCAGTCCACTGCTTCGCAGTCCCCCAAGTTGGAAAGCTGTCCATCTCACATCTTCCTCATGGGTTGCGTCACCTCTTCTGTTGTGCTGCGTTTTTTTTGCACACTTTTCCGTCCCACAGACTTCCCACGGTGGTGCCTTGTACAGGCACTCTGGAGAAACTGCCTATTTGTTCAGGAAAATTTCTTTCTGTGTTTACCCTCTTGCTTGAGGGTGTCAATGATTCGCTCGCCTTCTGGCCAGCTGTCAGTCGGCAGTCTTACCCATGATTGCGGTTTTGGAGTAGTGAAAACAGGCTGGAGTTTTTTAAAGCCTCAGGAATCTTTTGCAGGCAGGTGTTTAGAGTTAATTAGTTGTTTCAGATGATTAGGCTTTCATAGCTTTTTTAGAGAAACCTTTTCATGATATGCTAATTTTTTGAGACAGGAATTTTGGGTTTTTCATGAACTGTATGCCAAAGTCATCAGTATTAAAACATAAAAGACCTGAAATATTTCGTTTGTGTGCAATGAATCTAAAACATATGAATGTTTAATTTTTATCATATACATGTGGAAAATAATGAACTTTATCACAATATGCTAATTTTTTTAGAAGGACCTGTTACACACAGACACACACAAACACTCACACAAACACACACACACCCACAAAACCACACAACACACCACACACACACGAGTATTCTTTCAAGTGTAACACTCTTTTATAGAAACTACTGATGTTCACAAAACAACGATCATTAGTTCAGCATAAATTAATAGTTCTGAGCATTTAAAAATATATCTATAAGTTTATCAACTGTACGTTTCAATTCATAACACAAAGTATTGAATACACCCACAATTATCTGTTCTTTGAAAATACAATATGTAATACAAGTGAAGTAAATACCTGAGGAAGAACAGTATATGTACGTACCTGATCAAAAGCAAATCTTAGTTGTTCCCTTTATCCACAGAAAAAAGAGGTCGAACAGTATTCACTTCATCATCTCGTGTGCAACAAAAACAATCCTTTTGAACTAAGTCCGTTTGATGACTATAATCAAAGAAATGTAATTATGACAGGTGCAGCATGTGGTAATCAGCTGCGATAATGACATCAGTGGAATGGCATCATATCTAGCAGCACAGATTCAGAACTTTGTTGTGTAACCAAGTATTTCAAGCCTGTAGAGGTTACTGTCATCACTTTTTTTCCCTGTACAAAGAATTTTGTTTTTATATTCTTAAGCTCACCTAAAGATGAATGCTATTTGATAAAATTTAAGAGAAAAATAATTGTGAATTATGTGTTCAGTATATTTTAAAATCGTACACTTTATTTGGTGGTAAATCAATTATTGGACCTAAGACCCATTAGACCAAAGAACCAACCTATACACCCCTAATACCATAAGCGTACATGATAGATCTTTTGAGACAAATATGTGGGTCTTCATCACCTCTCTGTAACTTTGTGAGCAAATGCATCTCTTCTTCTGTATTTTACTCGATCTGTTAAACAGGTGAATGTGTTGTTTTCCAGACAGAACTTTGATTCCCACCCAAGCCAATTTCTTAGATTAGAAAAAAAGTATGCCACAATACCCAGCTAATCTGTTGTTCTTATATCTTCAAATTCAGGAATTGTCGCTTGCGCTAAACTAGTACACAAACAGCGCACAAATATTCAGATCATTAAGTAAATAATAATAATAATATTTGTTACATTAATATAGCGCTTTTCTCGACACTCTAAGCGCTTTACCATGGAAGGGGAGGAATTCCTTCAACCACCACCAATGTCTAGCATCCACCTGGAGATGCGGACGGCCGCCATATTGGAGCCAGTGTACGCCCCACCAACACCAGCTTACTGGTGGTAGAGGAGACCGTGATGGAAGCCAATCAGGTGTATATAGGGGATGATTAGGACCGGCCATGATGGACAAGAGGGCCAAGGTCGGCAATTTTTAATGAAACAGAGAGTCAGGGACCTCGGTTTAATGTAATCCGAAGGAAGAGTGAAAACAGTTGGCCCATGCAACTTTATTAACAAATTTGGTCTTATTTAAAATGTATTTAAAGTGTCAATACAACAATAAAAGTGCCCTATTTAGGCTATTTTAAGGTTTCTCCATTTGTTTTGGATGTTTTTTCCTCCTTTTTTTTTATTAAAAAACAAAGGTTTTCGCGCATCCAGGTCCAAAACATTTTTAATTTTCCATCATAATTATAACTTGACATCACTTCATTTCTCTATTGTGTTGAAAACGGTTTGTTCGAGATTCGTCTCTCCTAAAACCTCTTTTTGTGAGTTCTTTGCAGGACATTTACATTCACCAAACTGTGAATTCAATAGCATGAAGGATATTATATATATATTTAGGGCCTCTTTAAACACTTTTTCAGAAAATAAAAGTCAACAAGGACAAATTCTGAAAACATACCTAAACTTGGTCACCTGAGGTATTGGTTTAAGTTTACAGTAGGTGGTATTGCTATGTTCAAGAGAAAAGAGCTTTACGTCACCATGAATTCAAAAATTGCAATACATTTTTTCTGGTTCAATAAGTCATTTCCACTTGATAGACTTTTGGGTCACAAAAGTCTGGTCCTGTTTTCATGCGACTTTAACTTTTTGGCACCTTCAATGGAAATTGCATTACTGACACAGCCATGATACGTTCAACAACTAATGGGCATGATAACAAAAACTATAAACAATTCATCTGTTTTTTGAATACAAAATGATCTCACTTTTCTGCGTCACTTTCATTTAACATGCAAAAGCACATAGTATCATTTTCCAGAAATGGAGCCACAGCACATTTTCCCAATGAGCCTGGGTTGCCTATTTTCTCCACACAGTATTACACAATTGCCTTTCCACCAACAAAAACAACACATTTTTAGCTGATGGTTATTTTACTCTGCATATGTTCCTCCGTGGAACAATTCATTTTGTGTATAATGTCTCAATGTGGTAGAATTGGTTTCACTGCTGTACACAGATTTCACATTCACATTTTATTGCTTTCATACCATGTTCAGTTGGATAGATTGGTAGACAAAAGCAATTATCGGAAAGTGGAGAGGACATGTGGAGTTTGACAACCCTAGCCACCCATTTCCTAATTTCACCACTGCACACACACCTCACCACCTATTTTCAGAGCTCTCATCATCTCCTTACACACTAATCTGTGCCTAGGGCTTTATGATGATGCATTCCAAGGAGCTCTTTGTTTGTGCACATCAGATTTCTCAAGTGAGTCACCCAAAATTCAAGAGCAGCATCTTTTCATGTGTCTTTCTGTTTCTGTACCTGTGATTGAAACTGAGGATAGTGGCACTGTCAATTTCCCTCTGGAAAATTAAGCCTTATCAAATTGATGCATCGTGCTTGGTGACATTGGAGTGTCACATTGTGTTCGTGGAAAAACCGTCTAAACCTGATGGAGATGCGCATCTAAGTCAGTGGTTCATGGTGCCCTTCGGGTTGCTCTGGAAAGGACATCAGTCTTTGGTGGTTCACTGCCAGCTGATAGTGAAGCAAGAGAGTAGAGAGGTGATGGACTTCAATCAGTATTTAACATTGAGCACAGAAAGAGACCTGGGGTGGCCCTGCTTCTTTCAGTCTGACTTTAATAGTTGCATGCAAAAAAAACTTAAACTATGAACCCAATTTATATACTGGACCAGTGAGAGATTCCTAAAATGGCTGACCCTTGTGAAAAGGAAGTCCTCTAACTTGTAACGATGCCCTTGTAGTGTACTTCATATTGTATAAACTATATTTTTTAAATCTGTACTTGCAGATAATATATTAAATTCATAAATGGCCACTCTTAAGTGTATATTAAAGTTAACCCTTTGATGATGTTTTTAAACACACGTAAATCACTCGTTAAAAATAATGTAAAATTAAACGTTTTACTTTAATGTATATCATGTTTTATTTATCTTTGGTTGTGCTTTAAAGTATGTTATTTTGATGTGTTTGATTAAAATTCTAAAGCACATGTAAAGTACTATATGTTACTGATATACAAACAACAAGAATGAATATGATAGACGCTGACAGACAGACAGAATAAGGGCCACCAGTGGCCCTCTTAGGCCAGACTGAGAGTTAACACAATTAGACATTGGCTATTGGAATCTAAGACAGGCCAGAGATAAATGCGACTTCATTAAGTTACTAGCCTTTAGATGAGTGTCTGTCCAATGCTAATCGTGATGAAGAAATCGGGTTTCTTCTTTTGTTTCATCTACGTATAATCTTCTCACACTATCTGTCTTTCCCGAGCTTGTGTTTAAAGTCTTGGCTTGGGATAGGGGGAAAGAAGATGAAGGAAGGAAGGAACGGGCTGTGAATGAAAAAGGTATAAACGGACATCTGTTGTTTTGAGGAACGGACATACAGTATGGACAGACATGCTGGTTTCATAGACTTGTAGTCTATCAATATATTTAAAAATTCCCTGAGAACAAAAAAGCGGGTAGCCATATTGGATTGAGTGCTTTCTGTTTTGTACATGCCTGGCAGAAATACATGAACGGACCACTCACATAATGACCTGGTGGGAGACAAATTAATCAGAGAAAGCTTTTTACTCACACACAGCACACACACACAAACAAAACACACACACACACAACACACCTCACACTCTCACACACACACACACACACAACCACACACAAATAACGCACCTTACTAAAGCCCGGTAAGTGGGTTGTGTGTATCTTAGGGGAGGAAGACATTTAAAACTACAGGAAATGGATGCCATTCACGGCTCACAGGCCATTTAATGGATTGAAGAGATTTGTAGAGTTCAAACCAGATATTTGATTCTGGTCTGGTGGTAGTGGCTGGACACAATTTGATATCATGCATTTCATCATTGGTTTTTGGCCATTTTGATAAGTGATTATCCACTTAGCTATTGATTGCCGTAGCTAT
This sequence comes from Meda fulgida, assembly GCA_030578275.1. Lineage (NCBI taxonomy): Eukaryota > Metazoa > Chordata > Actinopteri > Cypriniformes > Leuciscidae > Meda > Meda fulgida. The sequence goes on along the minus strand of CM060618.1, from coordinate 1,232,344 downwards.
TGCCTGCAGGATGGAAATTATTATGAGGCCAAAACATTCTGCAAATCTAAAATAATCTTTAAATACTTTTACATCATAGCACACATGGTTTAATTTTCCTCTGTATTGTGAATATACAATAGTGTGCTAGCTTCAAGCTACCATTACCGAACTTTTCTTTCATTCAGGTGTTTTTTTTTTTTTTTTTTTTTCAATATACATTTTTCTGCAGTTGTACTGTAGCTATATCTTACAATAAATTGCTGTTTTAATTGTTTGGTATTTTGTTGTTTACTTAATTATATTATTATACTACTTACAGGGTTCCAGTTTACTGCCTTTAGTGTAGTTCTTTTAATAAAATTAAACTGTACTGGCCTTGATGTACATCCAAATGACAATATTGAATCAAACTAAGAGGTTGCTCATTTTAATAAAAGCGTGAAAAACTGTGTCAGTTTTCTCAGGAAATACAGATGAAATGTAGTAATGTTTATAATGCTTCCACTAAGCCAAGAAATGGAGATAGTGAACTGAGGACTCAATGCTGAGTTGCGGTTAGACGGCCATTTCGCAGCGTTGTCTCAGCCAAGACCCTCAGCCAAATGCACTTAGTTTCTTATGTAGGCTATGAATCTGAACCAATGAATTAGCAAGCATCATAATACTGTTTTCAATAACCTGAAACGTCCTTGTAAAATGACAGGTTTCTGTTCAGATGGTTAAATGACTCTTTAACACTAGCTTCATTCCCCTGTTTCTGTTTACGGTATTCATTCACATTCACTTTTCATTTTACCCATGTTTTGCCGGAGATTGTGTTGTATGGGATTGTTGAGATTTGCTGTGGTTCGTGATTAGTTAAAAAAATTTTTTGTTGCTCACTCAGGTGAGTTTTGTTTCGGGTATGCTTGTAAATCTAGTCCCTTTAACAATGTGATCACTGTGCATGCTTAAGTGTAGTGTAGGCCACAGAGAATATCTTTCTGACTTACTGAGTTGATGAACTGTTGTAATATTATTCAGCCTACATCAAGTTAATTCTATGTGCTACTGGATCCAAATATTTGTATTATATTTTTCTATTTCCCTTCTGAGTCCAATTTGATACACTGTGAATCAAAAATGAATAGCACACTGCGACCAGATGACGTTACAGCTTGATGAATCGTCTCCTAAACCTTTCCCTGTACATGTATAAGCATTAGCAGATATATAAGTGCTTTCTTTGTAACGGATATGGAATCTGGAAATACACTCAAATAAATCAAAATCATATCAATCTAAATTGGAATCAAATTTAAATGAGCTTGTGAATTTAAACCAAATTGAATAAAGTATAAATATACAGGCCCTAACCAATCCAATACGTTCATTCTCAAACCATTTGAGCACAAGAACTTAATAACAGTTTATACAGTTGCAAAGTTGTGGCCAAATTCAGTAAATGTCAGCCGTAGAAAGGCTCCTGCGGTCATGCTGTTACTGTAGAGAGATTGATCCATGTGTTTGGGTCCAAGGGGATGGTTTTCTGCTGACTAATTGAGATGTCCACACAACGAGCCGAATTGATGGTCGCCTTGACCGATGTAAGAAAAGATTCTGTGCAGGAGTATAATTATCATCGGCAGAGGCAAAACACGATTGGTCCACATTATACTTTGCACACTTTATTTAGTTTCTCTTCCCCTGCATAGTTTTCCTAGCTGTATTGTCGTTGCCTCCCCCTCAACTCCATTCATGACCTGTGGAGGATTTTCGATGCATGTTTGCATCTGAATATCTACAATCTGTCTTCATAAATTGTGTTATGTGTGCATTTGTATTGTGGTTTTGTGGTGCACAGTACTGTTGCTATTAGGCTGACAGACAGCAGAACAGTAGCTGCAACAGAAAACTAATGATTGTGTATGATGACACACACTGATACAAAAACATGTTGAGTGTAGCCAACCTGTCCCATTTCTATAAAGCATGTAAGAGGAATTCAATCAGCTGGGAGCGATGCCATTACACACATGCAGGTGGGCCATTTATGCGCAAGGCACCTCAGCACTACCTGAAGCAGATGTGCAACAACTGTTAGAGCTAAACTTTTTTGACCTTGTGTATTCCTAATTGCTTTTTTGCATTTCGGATTCAATTAAACTCACTCTCATTTACCCTACACAACCATTGCCTGTCTCCATATAAACTGGGAGAGTTAGTGATAGAGAGAGAGATTCAGTATGTATAATACACTGTTGGTCTAAGATTGTGTGCATGTTTGTGAGTCTTAAGTACATTTGCTGCTTATATGTAACATGACATGAACACTCTTTTAACTTCATGGAGACATCCTTTTGTATATAACAACTGCCATCAAATCGCTGTATCTTTACAAAATAAGCAAGGACTAATACACAACTTTCTACAATAGCCAAACACTGTAACTAGAATTCCTGTAATGATTCTACTACGTGACTCTCTTTTGAACACTTGATATCAATTGACCATATCAAATATCATATATTTTATGATACTTTTGGTTGAAAGGACCATTTTAAAAGTTATAAGGAAGAGCATTAAAAATTATTTAGAGAATGCATACTACAATTATTAATAAAGACTGTATAGTATTGTATATTTATAATATAATAATAATAAAAATATAGTGTTTTGCTGTATACTACTACTAAATTAATAATAATAATAAATATTTATAATAATATTTATGGTACTAGTAATACTTAACTACTAGTAATCTACCTATATAATAATGATGATAATAATTGCTATAATGATTTAATAGCATGGTTTTTTAGTATTTAACTATAATAATAATTAAAGGAGTGTGTTACTGTATACTTAGTAATCACATTAATATAATAATTTAAGTTGGTGTGCATTACTGATTTATACTATAATATAGAATTTTAATAATAATAAATTTACTGGTACATATAATTCAAATTTTATATACTTTAATACTAATAATTTTTTAACTGTTTTATATATAATACATATGAAGATATATGAAGTAATTTAAACATATTAATTTATAAAAAATGTATTAGGATTATTACATTTTTATAAATAATTGATTAATAACTTCATTATATATATATATTTATATATTTATGTATATAAATATATATACTGTTATATAAATATTTAGTTATTAATCAAATTATTTATAATAAATTTTTAGTATTAAGTTGAGTTTTCCTATAATAATAATATTATTATTATACTTTCTTCCTATCATTAAAGAGTGCGTTAATAATATTATTACTGTATTATATAATAATAATAATAAATTACTGTTATTATTTGTACATTATTAATTATTATTTTTAAGTTATTTTTATTATTTTCAAATAGTGTGTTTTACTGTATTCAATAATATATCAGAATTATTGTTATTATTGTGATTATTTTAAAGCAATAAATAAATATACATTATTGTAAATATTTTTAATTTTTGTTATTAGAATTATTAGTTTAAGTATTTTAAGTACAATTTACTAATTGAGTTAACTATGTGCTAATGTAACTAAAATGTAACTTAAAGCTAAACTTAAATTAGCGTTTTCTTCATTGGGACTGTTGACGGGTCAGTGGTCACACATGTAGTTAATTTCAGGTTTTCCTATCTATGAATAAACATAGTGCCTCAAATGTAGGCAAAAACCTGATTCACACACACACACAACAACACACACACTTCACACTCTACAATCAACACTCCCCTCACCTCACACTCTCACTCACACTCACACTCTAACCTTGTGCACCACCTGAGCCTAAAGCCTGGCACAGTGGCCTTTGCAGTGTACCCAACAAATCATGTTAATACAATCACTTAGATTGTTTCTTACCGCCATACAATAACTCAAGCAAACTCCTAATTTTTAAATACCCTAGTTCATATCTTTTACAAAATACCACACTGTGTCATATGACCCTGTACCCCTACAGGAAAGATCCTACTTCGCCATATAGTGCAGTTCCGCCAAGCACGCCTCCTTCTCAGAGTTCCTTTTCACACCAGAGAGTCTCTATCCTCCTCTTTTCTCGTAATAACAATGGGGTATCAAGGAGACCAGGAAGGGGAGCGGAACCTCTGTGCCTTCGCCCTGCTTTGCTGTAGTGTATGTGACTATCCAGCATCAGATAGGAATCCTCTCTGCAGCCAGTATCAGCAATAGCAGCAGCCGAACGGCTCACAAGCTCAATTGAGGGAGACTTACCGGGGGACTATGCAGGAAAAGCTGCCATCAGACACACACACACACGCCCCCTCTCTGCCACACACACATCACACCTGGCTACAGTATCCTGCTTCAATCCGCTCTACCTTATTCTGTCGAATAGCAGCACCACTCTGTATCTATTTTATTTTTTCCAGTGGTTCTCCATCCAGTCTCATCCACTTCATCTACCATCTCCAGTAGTATCTGATGCATGGTTTTTACTCCTCGGGTATTTCCAGAAATACCATTTGTTCTGGTCCAGAGAGTGCATCTTAGAGCTGGATAGGGAATTGCTGGTGGGAAATATGGATTAAACATGACTCAGGTGCTTGACATTTCTCTTGATGTAATTTGATTCACTCGCTATATGATGTTGACTGTGTTTCCATGAAAATAAAACATTTGTATTAATCACAATTTAGTAATTACTGTATTATTAAAGTGCGGGTAAATTCATTAAACCAAGATTAAGCAATATTCTGGTTTAAGAATTCTGAATAATACCTCTGGTGTATTCCTGTATTAAGCAGGAATTTTCATTAGTCATGTAAAACATTAAATTTTTACTGCAAACTGCTTCTTTAAATCTGTGCAGTCTATAATTCCTTATGGAAAGTCATAGTCGGCTCTGTGTGAGGAGTGAGGAAGTTTCCTTAGGAGTCATGAGCGAGGATACACAGGTTCCCTTGGCTCCTAAGAGGGTTTGGAGCTGAGTGGATTTTGGGCGAGGGAAAGGACGTGACATAAAAGGAAACAAGGATGCACACATTAGAAATGAGAAGCAAGATACTGGGGAAGAGAGCAAAAAGGCGAGTGGCTAGCTCTCTTGAGGAAACCGGGTGTGAACCAAATCAAGTCACAAATGATCTGGGTGCTAAAAAAAGAAGAGCGTGATTGAGCAGGGAAACAATTAAGCTTCCCCTTTTTTTCATTTTCCTCCTTCCTTTTATAAGTCTCCCGCCTTTTCCTCTTTACCCTAAGAGGTGAGCTAAAATGCTTATGTAGTCCGAGAAGCAGCCCGTTTTGTTCCTATTGTTGTTAGTTAGGGGTCATCGGACTTAGCTGAGGCTTTGTATAACTGGCATTTTAATACGTGGCAAGGCCGCCAAACCACTATGCTTAGGGCTGAGGCCTCTGAGCTTTAGTGCTTAGATTGTTAGTTCGAGCACAACAATGCAGGCATTGGTCAGCACGGCGTAGTTGGTATGGGAGTCCCCAAAGTGTCAGCAGCTGGCACAGATAAGAAGTTCACTTGAAAGGGAATGTCTAATAGGCGTTAAGTTAGTAACAGGTTCCCAGAGAATGGGAACAGACGCTCCGCCGGAGGCTATGCTTTGGGGCATGCCTGTGTGCTTCCTTCGGAATGTTTTCTCAGCGACCTTCTTACCTTGACCTTGAAAACATCATTGCACTGCGTACGGCATGTATGGCGTGTTTTGTAATGTACACGTGCCTTGTGTGTACACCGTTCCGCGAGAGCACTTCCCCATTGCTTCAGAAGTGACGCTGCGACCTCGTTCCTTTTCTAAGGTAAAACCGGCGGTTGGGGGGCATTCGAAACCGAGGCAGTTCTGGAGGTAATATCACCCATATATGGCCCCCCCCCCCCCCCACCCAAAAAAATTGTAATCCCAGATCATTGTCTTTGGGAGAGCAAAAAAGTCCTTTTTAAAGGTGAAAAAATTTGAAAAATATTGATAAGTTTTAGCTATATCACCCAGCCTACCTTTTTGCTGTTTTCAAGGACATAAAAAAAGCATTTATTAGTTGGCTGAATTAATGTGCAAAATAACTCAAAGCCCTTTTATAAAAGACAAGAATCCACAGCAGGGAAAAAATGCCTCATCTAATCAGACTATGATCAATATAAATAGTGTAAAATACATGTAAAGTACTGCCCACAGGGACTGGAAAACATCCTTTGGAGGCTATGGGTGTTTTACGGGGGGAATGTAGTTTTAATTTGCATGTTGCTAGAACTATGAATCATTTTACTACATTAAATTGTTTTCCAAAACCAACACGGCAGGGAGCGGGTGTTGACAGGGTGGGAATTTATTCACCACCCATGTCATCAAAACGTGAAGAATCTGTTCTTTAAGGCAAGAAGCAAAAGAAAAACGTTTCAGAGGAACAGAAAGAAACCCAGTTGAAGTTCATTTAGTCAATCGAGCTGGAACATTAGCCTGATTAAACGATTGCTGTTTTAGGGACTCTTAACCAAGGCAAATAAGAGAGAAGCACGCATCCTGGAACCTGCCAAAACAAATCGCTTAAGCGCCGAAGCGTCCCGGTGCTTTATAGTGGAGATGATGAGCACATTTAACATGAGTTGGAAGGAGGGGTGAAGGTACTGGCTGCTCAGTATGCCCAGACCTGGAGGTAATTAATTTCCATAGCATGGCCTTTCACAGATTCCATTTTGCTTATCAAATTATGTCCAGGACCCGATCTGGATCAGATTGGGATTACACAACGTCCCATTATTTACAGAGGCAAAAAGATTGACAGGAGCTGGGTAATTGGAAAAAATGCTTTATAAGGTATGTGTATGTGGTCTCATAATAAGTGAGAACTGAAGGAGAAGAAAACCACACTCATACTGGAGTCTGTGGCTTTAGACCATATTGGCTCTCGGTATTAGACTTTGTGTTCCTGGACTATTACTCTTCGGGGCCCGCTGGAAACTTTAAGTTTTGATCCATTATATAATCGGTCAAAAGTATAGAATAATTCAGGGTTTGATTAATGTTTTCGAAAGGGGAGGGGGGACAGTCTCTCATTCTGGTCTATACTCAGGCTGCATTTATTATGATTTTTTTTACAAACAGGACATGTTGTTTTGATATTTTAATTTATTTTTAAAAAAGTAAGTGGTAACATTTAGTATAATGTTTCTTATTACTGATAACTAATAAGGATTCTTTGATTTGGTTAAGGATCAGTTAGTTTATCTCAAATAATTCAAACTAATATTATTTCTTACTCCTGAAGAGCTATTAATGTTGGTTCAAGAAAAAAAATATCGATGAATTAACTATAATGAACAGGTATACACAGGAGTTACTACAATAATCATTTTTTTCTCAGCTGTGGAGTGGAAGTGGCCGATGAAGTTACACAAATAAGT
>CM060618.1:462500-470000 GCA_030578275.1 Meda fulgida | reverse complement strand
CTTGTAAAACCTCCTCCCATACCAACTTCCTTATTGCACATTCATTTTCTCCAACTCTTATCCCTAAAATTTTCATACTTTCTTTCTGTTCTTTAAATGGAATTTTGACTGGCAACTCATTCATTTCCCCCATCCTCATATATGTCGTTTTTTCTTTATTAACCTTTGCCCCTGTTCCTCCACAATATTTCCCAAAAACCTCCATCACTTTTTCTACACTTTTAATGTCTTTAATAAACAACGTTGTATCATCAGCATACTGATATATCTTGTGTTCTATTTTTTCTCCTTTTATCACTATTCCTTTTATACTTTTTTCCATTTCTATTGCCTGTCCCAATGTTTCAGCCACTATAGTATATAGCAATGGCGACATAGGACATCCTTGCCGGATAGATCTCGTTACTTTAAAATCTTCAGTTAAAAACCCATTCACTTTAACACAACTTGTAATGTCTGTATATATACATTTTATCCATTTAATAAAATTCTTACCAAATCCAAACCTCTCCATTGCATGCATCAAATATTTATGCTCCACCCTATCAAACGCTTTTTCCAAATCTACACTTATTATATAACCATTTTCTTTTGCATCCCTCATATACCATATCAAATCTCTTATACTATTAGTTATATCAGAAATATCTCTATTTAAAACAGCATATGCTTGATTAGTTGTGATTATATTAGGCACAACTTTTTTTAATCTATTGGCTAATACTTTTGTTAATATTTTATAATCCGTGTTCAACATACTAAGTGGTCTATAATTTTTTAAATCCCCTCTTTCCCCCTTTCTTTTGTATATTAACTTAACCACTCCCCTCTTCATACTTTGCGTTAATTCACCCTTCTCCATTATATCAATATATATTTCATTTAATATTGGACATAGGATATTTTTAAAAACCTTATAAAATTCTGCTGATAAACCATCTATTCCTGGAGTTTTACCATTCCTTAACTGATCAATTGCTGTTTCTATTTCCTCCTCCGTAATATTACTCTCACACATTTCTCTGTCTTCCTTGTTCACTTTACTTTTAATTTTCTCTAATAAGAAACCCTCATCCTCGGCACTTACCTCATTTTCTGTAAATAAATCCTTATAAAATCTTTTAATTTCATTTAATATTCCTTCTTTATCTTCCACTGTCCTTCCATCTTGTGTGTTAATATTTTTAATTATGTCTGCTTTCTGCCTATTTTTCTCTAATTCATAAAAATATTTAGTACTTCTTTCTCCTTCTATTATGTTTTTAGCTCTGCTCCTTATTATGGCTCCCTTACACTTTTCTCCCTCTATATTCTTCATTTTTTCTTGTAGTTCTATTATCTTATCAATGTTTTTCTCCCCACCAGTTATTTTTCTCATTTCTTCATCCCATTCTTTTTTAACTTTGTTTTCTGTCAATCTTTTAGCTCTCTGTACTTTTTTAGAGTAATGTACCGAAAACCTCTTTATTCTGTTTTTCAAGCAATCCCACCAAAAACTTTTCTCCTTTTCATACATCTCATTGTTTATACTACTTATTATTATACTTTCTATTTCTATTCTGTAAATTCCCATTTTTAAAAGTTCTGTATTTAACATCCATGTCCCCTTCCCTTTGGTAACCTGATTAAAATCCATCGTTATCCATAAAAAATCATGATCACTTTCACTATACATTTTATAAACTGCTTTTGATACATTGTATAGGTCTTTTCTCTCACATAATAATAAATCTATTCTACTTTGCTTTAAGTCTACCTCAACAATTTGCCTTCGTGAATAATCCCTTTTAAAACCATTCCTCTCTCTCCACACATCAACCAAATCGTATTTCCTCATCATATTATATAATTCATTTCGCCCTCTATCAGCTCTAAAGACCATTGACTCATCTATATCAATTCTCTGCAGCACTGTATTGAAATCCCCTACCAAGAAAATATTTTCTTGTTTCTCCATTATAATACTTAGTCTTTTATAGAAATCAAACTTTTCAGATTCCTCATTCGGTGCATGAATGTTACACACTTTTATTTCTCTCCCTTTGTATACTAATTTAATCATTATTATTCGACCCCTTGTGTCTTTATATTCTATTTTGTTTTCCTCAAATATCCCTCTTTTAATTAATATTGCTACACCCCTCTTCCTCGACAAATCACAATTCATATATACTTCCCCATCCCATAATTTCCTCATTTCATTTCCTATTTCCTCATCCCAATACGTCTCTTGTAAACATAAAACATCACACTTTTTGGTCAAAACCATCAAATTCTCCATTTTCTGAATTTTTGTTAAACCCCTTGCATTCAATGATGCAAAACATACTGAACTCATTCGCACAAAAAATAATAATAAAAAAAAAAAAAAAAACCACAAACAAAATTAACAAGAAAATACAAAAACCCAGCCATCAATCAATTGTTAACTTCCTCTAGTACTGCAAGTCTTAGTTCTCTTTTCTTCTCTTTCTCCTTCTCCATCTTCCCCTTTAATTTGTCTCTTCTTATCTTTTGTTTTTTCAGTACCTGATCAATGTTTATACTTGCATCTTTAAGTCTTGATTTTGTACCACTGCTCAAGTTTACTTTCCCTTTAATTTTAACTCCATTGCTCCTTTCACCCATTTCTCCTTCTCTTACCTCACTCGATATCTTGGTTTCTTTGTCTTCTGATCCTTCTTCACTTTGTCCTTTTTTATCATATTGTTCATTGTCCTCCGCATACTCTCGATTTTCAAGTAAATCCATCTTAGTTAGGTTTTCGTCCTCTGTGTCTATCTCTTCATCCTGACTTTCATCTTCATCTTCATTTTGTTCAACTTCAAATCTTTCCTTCTGCTTCGACTCTTCATTACCTCCTTCACTTGTAGCGTCTCCACTCTCCTCCTGTATCTCCATTCCTTCTTCTTCACTTCTTTCTCCCTCCTTCTCACATGTGCATCTCTTTATTGCCTTTCTGCAGCCTTGGCACCGCGGTGCTTTACAGTCCCGCGCATAATGCCCCTGCTCAAGACAATCTCTGCACGTGTATAAAGTGCAATCCTTCTTCTGGTGTTCCGTGCTTGCACAAATCCTGCACGTCTTTTCTTGATGGTCATGTATTACTCTAAAAAACTGTGCTCCTTCCTCAGTCATGAATTTGGTGTTGTACGGTAAAGATGTCACCTCCTTCGGAAACTTAACTTTTAAAAAACGCGTTCCATCTGCTACCGTAGTCCCTGGATAGTACCTTCTTCTTATAGGAAGGATGGGAGTAACACCCCACATGATCAGCTTATTAACGATGTCTTCATCTTCAATATAACTTGGCATATTCAAAAAAGACACCATTCTTTCCATCGCACACAGCTTCCTCACTTCGCATTTTTGTCCATTAATCATCATCCCCTCCAACAATCCTTCACAGTCTCTCTCATCTTCCATGGTCATTTCAAAATCATTGTTTAATTTTCTCCTTAACCCAATGAGTTTGCCAATTCCAGCTTCATTTTCCACTGCCTTGATTATCATTGCTATTGTTGTATTTTCAATGTCTTCCGAAATCAGGGTGAATGTCGCTTCTTTCTTATATTGTCTTTGATATCTTACTTGTTTTTTAAGTCTGTTAACCATTTCTTGTCTTTGTGAAATCCTCAATCTGCTTTCCTCTGTTCCTTTTGCACTTTCTGTACCTCTATTTGCTTGCAGATCCGTTGTCCTTTCTAAATTACTAATGTTCCTTTGCTGCTTCCCTCTTGAAACCACTGTTGCCCATGATGTCTCCCCCCCGTCCTCCTTTGTGTTTCTTTCATCCATATTTGTAATCCTTTCCTCGTCGTCCTTGTCATCCATCTCAATTCGTTTGCCTTGTCCGTGTGTTTGTGCCATTAAATCCATCCTTCCCACAGTTTTAAACCCCAAACAGTGATAACTGTTTGGGGCTTCAGTAAAACTACTCCGCAAGGATAATACTACTTTCCCGCTTTTCCAGTTAAATAAAAAAACAAAAAACAAAATAATGCTTGAAGAATGCTCTCTCTTCCTACTACCTTGAATAGCTTCCTGGACTGTACCAAGATCGGGCGTGACCAAGGTGGTATGGCCGTAAGCGAAAGCTGCTGCCAAAATTGGACTATTTAAAAGGTTTAAACATTAGTCAAGTAAACTAAAAAGCTTACAGCACCTGGTATTCCCAGGCTGTCTCCCATCCAAGTACTAACCAGGCCCGACCCTGCTTAGCAATTCTAGCTGGTTTGCCCTCCCATAAAAATTCTAAAAAACATCTTTTCAACCTTTTTTCCACCCATACTGGCATTGATGTCACATATAAAAAATACCACAATTTCGATGACATTAAAACATTCAGGATTAAAACCTTCCCCTTTAAATGAAGTGTCCTCAGTTTCCAAAAGTTTGTTCTTCTTTCAATACTTCCCACTATTTCGTCCCACATGTTTTCTCTCACTTTGTCTTCGTCTTTCCCTATTAAAATCCCTAAAATCTTCATTTCTTTAACTTCCTTGAACTTAAAATTCTCTGTTAAATTCACTGTCTCTCCAAATCTCATGTACACAGTTTTTTCTTCATTCACTTTACCTCCTGACCCCTTACAAAACCTCTGCACTATTTCCATTATTTTTTTAACACTTTCTTCTCCTCTAACAATAAATGTTGTGTCATCAGCATATTGAAATATTTTGTTATCCTCTATGAATTCTTCCACCTCTATCCCTTTTATCCTCTTTTCTTGTTTTATTGCTAGTCCTAGCGGTTCTGCCACCAATGAATACAAGTGCTGATAACGGACAGCCTTGTCTTATTGAGCGCGTTATTCTAAAACATTCTGTTAAAAAACCATTACATTTTATTCTTGTCACCGCTCCCTTATATAAAATACGAACCCATTTAATAAACTTCTCCCCAAACCCAAAACTTTTTAAAACATCAAAAAGATACTTATGATCTACCCTGTCGAAAGCTTTTTCGAAGTCCAAACTAATTATGTAACCCTCTTTCTTTTTATCTCTCATGTACCTTATCGTGTCTTTTATACTCATTATTGTATCCGCAATGTCTTTTCTTTTTACTCCATATGCCTGGTTTGTTGTGATTATCTTTGGCATTATCTCTTTCAATCTATTCGCTAAAATTTTTGCTAAAATCTTTAAGTCAGTATTAAGCATTGTGATAGGTCTATAGTTTTTTAGTTCTGTTTTTTCTCCCTTCTTCTTATATATAAGCTTCATCAATCCCATCCCCATTCTTACCATCATTTCACCTTTTTCAAAAATCTCTTCATAAACATCGATTAAAATATTTGTTAAAATATCTTTAAAAGTTATATAAAACTCACTTCCTAAACCATCAATCCCTGGACTTTTCCTTTTGTTCAGTTCATTTATAGCTCTTCCTATCTCTTCTTTACTTATGCTTCTATCACACTCTTCCTTCTCCTCTTCGGCTACTTTTGTTTTTATTAATTCCATTAGTTCCTTTTTTTCTTCCTCCTTTACCTCTTCTGCACTAAAAAGCTTTTCAAAAAAATCTCTTGTTTCCTTTAAAATTTCCTCACTTGTTTCTGTTATCTCACCATTTCCCTTTTTTAACCCTTTTATCATTTCTGATCTTCCTTTTCTCCTTTCCAAATCAAAGAAAAATTTTGTACACTTTTCCCCTTCTACCAGATATTTTGCTTTACTCCTCAACATTGCTCCTTTATATTTATTTTTTTCAATCTCTTTCAATTCTTCCTGTATTTCTTTGATTTTTTGTACATCTTGTACTTCTTCCTCAATTTGCTTCTCCAGCCTTTCTCTTATCTTTTTTTCTTTATTCTTCTTACATTTATGTTTTAACGTACAATATTTTATAGAGAGTTTTTTCACTAAAAATTTTACATTCTCCCACCAAATTCTTTTGTCTTCTACATACATTCCATTTTCTTTTTCTTCTTCAATCATCTGTTTTATTGCTAAAACATACTGTTCATCTTTTAAAACGTCCGTATTTAAAACCCATACACCCGGCCCTCTTTTCTCTGTATCCCAATCAAACTGTACATAAAACGCCTTGTGGTCACTCAAACTTGTTACTTCATACCTTAACTTATCTATAAAACCTTCTATATTCCTTGTACATAAAACCATATCTATCCTTGTTTGACACATAAAATTCCCTACAATTTGTCTTCTAGAAAATTCCCTTTTCTTTTCATGTCTTTCCCTCCACACATCGATCATATTGTTCTCCTCCATTAATGATTTTAGCTCTTTCCTTCCAGTGTCCCTTTTAAAAACCATACCATCCGCCATATCTTTTTTGCTAAAAACAGTGTTAAAATCCCCCATCATAATAATATCTTTATAATTCCTTAAAAAACTCTTGACCAAGTTAAAATATTCTCTTTTTTCCTTTTCTTCATTTGGTGCATGTATGTTAACCAACAACATTTCTTTCTCTTCATAAGTCATTTCCACTGCCATACATTTCCCCACTTTGTCTTTATATATTTCTTTACCATTTATTCCACTATTTTCTCTTATTAGAATTGCCACCCCTCTTCCATATCTTTCATCTCCATTATTATACCAAAATTCTCCTTTCCAATTTTTTCTCATTTCATTTATACACCCCTCTCTCCAGTTTGTTTCCTGTAGCAAAATCACATCCTCTTGTTTACACATTTCTTTTACTTTATCAAATTTTTTGATATTTAAAAGACCTCTTGCATTAAAAGTCACAAGCCTTAGAACCATGAAGTAAAGAAAAACATACATGTAACTGTTCATTTATCATTCTGTCTCCCCCAAGTCCTTTAGCAGTTCATACCTATTCACACTCCTCAAGGTGTCCTCATTAACAATTCTTTTCCTTGCAGCCGCCAAACATGGTTTTACCTTAAGTGATCTCCTTCTCTTCATTTGTTTCTCTGTTTGGTCCTCTTCTTTGTCACTCTCAGAAGTCCTTTGATCCTTTTCACTTTTTGACTGTTCCCTTTTATCCATTGAAAATCCACAAACTCCAGGCATGTCTATTTGAATTTCTACTTCATCCTGTTGTTGTTCTTGTTCTTCTTGTAAGTTACATTTCTCTCTGGGTTCTCCTTCATCCTTTTCTGCTGTTACATCTTGTGTCATCGTTATTCCTTCCTCCTGTTCCTTTTCGTTGTCTCCCTCATGCACCTGCCCCCTTACTCCTTGTTCTTCGTCTTCCTCCTCGTTTGTCATCCCACATTTACATTTGTTGGTCACCTCCTTGCAATCCGGGCACTTCACTGCTTTGCAGTCCCTTGCAAAATGACCCATCTCGCAGCACTTGTAACATTTGTTTTCCGGACAGTCCTTCACAATGTGGTCCGGGCTCATGCACAGCCTGCAGGTTCTCACCTGATGACTATGCATCACCCGAAAGTATTGTGGTCCTTCTTCCGTCTCAAACTTTGTGCTATACGGGAGTGAGATCACTTCTTTGGGGAACCTGGTTTTTACAAACCTTGTTCCATCCTCGATGCTTGTGCCC
>CM060618.1:452500-455000 GCA_030578275.1 Meda fulgida | reverse complement strand
TGGCTTCCCTTCCCATAAAAAATCTAAAAAACATTTTTTCAGCCTTTTTTCTGCCCACAATGGCATGGATGACACATATAAAACATACCATAATTTAGAAACCATTAAAACATTCAAAACTAAAACCTTCCCTTTCAAAGTTAAAGTTCTCAGTTTCCAAAAGTTCATCCTCCTTTCAATACCCCCTAATAATTCCTCCCACATTGTTTCTCCTACCTTCTTTTCATCTATTCCCATTAAAACCCCTAAAATCTTCATTTCTTTTATTTCCTTAAAAGCAAGACTATTTGTTAAATCTTCTGCCCCTCCAAATCTCATATATACTGTTTTTTCTGCATTTACTTTTGCTCCTGATCCCTTACAAAACTCGTCTACGATTCTCATTGCTTTTTTAACACTCTCTAGATCCTTTACTATCACTGTAGTATCATCCGCATACTGAAATATTTTGTTTTCTTCTCCCTCGACACCTATTCCATTAATTCCCGCTTCTTGTTTTATGGCCAGGCCTAGTGGTTCAGAAACTAATGAATATAAAAGAGCTGAAAGTGGACATCCTTGCCTTATGGATCTGTTAACTTTAAAACACTGCGTTAAAAAGCCATTACATTTAATTTTTGTTATTGCTCCTTTGTATAAAATTCTTATCCATTTAATAAAATTCCCTCCAAAACCAAAACTTTTTAAAATATCAAATAAAAATTCATGTTCTACTCTGTCAAACGCTTTCTCAAAATCCAAACTAATTATGTACCCTTGTTTATTCTTTTCATGCATGTATCTTATTATATCTTTTATACTTATTGTTGTGTCTGCTATGTCTCTTCCTTTCACTCCGTACGCTTGGTTGGTTTTAATTATACTCGGCATTACTTCCTTCAATCTGTTGGCTAAAATTTTCGATAAAATCTTTAAGTCGGTATTCAACATCGTAATTGGTCTGTAGTTCTTCAAATCTATCTTCTCTCCTTTTCGCTTGTATATCAATTTCATTAAACCCATTCCCATTCGTTCAATCAGTTCTCCTTTCTTAAAAATATCTACATATACTTCTTTTAAAATGCTAGTTAAAAAATCTTTTAAAACTATATAAAATTCACTCCCCAAACCATCTATACCCGGACTTTTCTTTTTGTTTAATTCACTTATTGCTCTTTTTATCTCTTCATCTCTTATTTCTTCATCACACTCTTTTTTGTCTAGTTCTCCAACGGTTGTTTTTATTTGTTTCAGTAACTCCAGTTTCTCTTCTTCTTTCACTCCCTCTGCACTAAACAAATTCTCATAGTATGCTTTTATTTCTTTTAGTATTTCCTCGTTTGTTTCCACAACAACTCCATTATTTCCTCTAATTTCTTTTATCATTTTCGCTTTCCCTCTACTTTTTTCTAGATCGAAGAAAAACTTTGTACATTTTTCGCCCTCCACCGTATATTTTGCCTTACTTCTTAGTCTTGCTCCTTCATATTTCTCCTCTTCCATTTCTTTCAATTTACCCTCTAATTCTTTTATTTTTTGTATATCTTTCCCATTCTCATTTAATTCTTTTTTCAATTTTTCTCTCATTTCTCTCTCCGTATTTCTCTTACTTTTCTGTATTAGCTTGCAGTACTTCATAGTAAATTTTTTAACTAAAAATTTTGTATTTTCCCACCATATTCTTTTATCCTCGATATACATTTCATTCTCCTTTTCAGTTTCAATAATCTCTTTAACATTTAAAACATAATCTTCATTCTTTAAAATCTCTGTGTTTAAAACCCATACTCCCGGCCCTCTTTTCACAGAGCTCCAGTCTATTTGCATAAAAATGGGTTTATGATCGCTTAGACTTGTTTCTTCGTATTTAATACCACTGATAAAATCCTCAACGTTCCTTGTACATAATATAAAATCAATTCTTGTTTTGCACATAAAATTCCCCACTAATTGTCTTCTTGAATATTCTCTCGTTTTTTCATTTCTTTCCCTCCATACATCGATCAGATTGTTTTCTTCCATTAATAACTTTAACTCTTTTCTTCCTTTGTCACTTTTAAAAACCATTCCCTCACCCATTTCTAATTTGCTAAAAACAGTATTAAAATCACCCATCATTATAACTTCTTTATATTTCTTTAAGAATTCTCTTAAAACACTAAAAAACTCTTTCTTTTCATTCTCTTCCGTTGGCGCATGAACATTCACTACAACTACTACTTTCCCCTCAAAATTCATTTCTACTGCCATACATTTCCCTTCTTTATCATTGTATATTGTTATACATTTTACACCTCTGTTTTCCTTTATTAAAACTGCTACACCTCTGCCCTGCCTATCATCCCCATTATTATATAAAATATCTCCGTTCCATCTTTTTCTTATTTCAGTCATAAATCCATCCCTCCAGTTAGTCTCTTGTAATAAAATCACATCTTCATTCTTGAACATTTCCTTCATTTTCTCAAATTTTCTTACATCTAAAAGTCCTCTGGCATTAAAAGTAACACAACTAAAAGCC
>CM060618.1:432500-445000 GCA_030578275.1 Meda fulgida | reverse complement strand
CGTAAGCGAAAGCTGCTGCCAAAATCGGACTATTTAAAAGGTTTAAACATTAGTCAAGTAAACTAAAAAGCTTACAGCACCTGGTATTCTCAGGCAGACTCCCATCCAAATACTAACCAGGCCCGACCCTGCTTAGCTTCCAAGATCAGACGAGATCGGGCGTGACCAAGGTGGTATGGCTGTAAGCGAAAAATGCTGCCAAGACCTGGCTTTTTGAAGAAAATCAGAAACACTTTCAGACCATCTGAAGAAACACAGAGACTATTTCAGGCATTTTGAAGAGAACCAGAGACTTTTTCGGGCATTTTCAAGAAGCTAAGGGATTCTTTTTTTTTTTTTTTTTTAAACTAAAAACATTACAGCACCTGGTATTCCCAGGCGGTCTCCCATCCAAGTACTAACCAGGCCCGACCCTGCTTAGCTTCCGAGATCAGACGAGATCGGGCGTGACCAAGGTGGTATGGCCGTAAGCGAAAGCTGCTGCCAAAATCGGACTATTTAAAAGGTTTAAACATTAGTCAAGTAAACTAAAAAGCTTACAGCACCTGGTATTCCCAGACGGTCTCCCATCCAAGTACTAACCAGGCCCGACCCTGTTTAGCTTCCGAGATCAGACGAGATCGGGCGTGACCAAGTTGGTATGGCCGTAAGCGAAAGCTGGTGCCAAGACCTGGCTTTTTGAAAAAAATCAGAAACACTTTCAGACCATCTGAAGAAACACAGAGACTATTTCAGGCATTTTGAAGAGAACCAGAGACTTTTTCAGGCTTTTTCAAGAAGCTAAGGGACTCTTTTTTTTTTTTTGAAACTAAAAAGCTTACAGCACCTGGTATTCCCAGGCGGTCTCCCATCCAAGTACTAACCAGGCCCGACCCTGCTTAGCTTCCGAGATCAGACGAGATCGGGCGTGACCAAGGTGGTATGACCGTAAACGAAAGCTGCTGCCAAAATCGGACTATTTAAAAGGTTTAAACATTAGTCAAGTAATCTAAAAAGCTTACAGCACCTGGTATTCCCAGGCGGTCTCCCATCCAAGTACTAACCAGGCCCGACCCTGCTTAGCTTCCGAGATCAGACGAGATCGGGCGCGACCAAGGTGGTATGGCCGTAAGCGAAAGCTGCTGCCAAAATCTGACTATTTAAAAGGTTTAAACATTAGTCAAGTAACCTAAAAAGCATACAGCACCTGGTATTCCCAGGCGGTCTCCCATCCAAGTACTAACCAGGCCCGACCCTGCTTAGCTTCCGAGATCAGACGAGATCGGGCCTGACCAAGGTGGTATGACCGTAAACGAAAGAGGTGCCAAAATCGGACTATTTAAAAGGTTTAAACATTAGTCAAGTAATCTAAAAAGCTTATAGCACCTGGTATTCCCAGGCGGTCTCCCATCCAAGTACTAACCAGGCCCGACCCTGCTTAGCTTCCAAGATCAGTCGAGACCGGGCGTGACCAAGGTGGTATGGCCGTAAGCGAAAGCTGCTGCCAAAATCGGACTATATAAAAGCTTTAAACATTAGTCAAGTACACTAAAAAGCTTACAGCACCTGGTATTCCCAGGCGGTCTCCCATCCAAGTACTAACCAGGCCCGACCCTGCTTAGCTTCCGAGATCAGACGAGATCGGGCATGACCAAGTTGGTATGGCCGTAAGCGAAAGCTGCTGCCAAGACCTGGCTTTTTGAAGAAAATCAGAAACACTTTCAGACCATCTGAAGAAACACAGAGACTATTTCAGGCATTTTGAAGAGAACCAGAGACTTTTTCAGGCTTTTTCAAGAAGCTAAGGGACTCTTTTTTTTTTTTGAAACTAAAAAGCTTACAGCACCTGGTATTCCCAGGCGGTCTCCCATCCAAGTACTAACCAGGCCCGACCCTGCTTAGCTTCGGAGATCAGACGAGATCGGGCGTGACCAAGGTGGTATGACCATTAGCGAAAGCTGCTGCCAAAATCGGACTATTTAAAAGGTTTAAACATTAGTCAAGTAAACTAAAAAGCTTACAGCACCTGGTATTTCCAGGCGGTCTCCCATCCAAATACTAACCAGGCCCGACCCTGCTTGGCTTCCGAGATCAGACGAGATCGGGCGTGACCAAGGTGGTATGGCCGTAAGCGAAAGCTGCTGCCAAAATCTGACTATTTAAAAGGTTTAAACATTAGTCAAGTAACCTAAAATGCATACAGCACCTGGTATTCCTAGGCAGTCTCCCATCCAAGTACTAACCAGGCCCGACCCTGCTTAGCTTCCGAGATCAGACGAGATCGGGCGTGACCAAGTTGGTATGGCCGTAAGCGAAAGCTACTGCCAAGACCTGGCTTTTTGAAGAAAATCAGAAACACTTTAAGACCATCTGAAGAAACACAGAGACTATTTCAGGCATTTTGAAGAGAACCAGAGACTTTTTCAGGCTTTTTCAAGAAGCTAAGGGACTCTTTTTTTTTTTTTTTTTAAACTAAAAAGCTTACAGCACCTGGTATTCCCAGGCGGTCTCCCATCCAAGTACTAACCAGGCCCGACCCTGCTTAGCTTCCGAGATCAGACGAGATCGGGCGTGACCAAGGTGGTATGGCCGTAAGCGAAAGCTGCTGCCAAAATCGGACTATTTAAAAGGTTTAAACATTAGTCAAGTAACCTAAAAAGCTTACAGCACCGGGTATTCCCAGGCGGTCTCCCATCCAGGTACTAACCAGACCCGACCCTGCTTAGCTTCCGAGATCAGACGAGATCGGGCGTGACCAAGTTGGTATGGCCGTAAGCGAAAGCTGCTGCCAAGACCTGGCTTTTTGAAGAAAATCAGAAACACTTTCAGACCATCTGAAGAAACACAGAGACTATTTCTGGCATTTTGAAGAGAACCAGAGACTTTTTCAGGCTTTTTCAAGAAGCTAAGGGACTCTTTTTTTTTTTTTTTTGAAACTAAAAAGCTTACAGCACCTGGTATTCCCAGGCGGTCTCCCATCCAAGTACTAACCAGGCCCGACCCTGCTTAGCTTCCGAGATCAGACGAGATCGGGCGTGACCAAGGTGGTATGACCGTAAGCGAAAGCTGCTGCCAAAATCGGACTATTTAAAAGGTTTAAACATTAGTCAAGTAAACTAAAAAGCTTACAGCACCTGGTATTCCCAGGCGGTCTCCCATCCAAGTACTAACCAGGCCCGACCCTGCTTAGCTTCCGAGATCAGACGAGATCGGGCATGACCAAGGTGGTATGGCCGTAAGCGAAAGCTGCTGCCAAAATCGGACTATTTAAAAGGTTTAAACATTAGTCAAGTAAACTAAAAAGCTTACAGCACCTGGTCGATTGCTCCTGTCTGCCTTCCTGCCTGCTGTGAGTTTGTTTGCGTCGAGGCTGTAAGCTCTACGCCTCGTATTAGCTTTGTATTTCTTTCTGTTTTGAACCATCATTTACTATCATTCCTAGTTGTTTATATTACTAAATATAGTTTACCCACCATCTCAGATTAACCTTACATCGCTAGCTTCCGTTATTGTTAGCACAGAACGCGTGTTTACGCGCCACCCGCGCTCATTTATTTATTATTTATTTTCTCTCGCGCGCCCGCGCCTTTGAGTTAATAAAAGCCCAGGTAAGTAAGAATCAGTCAACACAAACGGTGAGTAATGTCTTGTCCTGTTATTGTCACCTGTGTCACATGTCATATGTTTAGTGTAGCCTTCTCCGATGGCAATATAGGATTTATTTGTGATAAATGCAAGGAGACAGTCAGGCTGACGGAGAAGATTTCAGAGCTAGAGACACGCATCCAAACTTTAATTGAGGATAGTAAGGATAGTACTAGAGCTTTAGATACTATTTTGGATGCGCCTAGCATAGTGAACTCTGTACATGATTCGGTTCCGGCTGAAGTAGAGCCCAGGCAGCAGGGCAGATGGGTGACCGTGAGAGATCGCTCTAGTCGCGGATTAAAAAACCACCCTTCCGTTCCGATTACCATAACAAATCGATTTGCCCCACTCAGTGAAACACCCACTGAGAATTCTGTTGATTGTGCCCTGGTAATTGGTGATTCGATCACACGGAACGTGAAAATAGAGACACCAGCCACCATAGTCACATGTTTGCCGGGAGCCAGAGCGCCTGACATCAAAGCAAATTTAAAAGTGCTGGCTAATGCTAATCGTAAATTCTCTAAGATCATTATTCATGTCGGCACTAATGATGTTCGACTCCGCCAGTCGGAGATCACCAAAATTAATATTAAAGAGGTGTGTAAACTCGCAAGTACGATGTCAGGCACTGTAATTTTCTCTGGCCCCCTTCCTGTTCGCAGGAGTGATGAGATAGTTAGCAGATTGGCCTCACTCAATGGTTGGTTGTCTAAGTGGTGTCCGTTGAATAATATAGAATTCATAGACAATTGGAAAAGTTTTTGGGGCAAGCCTGACCTGTTGAAAAGAGATGGTGTTCATCCCTCCTGGGATGGTGCTGCTCTTCTCTCTAGTAATATGGCACATAGTCTTAGAGCTAAAACATGACAATCTGGGGCTCAGGTCAGGAAGCAGACAGACTGGCTAAACCGACCGTCTGCTAGCGGCCTCGCGTCACCAAGGTCAGATAAATCCCATCACATAGAGCCTCTTTCACCTAGATATCATCATATAGAGACTGTGTCTGTTCCCCGAATTTGGAAATCCAAAAAACGTCAGGTAAAAAATTTAATTGATGTTCAACAAATAAAAAACAGATATAATACAGATGAACAAATGATAAAGCTTGGGTTGCTGAATATTCGATCCCTTACTTCAAAATCGCTCATAGTTAATGATATGATTTCAAGTTATAATCTAGATGTGCTGTGTTTGACAGAAACCTGGCTAAAACCAAACGATTACATTACTTTAAATGAGTCAACCCCACAAGATTACTGTTATAAACATGAACCTCGTCTAAAACGCAAAGGGGGAGGTGTTGCTGTAATTTATAGTAATATTTTCAAAACCACTAAGAAATCTATTTTTAAATATACTTCTTTTGAAGTGTTGGTGCTTAATGTAAAAATATATAGTGTAAACGATAAATCACGTTTGAGATTTCTGCTGGCTACTGTATACAGGCCACCAGGGCACCATAAAGATTTTATCAAAGAATTTGCGGACTTTCTATCAGAATTAGTATTGGCTAACGATAAAGTACTAATTGTTGGTGATTTTAATATACATGTAGATAATGAAAAAGATGCATTGGGATTGGCACTTAAAGACATTGTAAACTCAATTGGAGTTAGACAACACGTGTCAGGACCCACTCATTGTCGTAATCATACTCTAGATCTAATATTATCACATGGAATAGATGTTGATGCCGTTGAAATTCTGCAGCAGAGCGATGACATCTCAGACCATTATCTAGTCTCATGTAAATTACATTTAGCCAAGGCTGCAAAGCCGACTCCGTGTTATAAATATGTTAGACCTATAACTTCTGCCACTAAAGATTGCTTTATCAATAATCTTCCTAATAAGTTTCATCATCTCAGCATCCCGGATAGCTTAGAAGAACTCGATATTGCAACAGAAACTTTTAACTCTCTCTTTTCCAGCACTTTAGACGCAGTTGCTCCGTTGCGCTTAAAGAAGATTAAAGAAAATAGTCCAACGCCGTGGTACAACGAGCACACTCAGGCCCTTAAGAGAGCAGCCAGAAAAATGGAGCGCAACTGGAAGAAAACAAAACTAGAGGTATTTCGGATTTCATGGAAAGAGAGCTCGATTGCTTACAGAGAGGCTTTAAAAGCTGCTAGATCTGCTTATTTTTCAACCCTATTAGAAGAAAATAAACATAATCCTAGGTATTTATTTGAAACAGTGGCTAAACTAACGAAAAAGAAAGCTTTAAGCACAGTAGTTTCCAAGCAACACAGCAGTAATGACTTTATGAACTTCTTCACTTATAAGATTGATAATATCAGGGACAAAATTATAACTATGCAACTGTCTACTACAGTATCGCATCAGGGAGTGCATTGTAGTCTCCCTGAGGAAAAATTGTTTTCATTTGTTGCTATAGGAGAGGAAGATTTCTGCAAACTCGTTAATTCATCTAAATCGACAACTTGTATGTTAGACCCTATACCGACTAAGCTACTGAAAGAGATGCTTCCAGAGATCATAGATCCTCTTCTTAATATCATTAATTCGTCTTTGTCTCTAGGATATGTACCAAAAACCTTTAAGCTGGCTATGATAAAACCGCTTGTTAAAAAAACGCAACTTGATCCTTCAGAATTAGTCAATTACAGGCCGATCTCAAATCTGCCTTTTCTGTCAAAGATATTAGAAAAAGCAGTATCCTCACAACTGTGTTCCTTTCTTGAAAGAAATGATATCTGCGAGGATTTTCAGTCAGGATTTAGACCGCACCATAGTACTGAGACAGCTCTCATTAGAGTTACAAATGATTTACTTTTATCATCCGATCGTGGTTGTATCTCTCTATTAGTGTTACTTGATCTTAGTGCTGCATTTGACACAATTGACCACAACATTCTTTTAAATAGACTGGAAAACTATGTTGGCATTAGTGGAATTGCACTAGCATGGTTTAAATCATACTTATCTGACCGTTATCAGTTTGTAGCAGTAAATGAAGAGATGTCTTATCGATCACAAGTTCAGTATGGCGTACCACAAGGCTCAGTACTAGGACCGCTGCTGTTCACTCTGTACATGCTACCATTAGGACATATCATTAGCAAACATGGAATTAGCTTTCATTGTTATGCCGATGATACTCAGCTGTATATTTCTTCAAAACCTAACGAAACTTACCAATTCACAAAATTAACGGAATGCATAGCTGATATAAAAAATTGGATGACTAGTAATTTCCTACTACTAAACTCTGAAAAAACAGAGATTCTAATTATTGGACAAAAAACTTCCACACGTAATAACCTAGAATACTGTCTAACCCTTGATGGCTGCTCTGTTAAGTCTTCGTCGTCGGTTAGGAACCTGGGTGTGCTCTTTGATAGCAATCTTTCATTTGAAAGTCATGTGTCTAGTATCTGTAAAACCGCATTTTTCCATCTTAAAAATATATCTAAATTACGACATATGCTCTCATTAACAAATGCGGAACAATTAGTTCATGCTTTCATGACAACAAGACTAGATTATTGTAATGCTCTACTGGGTGGTTGCCCTGCACGCTTAATAAATAAACTACAGCTGGTCCAAAACGCAGCCGCTCGAGTTCTTACTAGAACCAGGAAATATGACCATATTAGCCCGGTTCTGTCAACACTGCATTGGCTGCCTATTAAACATCGTATAAATTTTAAAATATTGTTGATTACTTACAAAGCACTAAATGGTTTAGCTCCGCAGTACTTGAGCGAGCTCTTAACGCATTATAGTCCTTCACGTCTATTGCGATCTCAAAATTCGGGCCAGTTGATAATACCTAGAATTTCAAAATCGACTGCGGGCGGTAGATCCTTTTCCTATTTAGCACCAAAACTTTGGAACAGTCTTCCTACCATTGTCCGGGAAGCAGACACACTCTGTCAGTTCAAAGCTAGACTAAAAACACATCTCTTTGACCTAGCATACACATAATATATTATAGACTTCTATAATTCAATATTAGGCTGCATAGATTAGGTCAGCCGGAACTGGGAACACTTCCCTTAAATCCTGATGTACTCGTTACATCATCATAAGAAGAATGGCATCTACGCTAATTTTAGTGTCTTTGTTTATCCCGAGGTTTTCCCGCAGCCGACCGGATCCAGGCCGTATCCAGATCTGACTAGGAGCTTTGCCTGGACCCGATGACAACGCAGTGCTGAAGTGCCAACTAGCCTCTCCCTATGGAGGATCCCTTTCCCACTCTACAGATAAAATGTTGTGATTCCGGTTCGCGTACCCACCCCGAAGTGATAAAATAAAACAAAATTCTGTATCAAATTTACAGTTCCTGTAAATCCGGCCTCTAGTTCATAAACGCCAGAGGAGAACTGGCCCCCGACTGAGCCTGGGTTCTCCCAAGGTTTTTTTTTCTCCATTAGGTCACCTGATGGAGTTTTAGGACACCAGTAGGTCACTTGATGGAGTTTTTCGGTTCCTTGCCACTGTTGCCTTTGGCTTGTTCAGTTGGGGATATTCAAAATATTTAGCCAAGCATTAATACCATTGATCAGCCCTACCAAACGTGGATGTTTTTTCACTAAGAAACAAACATTATGTTATTTGATTGATATTGTGAAGCTGCTTTGATGCAATTTATATTGTGAAAAGCGCTATATAAATACACTTGACTTGACTTGGTATTCCCAGGCGGTCTCCCATCCAAGTACTAACCAGGCCCGACCCTGCTTAGCTTCCAAGATCAGACGAGATCGGGCGTGACCAAGGTGGTATGGCTGTAAGCGAAAACTGCTGCAAAGACCTGGCTTTTTGAAGAAAATCAGAAACACTTTCAGACCATCTGAAGAAACACAGAGACTATTTCAGGCATTTTGAAGAGAACCAGAGACTTTTTCAGGCATTTTCAAGAAGCTAAGGGATTCTTTTTTTTTTTTTTTTTTTTAAACTAAAAAGCTTACAGCACCTGGTATTCCCAGGCGGTCTCCCATCCAAGTACTAACCAGGCCCGACCCTGCTTAGCTTCCGAGATCAGACGAGATCGGGCGTGACCAAGGTGGTATGGCCGTAAGCGAAAGCTGCTGCCAAAATCTGACTATTTAAAAGGTTTAAACATTAGTCAAGTAACCTAAAAAGCTTACAGCACCTGGTATTCCCAGGCGGTCTCCCATCCAAGTACTAACCAGACCCGACCCTGCTTAGCTTCCGAGATCAGACGAGATCGGGCGTGACCAAGTTGGTATGGCCGTAAGCGAAAGCTGCTGCCAAGACCTGGCTTTTTGAAGAAAATCAGAAACACTTTCAGACCATCTGAAGAAACACAGAGACTATTTCAGGCATTTTGAAGAGAACCAGAGACTTTTTCAGGTTTTTTCGAGAAGCTAAGGGACTCTTTTTTTTTTTTTTAGAAACTAAAAAGCTTACAGCACCAGGTATTCCCAGGCGGTTTCCCATCCAAGTACTAACCAGGCCCGACCCTGCTTAGCTTCCGAGATCAGACGAGATCGGGCGTGACTTTTTTTTTTATTTTTTAATTTTTTTATCTAAAACAATAACAAAAAACACAGTCCAAACAAAGTAATGGTCAATGTAACAAATACATTATTCCTTTCCTGGCATTACCACATTGAACTCATTAAACACTGAGTAAATCTCTGGCGTACAGACCTTATAAAAATCATCCTCTTTCTGTTCCTGTTTAAAATAGTAGTACAAACATTCCATATATTTTTCCAAACGTCTTTTAAACATCATCCATACATCAAAAACTTTTTTTTCCTGTTTTGCAACTACTCTCCTTTCCCATATTGCATTTTTCATCAACATTACAAACAGATTGATCATCTTTTCATTTTTATTGTTTTTGTCACACCCTACCATTATAATCCTATCCTTTTCTGTATATTCTTGCTCCCCTTCTAATTTCCCAATAATACTCTTACATTTTTCATTAAAAACTTTTAAAGCTTTACAGTATAAAAAAAGATGTAACAAACTTTCATATTCCTCACCGCATACTTTACATGTCGCACTTTGTTCAATCCCAATTTTCTTTAACATTGTATCAGTAAAAATCACTCTATGTCTAATAAAAAACTCCAAATTTCCTAGTTTTATTTCAATAATCTTCCCTTTCATATTGTTCCAAATATTTTCTACTTTCAAACCTTCAAATGTCTTTTGCCAAAACTCATTTATAATTGGTTTCTTAAAAACAGCCTCTCTAAAAAAACCATAAAACACCTTCACTGTGCATTCTTTAAAAAGCCAAATTTTCTCTCCCAGTATTACTTTTACATCCTTTTCATTATTCTCCTCTTCCATATTTTCAATTTTTGTTATCCATTGTTTAGGTATTGCATGTTTTATAATTTCATACTTGTTTTTTATTTCTTGTCTGCTGAACTCCTCTTTTGCTTCCTCCATTACATCTACTATGTACTGTATCGGTAAAAAACCTTCTTTATATTCATATAAAACATCTCTCACTTTAACTACTCCAACTTCTAACCATTTTTTAAAATAAATTTCCTTCCCTTGGTTTAAAATGCCAGTATTTAGGAATAAAGGCTGATTTAAAATACTTTCTCTTCCATGTAAATTGTACCTTACATTAGAAAAAAATTTTCCCCAAGCACTTAAAACCTCTCTATAAAACTTTGGCAACCCCACTGTCATCCACTCTTTTGTTCTCATCCATAAAATATTATCCCCAAGATTAAAATTCCCACATTTGTTTAAAAAATACTCCATTGTTATTTTCCATTCTACTTTATTACTTTCGTCCAGATACTTTCCAACCAATTTAACTCTTAGACTATTTTTCCTTTGCTCTACATCCATTAATCCCAAACCTCCTTTATCTACCACCCCTATTAAAGTATTATATGCAATTCTAGCTGGTTTGCCCTCCCATAAAAATTCTAAAAAACATCTTTTCAACCTTTTTTCCACCCATACTGGCATTGATGTCACATATAAAAAATACCACAATTTCGATGACATTAAAACATTCAGGATTAAAACCTTCCCCTTTAAATTAAGTGTCCTCAGTTTCCAAAAGTTTGTTCTTCTTTCAATACTTCCCACTATTTCGTCCCACATGTTTTCTCTCACTTTGTCTTCGTCTTTCCCTATTAAAATCCCTAAAATCTTCATTTCTTTAACTTCCTTGAACTTAAAATTCTCTGTTAAATTAACTGTCTCTCCAAATCTCATGTACACAGTTTTTTCTTCATTCACTTTACATCCTGACCCCTTACAAAACCTCTGCACTATTTCCATTATTTTTTTAACACTTTCTTCTCCTCTAACAATAAATGTTGTGTCATCAGCATATTAAAATATTTTGTTATCCTCTATGAATTCTTCCACCTCTATCCCTTTTATCCTCTTTTCTTGTTTTATTGCTAGTCCTAGCGGTTCTGCCACCAATGAATACAAAAGTGCTGATAACGGACAGCCTTGTCTTATTGAGCGCGTTATTCTAAAACATTCTGTTAAAAAACCATTACATTTTATTCTTGTCACCGCTCCCTTATATAAAATACGAACCCATTTAATAAACTTCTCCCCAAACCCAAAACTTTTTAAAACATCAAAAAGATACTTATGATCTACCCTGTCGAAAGCTTTTTCGAAGTCCAAACTAATTATGTAACCCTCTTTCTTTTTATCTCTCATGTACCTTATCGTGTCTTTTATTCTCATTATTGTATCCGCAATGTCTTTTCCTTTTACTCCATATGCCTGGTTTGTTGTGATTATCTTTGGCATTATCTCTTTCAATCTATTCGCTAAAATTTTTGCTAAAATCTTTAAGTCAGTATTAAGCATTGTGATAGGTCTATAGTTTTTTAGTTCTGTTTTTTCTCCCTTCTTCTTATATATAAGCTTCATCAATCCCATCCCCATTCTTACCATCATTTCACCTTTTTCAAAAATCTCTTCATAAACATCCATTAAAATATTTGTTAAAATATCTTTAAAAGTTATATAAAACTCACTTCCTAAACCATCAATCCCTGGACTTTTCCTTTTGTTCAGTTCATTTATAGCTCTTCCTATCTCTTCTTTACTTATGCTTCTATCACACTCTTCCTTCTCCTCTTCGGCTACTTTTGTTTTTATTAATTCCATTAGTTCCTTTTTTTCTTCCTCCTTTACCTCTTCTGCACTAAAAAGCTTTTAAAAAAAATCTCTTGTTTCCTTTAAAATTTCCTCACTTGTTTCTGTTATCTCACCATTTCCCTTTTTTAACCCTTTTATCATTTCTGATCTTCCTTTTCTCCTTTCCAAATCAAAGAAAAATTTTGTACACTTTTCCCCTTCTACCAGATATTTTGCTTTACTCCTCAACATTGCTCCTTTAAATTTATTTTCTTCAATCTCTTTCAATTCTTCCTGTATTTCTTTGATTTTTTGTACATCTTGTACTTCTTCCTCAATTTGCTTCTCCAGCCTTTCTCTTATCTTTTTTTCTTTATTCTTCTTACATTTATGTTTTAACGTACAATATTTTATAGAGAGTTTTTTCACTAAAAATTTTACATTCTCCCACCAAATTCTTTTGTCTTCTACATACATTCCATTTTCTTTTTCTTCTTCAATCATCTGTTTTATTGCTAAAACATACTGTTCATCTTTTAAAACGTCCGTATTTAAAACCCATACACCCGGCCCTCTTTTCTCTGTATCCCAATCAAACTGTACATAAAACGCCTTGTGGTCACTCAAACTTGTTACTTCATACCTTAACTTATCTATAAAACCTTCTATATTCCTTGTACATAAAACCATATCTATCCTTGTTTGACACATAAAATTCCCTACAATTTGTCTTCTAGAAAATTCCCTTTTCTTTTCATGTCTTTCCCTCCACACATCGATCA
>CM060618.1:422500-427500 GCA_030578275.1 Meda fulgida | reverse complement strand
TGTCGGTAAAAAACCTTCTTTGAATTCATATAAAACGTCTCTCACTCTCGTTATCCCCACTTCCATCCATTTCTTTAAAAACATTTCTTTCTCTTGTTTTAAAATGTTTTTGTTTAAGAACAGAGGTTGATTTAAAATATTTTCTCTCCCATGTGGATCATACTCAACATTGGCTAAAAATTTTCCCCAGGCACTAAAAATTTCTCTATAAAAACCTGGTAATCGTTCTGTCATCCAAATCTTCGTTTTCATCCATAAAATTCCATCCCCCATGTTAAAATTCCCACAATTGTTTAAAAAAAATTGCATCGTCTTTTTCCATTCTGGTTTGCCCTCTTCTTGTAGGTATTTCTTCACTATTTTCACCCTCAAACTATTTTTTCTTTGTTCCACATCCATTAAACCCAAACCCCCCTTGTCTACTGCCCCTATAATCGTGTTAAAAGCGATTCTTGCTGGCTTCCCCTCCCATAAAAAGTCAAGAAAACATTTCTTCAACCTCTTTTCTGTCCACAATGGCATCTCCGACACATATAAAACATACCATAGCTTAGAAACCATTAAAACATTCAATATTAGAACCTTCCCTTTCAAGCTTAATGTTCTCAATTTCCAAAAGTTTAACCTTCTTTCTATTTCTGTTACCAGTTGCTCCCACATTTCATCTCTTACTTTCTTCTCCTTTTCCCCCAATAAAATTCCTAAAATCCTCATTTCTTCCACTTCCTTGAAATTAAAACAATCCCTTAAAACCATTGCTTCACCAAATCTCATATATACCGTCTTATCCTCATTTACTTTACTACCCGATCCTTTACAATATTCTTCTACAATCTTCATAACTTCTTTGACGCTCTCCTTTCCTTTTACTATTATCGTTGTGTCATCAGCATATTGAAACACCTTCCCTTCAGCTTTGTTTTCCTCAATTTCAATTCCAGTTATTTCTTCTTTTTGTTTTATAGCCAATCCTAACGGTTCCGATACAAGTGAATATAATAACGCTGAAAGTGGACAACCCTGTCTTATTGATCTTGTGATTTTAAAACATTCTGTTAAAAAGCCATTACATTTTATTCTTGTTAAAGCACCCTTATATAAAATCTCAATCCATTTGATAAAATCTCCCCCAAAACCAAAGTTCTTTAAAACATCAAATAAATACTCGTGTTCAACTCTATCAAAAGCTTTTTCAAAATCAAGACTAATTACATATCCGTTTTCATTCTTTTCTTTCATGTACCATATTGTGTCTCTTATGCTCATTATCGTGTCCGCTATATCCCTTCCTTTTACTCCGTACGCTTGGTTTGTTTTGATTATACTTGGCATTACTTCCTTTAACCTGTTTGCTAAAACTTTCGCTAAAATCTTAAGGTCTGTATTTAGCATTGTGATCGGCCTGTAGTTTTTTAAATCTACCTTTTCTCCTTTCCTTTTATATATCAGTTTTGTTATCCCCATCCCCATTCTTTCATTAACTTCTTCTTTTTCAAAGATTTCTCTAAAAACTCCCTTTAAAATCTTGGTTAAAATCTCTTTAAAACATATATAAAATTCACTTCCCAAACCATCTATTCCTGGACTTTTCTTTTTATTCAGCTGCTCTATTGCTCTTTCTATCTCTTCTTCTCTGATTTCTTGATCACATTCTTTTTTATCTTCCTCGCTAATTTTTGCTTTTATCTGCTTCAACAAATCCCTTTTTTTGTTTTCTTCTACACCCCTTGTACTAAAAAGATCTTCATAAAAATCCCTTATTTCTTCTAAAATCTTTTCATTCCCTTCTACAATTTCCCCTTTTTTCCTCTTATCTCTTTTATCGTTTCTGCTTTTCCTTTCTTTTTTTCCAAATCAAAAAAGAACTTTGTGCATTTTTCTCCCTCCACCGTATATTTAGCTTTGCTTCTTAACCTCGCCCCCTCATATTCTTTTTCCTCTATTTCTTTCAGTTTTTCCTCCATTTCCTTTATCTTTTGTATATCTTTATTTTCTTTATTCAATTCTGTTTCCAAACTTTCCTTTATTTCTTTTTCTTTGTATCTTTTGCATTTGCGTATTATACTACAATACTTAATCGAGAATTTTTTTATTAAAAACTTTACGTTCTCCCACCATATTCTCTTATCTTCTTCATACATTTCATTTTCCTTTTCTTTTTCTATAATTTCTTTAACCTTTAAAATATAATCTTCATTTTCTAACATTTTTGTATTTAAAACCCATATTCCTGGCCCTCTTTGCTCTTTATTCAAGTCTATTTTAAAAAATAAAAACTTGTGATCGCTAAAACTTGTGTCTTCATACTTAATATTTTCGATAAAATTCTCCACATTTCTTGTACATAAAACAAAATCAATTCTTGTCTTACACACAAACTGCCCTACTATTTGTCTTCTTGAAAATTCTTTTTTCTTTTCATTTCTTTCTCTCCACACATCTATCATATTATTTTCTGCCATTAATGTTTTTAATTCTTTTCTCCCTGTATCTGTTCTAAAAACCATTCCTTCTGCCATGTCTTGTTTACTAAAAACCGTGTTAAAATCCCCCATCATTATTATTTTCTTATACTTCTTTACAATACTTCTTAAAACATTAAAAAACTCTTTCTTCTCCTTCTCCTCCGTTGGTGCATGTACATTTACTAAAATCAATTCTCTTCCTTCATGTATTGTCTCAACCACCATACATTTCCCCATCGTATCTTTGTATAACATTTTACTTGCTTTAAAAACATCATCCTTCATTAAAAAAGCCACACCTCTCCCAAACCTTCCATCTCCATTATTGTATAAAATCCCTCCTTCCCATCTCTTTTTATAATCATTCATCACATTTTCTCTCCAGTTTGTTTCTTGTAGCACAATAATATCTTCTCTTTTACATTTTTCTTTTACATTTTCAAATTTCCTTAAGTTCAAAAGTCCTCTGGCATTAAAAGTCACACAACTTAGTACCATTAAAAATAAAAAGAATAAATATCTAAAAACCATCATTCTTAGTCTTTCTCCTCCAGTTCCTTTAACACCTCAAACCTGTTTAAAACCTCCATTGGTCCTTTTTTCAGCACTTTTTTTCTTGCAGTTTCTATATTTGGCTTTACCTTTAGCAGTCTTCTTCGTCCTTGTCCCCTCTCTACTTTTTTCTTCTCGTCCTCCTCCATCCTTATTTCTCCTTCACTGTCAGTTTCTTTGTCCTGTTTTTTTCTTTTTTGCTCATGATTTGAAAATATGTCCATTGGTGTCAACTGCGTGTCCTCTTCACTTGTCCGATCATCATCCTTTTCATTCCCTCCTTCTCCTTCTTGTCTGTTGTTTGTTCCTTCCTCTGCTTCCTTTGGTTGTGATTCGTCCTCTTCTTGTCTTTCTTCGCAATGTCCTTCTTCCTCATTGCTTCCTTCATGCACCTGTCCGTCTACCTGATTTTCCCTACCTCCTTCCTCTTCCTCCATCCAACATTCACATTTATTTAAGGTTTCTCTGCAATCCGGGCACCTGACAGCATTGCAGTCTCTTGCAAAATGTCCCCTCTCCTCGCATTTATAGCACTTAAATTCTGGGCACTCTTTCAGTAGGTGTTCTGGGCTCGTGCACAGCCGACAGGTTTTAACCTGGTGACTGTGCACCACCCTAAAATACTGTGGCCCTTCCGCTGTTTCCAGCTTTGTGCTGTATGGTAGCGACGCAACCTCTTTGGGGAACCTCACCTTTAGGAACCTTGTTCCGTCCTCTATGTCAGTGTCCGGATAACATCTTCTTTTTATTTTTGAGATGGGATTAACTCTCCATCCTTCCAATTTTTCTATAATTTCTTCATCATCAAGATAGACGGGCAGGTGCATGAAGGAAACAACATAGTCTCTGTTTTGCAACTTTTTCACTTCACATTTCACTCCTTTTATTTCCAGTCCATCAGTCAGTTTGTCACACATTTCTTCTTTTTCCATTGTCAGTTCATATTCCTTTCCTTGTCTTGGTCTTAGCGCTAAAATTCCCCCATGTCCACATAATTCCGTTACAGCTTTAATGATATCCACCGCTCTTATCTCGATCACGTTTTCCACATTCACAATCACTGTAGCCTCTTTTAAATATTTCCTTTCACTGATTTTCTCTCTCACATCTCGGGTGTTTCCATTTCTAACTCGTGGTCGATTATCCAGTCCATTTTCGTTTGCCGTGCGTGTTCCTCCAGCCAGTCCATTGTTGTTTGCCTTGCGTGTTCCTCCAGCCAGTCCAGTGTCATTTGCCATGCGTGTTCCTCCAGCCAATCCATTGTTGTTTGCCGTGCGTGTTCCTCCAGCCAGTCCAGTGTCGTTTGCCGTGCGTGTTCCTCCAACCAGTCCAGTGTCATTTGCCGTTAATCCGTCCATGCTTGCAAAAAAATAACAAAAACCACCCTCCAGCCAGCAAAAGCTGCTGTTAGGTGGTTTGAAAAAAGCAAAAAAAAACAAAAAAAACTAACTTAAAGTAACAAAAAGTCGTAAAAAAACAACCACAAATAGAAAAACAAAAATGGGGGAGAGCCTTCCTCTCCCAACTACTGCCACGTCACTTCCTGCGAGCTCTCTAGTGCCCCCAAGGTGGTATGGCCGTAAGCGAAACCTGCTGCCAAAATCGGACTATTTAAAAGGTTTAAACATTAGTCAAGTAAACTAAAAACCTTACAGCACCTGGTATTCACAGGCGGTTTCCCATCCAAGTAGTAACCAGGCCCGACCCTGCTTAGCTTCCGAGATCAGACGAGATCGGGCGTGACCAAGGTGGTATGGCCGTAAGCCAAACCTGCTGCCAAAATCGGACTATTTAAAAGGTTTAAACATTAGTGAAGTAAACTAAAAAGCTTACAGCACCTGGTATTCCCAGGCGGTCTCCCATCCAAGTAAAAACCAGGCCTGACCCTGCTTAGCTTCCAAGATCAGACGAGATCGGGCGTGACCAAGTTGGTATGGCCGTAAGCGAAAATTGCTGCCAAGACCTGGCTTTTTGAAGAAAATC
>CM060618.1:392500-417500 GCA_030578275.1 Meda fulgida | reverse complement strand
TTTTCAGGCTTTTTCAAGAAGCTAAGGGACTCTTTTTTTTTTTTTTTGAAACTAAAAAGCTTACAGCACCTGGTATTCCCAGGCGGTCTCCCATCCAAGTACTAACCAGGCCCGACCCTGCTTAGCTTCCGAGATCACACGAGATTGGGCGTGACCAAGTTGGTATTGCCGTAAGCGAAAGCTGCTGCCAAGACCTGGCTTTTTGAAGAAAATCAGAAACACTTTCAGACCATCTGAAGAAACACAGAGACTATTTCAGGCATTTTCAAGAGAACCAGAGACTTTTTCAGGCTTTTTCAAGAAGCTAAGGGACTCTTTTTTTTTTTTTTTGAAACTAAAAAGCTTACAGCACCTGGTATTCCCAGGCGGTCTCCCATCCAAGTACTAACCAGGCCCGATCCTGCTTAGCTTCCGAGATCAGACGAGATCGGGCGTGACCAAGGTGGTATGGCCGTAAGCGAAAGCTGCTGCCAAAATCGGACTATTTAAAGGGTTTAAACATTAGTCAAGTAAACTAAAAAGCTTACAGCACCTGGTATTCCCAGGCGGTCTCCCATCCAAGTATTAACCAGGCCCGACCCTGCTTAGCTTCCGAGATCAGACGAGATCGGGCGTGACCAAGGTGGTATGGCTGTAAGCGAAAACTGCTGCCAAGACCTGGCTTTTTGAAGAAAATCAGAAACACTTTCAGACCATCTGAAGAAACACAGAGACTATTTCAGGCATTTTGAAGAGAACCAGAGACTTTTTCAAGAAGCTAAGGGACTCTTTTTTTTTTTTGGAAACTACAAAGCTTACAGCACTTGGTATTCCCAGGCGGTCTCCCATCCAAGTACTAACCAGGCCCGATCCTGCTTAGCTTCCGAGATCAGACGAGATCGGGCGTGACTTTTTTTTATTTTTTTATTTTATAATAAAATATTTACATTACATTACATTTAAGAACAATCTGAATTGCATTCAGGCAATTTTACATTGAAATGAAACCATGTTTTTTCAACAAACGGGTTATTCTGTACAAAATTCTTGTCAAAAACCTCTTCTTTCGCTTCCATTTTAAAATAATCATATAATGCTTGAAGAATAAAAAACATCCTTTGCTTGAAAAGTATACATACTGAAACATTCCCCTTTTTTTCTTTTACTATATTCCTTCTTTTCCAAACTATTAATCTTGCAACTGCCAATATCATATTTAAAAAGCTGGCATTATTGGCTTTACCTTTAAACCCAAACAAAAATAATGTTTCCCAATTCTCATCAATTACTTTGTCTTCTACTCCCAATTTTCTAACCATTCCTTTCAATTTTTTAATAAAGCATTTCAACTTTATACATTTAAAAAATAAATGTAATACTCCTTCATCTTCTATTGTACAAACTTTGCATTTTGCATCCATTGCTGCACCAATCTTACACAATCTCATTTCATTCCACAAACAATTATGTCTTAACAAAAAATCAAAATTCTCTAAAATAGGACTTTTCCACCATGATCTTAGCATTTGCCATAATTCTTTTGTTTCCAAATTAGGATATAGTCTGTGCCAATACTCTTCTGCTTTTGGCATCTTAAAAACATCTTTACAAAAACAGGAATAAAAAAATCTTAATTTTAATTCATTAAAAGCATGTTGTTCGTTATTGATTTCAACACTAACCTCCATTCTATCACCTGCACTTGTTCCTGGTTTCCCTTCCAAAACATTCATCCATTCTTTTGGTATTATCTCTTTCATTTTCTCATATTGATCTTCTAAAACTACATTACTTTCTTCTTCATAATTTTCTTCAATTGCATCTCTTATGCCTTGTATCGGCAAAAAGCCAGGTACCACTTCATACATGATATCTTTAATTTGTCTCAGCCCTGCATTATACCACTTTTTAAAAAATATTGTGTAACCACCTATCTTAAGTGATTTGTTTAAAAACAGTGGTTGTCTTAAAATCTCATCTTTATTCAAAGATGTACAAACAACATGCTTTCCATACTCTCCCCATGCTCTTAAGACTTCTTTATAATATTCTGGAATTCTGTTCATCATATGTTCTTTTAATTTCATCCATAAAACATCATCTCCTATTTGGCCACATTGGTTTAAAAAGAAACTCATTACTTCTTTCCAGGCATATTTATCATCATTCCAATATTTTTTAATTAATTTTATTCTTATGCTCTTCATTCTCATTAAAGGATCCAACAGTCCTAGCCCTCCTTCCTCAACTTTCCCAATTAGAGTATCATATGCAATTTTTGCCGGTTTGCTTTCCCATAAGAAATTAAGCATTAAACTTTTTATTTTTTTATATACTTCTAATGGCATGCTTACAGATCCCAAAACATACCACATTTTAGATACAAACAAAGAATTCAAAACCAAAACCTTCCCTTTTAAAAACAATCCTCTTAATCTCCAAAAATTCAACCTCTTTTCCATTCCTTGTAAAACCTCCTCCCATACCAACTTCCTTATTGCACATTCATTTTCTCCAACTCTTATCCCTAAAATTTTCATACTTTCTTTCTGTTCTTTAAATGGAATTTTGACTGGCAACTCATTCATTTCCCCAATCCTCATATATGTCGTTTTTTCTTTATTAACCTTTGCCCCTGTTCCTCCACAATATTTCCCAAAAACCTCCATCACTTTTTCTACACTTTTAATGTCTTTAATAAACAACGTTGTATCATCAGCATACTGATATATCTTGTGTTCTATTTTTTCTCCTTTTATCACTATTCCTTTTATACTTTTTTCCATTTCTATTCCCTGTCCCAATGTTTCAGCCACTATAGTATATAGCAATGGCGACATAGGACATCCTTGCCGGATAGATCTCGTTACTTTAAAATCTTCAGTTAAAAACCCATTCACTTTAACACAACTTGTAATGTCTGTATATATACATTTTATCCATTTAATAAAATTCTTACCAAATCCAAACCTCTCCATTGCATGCATCAAATATTTATGCTCCACCCTATCAAACGCTTTTTCCAAATCTACACTTATTATATAACCATTTTCTTTTGCATCCCTCATATACCATATCAAATCTCTTATACTATTAGTTATATCAGAAATATCTCTATTTAAAACAGCATATGCTTGATTAGTTGTGATTATATTAGGCACAACTTTTTTTAATCTATTGGCTAATACTTTTGTTAATATTTTATAATCCGTGTTCAACATACTAAGTGGTCTATAATTTTTTAAATCCCCTCTTTCCCCCTTTCTTTTGTATATTAACTTAACCACTCCCCTCTTCATACTTTGCGTTAATTCACCCTTCTCCATTATATCAATATATATTTCATTTAATATTGGACATAGGATATTTTTAAAAACCTTATAAAATTCTGCTGATAAACCATCTATTCCTGGAGTTTTACCATTCCTTAACTGATCAATTGCTGTTTCTATTTCCTCCTCCGTAATATTACTCTCACACATTTCTCTGTCTTCCTTGTTCACTTTACTTTTAATTTTCTCTAATAAGAAACCCTCATCCTCTGCACTTACCTCATTTTCTGTAAATAAATCCTTATAAAATCTTTTAATTTCATTTAATATTCCTTCTTTATCTTCCACTGTCCTTCCATCTTGTGTGTTAATATTTTTAATTATGTCTGCTTTCTGCCTATTTTTCTCTAATTCATAAAAATATTTAGTACTTCTTTCTCCTTCTATTATGTTTTTAGCTCTGCTCCTTATTATTGCTCCCTTACACTTTTCTCCCTCTATATTCTTCATTTTTTCTTGTAGTTCTATTATCTTATCAATGTTTTTCTCCCCACCAGTTATTTTTCTCATTTCTTCATCCCATTCTTTTTTAACTTTGTTTTCTGTCAATCTTTTAGCTCTCTGTACTTTTTTAGAGTAATGTACCGAAAACCTCTTTATTCTGTTTTTCAAGCAATCCCACCAAAAACTTTTCTCCTTTTCATACATCTCATTGTTTATACTACTTATTATTATACTTTCTATTTCTATTCTGTAAATTCCCATTTTTAAAAGTTCTGTATTTAACATCCATGTCCCCTTCCCTTTGGTAACCTGATTAAAATCCATCGTTATCCATAAAAAATCATGATCACTTTCACTATACATTTTATAAACTGCTTTTGATACATTGTATAGGTCTTTTCTCTCACATAATAATAAATCTATTCTACTTTGCTTTAAGTCTACCTCAACAATTTGCCTTCGTGAATAATCCCTTTTAAAACCATTCCTCTCTCTCCACACATCAACCAAATCGTATTTCCTCATCATATTATATAATTCATTTCGCCCTCTATCAGCTCTAAAGACCATTGACTCATCTATATCAATTCTCTGCAGCACTGTATTGAAATCCCCTACCAAGAAAATATTTTCTTGTTTCTCCATTATAATACTTAGTCTTTTATAGAAATCAAACTTTTCAGATTCCTCATTCGGTGCATGAATGTTACACACTTTTATTTCTCTCCCTTTGTATACTAATTTAATCATTATTATTCGACCCCTTGTGTCTTTATATTCTATTTTGTTTTCCTCAAATATCCCTCTTTTAATTAATATTGCTACACCCCTCTTCCTCGACAAATCACAATTCATATATACTTCCCCATCCCATAATTTCCTCATTTCATTTCCTATTTCCTCATCCCAATACGTCTCTTGTAAACATAAAACATCACACTTTTTGGTCAAAACCATCAAATTCTCCATTTTCTGAATTTTTGTTAAACCCCTTGCATTCAATGATGCAAAACATACTGAACTCATTCGCACAAAAAATAATAATAAAAAAAAAAAAAAAAACCACAAACAAAATTAACAAGAAAATACAAAAACCCAGCCATCAATCAATTGTTAACTTCCTCTAGTACTGCAAGTCTTAGTTCTCTTTTCTTCTCTTTCTCCTTCTCCATCTTCCCCTTTAATTTGTCTCTTCTTATCTTTTGTTTTTTCAGTACCTGATCAATGTTTATACTTGCATCTTTAAGTCTTGATTTTGTACCACTGCTCAAGTTTACTTTCCCTTTAATTTTAACTCCATTGCTCCTTTCACCCATTTCTCCTTCTCTTACCTCACTCGATATCTTGGTTTCTTTGTCTTCTGATCCTTCTTCACTTTGTCCTTTTTTATCATATTGTTCATTGTCCTCCGCATACTCTCGATTTTCAAGTAAATCCATCTTAGTTAGGTTTTCGTCCTCTGTGTCTATCTCTTCATCCTGACTTTCATCTTCATCTTCATTTTGTTCAACTTCAAATCTTTCATTCTGCTTCGACTCTTCATTACCTCCTTCACTTGTAGCGTCTCCACTCTCCTCCTGTATCTCCATTCCTTCTTCTTCACTTCTTTCTCCCTCCTTCTCACATGTGCATCTCTTTATTGCCTTTCTGCAGCCTTGGCACCGCGGTGCTTTACAGTCCCGCGCATAATGCCCCTGCTCAAGACAATCTCTGCACGTGTATAAAGTGCAATCCTTCTTCTGGTGTTCCGTGCTTGCACAAATCCTGCACGTCTTTTCTTGATGGTCATGTATTACTCTAAAAAACTGTGCTCCTTCCTCAGTCATGAATTTGGTGTTGTACGGTAAAGATGTCACCTCCTTCGGAAACTTAACTTTTAAAAAACGCGTTCCATCTGCTACCGTAGTCCCTGGATAGTACCTTCTTCTTATAGGAAGGATGGGAGTAACACCCCACATGATCAGCTTATTAAGGATGTCTTCATCTTCAATATAACTTGGCATATTCAAAAAAGACACCATTCTTTCCATCGCACACAGCTTCCTCACTTCGCATTTTTGTCCATTAATCATCATCCCCTCCAACAATCCTTCACAGTCTCTCTCATCTTCCATGGTCATTTCAAATTCATTGTTTAATTTTCTCCTTAACCCAATGAGTTTGCCAATTCCAGCTTCATTTTCCACTGCCTTGATTATCATTGCTATTGTTGTATTTTCAATGTCTTCCAAAATCAGGGTCAATGTCGCTTCTTTCTTATATTGTCTTTGATATCTTACTTGTTTTTTAAGTCTGTTAACCATTTCTTGTCTTTGTGAAATCCTCAATCTGCTTTCCTCTGTTCCTTTTGCACTTTCTGTACCTTTATTTGCTTGCAGATCCGTTGTCCTTTCTAAATTACTAATGTTCCTTTGCTGCTTCCCTCTTGAAACCACTGTTGCCCATGATGTCTCCCCCCCGTCCTCCTTTGTGTTTCTTTCATCCATATTTGTAATCCTTTCCTCGTCGTCCTTGTCATCCATCTCAATTCGTTTGCCTTGTCCGTGTGTTTGTGCCATTAAATCCATCCTTCCCAAAGTTTTAAACCCCAAACAGTGATCACTGTTTGGGGCTTCAGTAAAACTATTCCGCAAGGATAATACTACTTTCCCGCTTTTCCAGTTAAATAAAAAATAAAAAAAACAAAATAATGCTTGAAGAGCCTCTCTCTTCCTACTACCTTGAATCACTTCCTGGACTGTACCAAGATCGGGCGTGACCAAGTTGGTATGGCCGTAAGCGAAAGCTGCTGCCAAGACCTGGCTTTTTTAAGAAAATCAGAAACACTTTCAGACCATCTGAAGAAACACAGAGACTATTTCAGGCATTTTGAAGAGAACCAGAGACTTTTTCAGGCTTTTTCAAGAAGCTAAGGGACTCTTTTTTTTTTTTTTTTGAAACTAAAAAGCTTACAGCACCTGGTATTCCCAGGCGGTCTCCCATCCAAGTACTAACCAGGCCCGACCCTGCTTAGCTTCTGAGATCAGACGAGATCGGGCGTGACCAAGGTGGTATGGCCGTAAGCGAAAGCTGCTGCCAAAATTGGACTATTTAAAAGCTTTAAACATTAGTCAAGTAAACTAAAAAGCTTACAGCACCTGGTATTCCCAGGCGGTCTCCCATCCAAGTACTAACCAGGCCCGCCCCTGCTTAGCTTCCGAGATCAGACGAGATTGGGCGTGACCAAGTTGGTATGGCCGTAAGCGAAAGCTGCTGCCAAGACCTGGCTTTTTGAAGAAAATCAGAAACACTTTCAGACCATCTGAAGAAACACAGAGACTATTTCAGGCATTTTGAAGAGAACCAGAGACTTTTTCAAGAAGCTAAGGGACTCTTTTTTTTTTTTTTTTTTTTTGAAACTAAAAAGCTTACAGCACCTGGTATTCCCAGGCGGTCTCCCATCCAAGTACTAACCAGGCCCGACCCTGCTTAGCTTCCGAGATCAGACGAGATCGGGCGTGACCAAGGTGGTGTGGCCGTAAGCGAAAGCTGCTGACAAAATCGGACTAGTTAAAAGGTTTAAACATTAGTCAAGTAAACTAAAAAGCTTACAGCACCTGGTATTCCCAGGCGGTCTCCCATCCAAGTACTAACCAGGGCCAACCCTGCTTAGCTTCCGAGATCAGACGAGATCGGGCGTGACCAAGTTGGTATAGACGTAAGCGAAAGCTAGTGCCAAGACCTGGCTTTTTGAAGAAAATCAGAAACACTTTCAGACCATCTGAAGAAACACAGAGACTATTTCAGGCATTTTGAAGAGAACCAGAGACTTTTTCAGGCTTTTTCAAGAAGCTAAGGGACTCTTTTTTTTTTTTTTTGAAAATAAAAAGCTTACAGCACCTGGTATTCCCAGGCGGTCTCCCATCCAAGTACTAACCAGGCCCGACCCTGCTTAGCTTCCGAGATCAGACGAGATCGGGCGTGACCAAGTTGGTATGGCCGTAAGCGAAAGCTGCTGCCAAGACCTGGCTTTTTGAAGAAAATCAGAAACACTTTCAGACCATCTGAAGAAACACAGAGACTATTTCAGGCATCTTGAAGAGAACCAGAGACTTTTTCAGGCTTTTTCAAGAAGCTAAGGGACGCTTTTTTTTTTTTTTTTAAACGAAAAAGCTTACAGCACCTGGTATTCCCAGGCGGTCTCCCATCCAAGTACTAACCAGGCCCGACCC
The DNA here is from genome assembly GCA_030578275.1 of Meda fulgida. NCBI lineage: Eukaryota > Metazoa > Chordata > Actinopteri > Cypriniformes > Leuciscidae > Meda > Meda fulgida. The sequence goes on along the minus strand of CM060618.1, from coordinate 409,534 downwards.
TGCTTAGCTTCCGAGATCAGACGAGATCAGGCGTGACTTTTTTTTTTTATTTTTTTTTATTTCAGTCAATAAAATACAATAAAATATTTACAATAAGAAATACACATCTTCTTCTACAACCATCTCTTCATCACATATCTTCCATTTATATACACAGTTTTTTTTTTTTTTTTTTTTAAAACCTCTTCACTTCCTGGCAGCTTCCACATTAAATCTTTTAAAACACAACAAACTTTTGGGGTAAAAACATCATAAAAAGCATGCAAAATATTTTCACCTTTAAAATACACATACAGTTTTTCCATATATAATTCCGTTTTCTTTTTAAACACAGTCCAAACATCCAACACAATTTTTTCCTTTTTAGCCACAGTTCTTCTCTCCCATATTGCACTTTTCATTAGCATTATACACAGATTTATAAACCTTTTGTTTTCACACTTCTTTTCCCAACCAAACATCACAACTCTGTTCCATTCCATTACATTTTCATCCCACTCCTCAGTCAACTCTTTGATTAAACATTTACATTTCTTTAAAAATTCCTCCAATTCTTTACAATATAAAAACATATGTAAAATCCACTCTTCCTTTTCTTGACATACTTTACACAAAGCGTTTTGTTCCATTCCTATTTTATTTAAAACAGCCTCAGTAAAAACCACTTTATGCCTTATAAAATATTCCAAACATCCCAATTTTGTTTCCACACACCTCCCCCCCATGTTTCTCCATATACACTCTTCTTTTAGATCTTTAAATTTCTGCACCCAGTATCCATTTACAATCGGTTCTTTAAAAACACCATCTCTAAAAAAACCATAAAACATCTTCACCGTACATGATTTAAAACCATAAAATTTTTCTCTCAACTTTACATACACTTCTTTTCCATTTGTCCCTTCTTCCATACTTTCAATCCTTTTAATCCAGTCTTTGGGTATTGCCTTTTTGATTATTTCATATTTGTTTATTAACTCTTGTCTGCTAAAATCCTCCTTTGCCTCCTCCATTACGTCCACAATATACTGCACTGGTAAAAATCCTTCCTTAAATTCATATAAAACATCTCTTACTCTTGTAATTCCCAGCTCCCACCATTTCTTAAAAAATATCTCCTTTTCTTTGATTTAAAATGCCATTGTTTAAGAATAAAGGCTGATTTAAAATGTTCTCTCTACCTCTTGGATTAAAATGTACATTAGTTAAAAATTTACCCCAGGCGCTCATCAATTCCTTATAAAAATCTGGCAACTCCTCTGTCATCCATTTTTTTGCTCTCATCCACAGTACATTATCTCCAAGTGTAAAATTCCCACATTTACTTAAAAAATATTCCATTGTCTTTTTCCATGCTGTTTTATTTTCTTCATTCAAGTACTTTTGTATTATTTTTACTCTTAAACTATTCTTTCTTTGTTCAAAATCCATTAAGCCCAAACCTCCCTTCCCCACTTCTCCTATTAATGTGTTGTACGCAATTCTTGCTGGCTTCCCTTCCCATAAAAAATCTAAAAAACATTTTTTCAGCCTTTTTTCTGCCCACAATGGCATGGATGACACATATAAAACATACCATAATTTAGAAACCATTAAAACATTCAAAATTAAAACCTTCCCTTTCAAAGTTAAAGTTCTCAGTTTCCAAAAGTTCATCCTCCTTTCAATACCCCCTAATAATTCCTCCCACATTGTTTCTCCTACCTTCTTTTCATCTATTCCCATTAAAACCCCTAAAATCTTCATTTCTTTTATTTCCTTAAAAGCAAGACTATTTGTTAAATCTTCTGCCCCTCCAAATCTCATATATACTGTTTTTTCTGCATTTACTTTTGCTCCTGATCCCTTACAAAACTCGTCTACGATTCTCATTGCTTTTTTAACACTCTCTAGATCCTTTACTATCACTGTAGTATCATCCGCATACTGAAATATTTTGTTTTCTTCTCCCTCGACACCTATTCCATTAATTCCCGCTTCTTGTTTTATGGCCAGGCCTAGTGGTTCAGAAACTAATGAATATAAAAGAGCTGAAAGTGGACATCCTTGCCTTATGGATCTGTTAACTTTAAAACACTGCGTTAAAAAGCCATTACATTTAATTTTTGTTATTGCTCCTTTGTATAAAATTCTTATCCATTTAATAAAATTCCCTCCAAAACCAAAACTTTTTAAAATATCAAATAAAAATTCATGTTCTACTCTGTCAAACGCTTTCTCAAAATCCAAACTAATTATGTACCCTTGTTTATTCTTTTCATGCATGTATCTTATTATATCTTTTATACTTATTGTTGTGTCTGCTATGTCTCTTCCTTTCACTCCGTACGCTTGGTTGGTTTTAATTATACTCGGCATTACTTCCTTCAATCTGTTGGCTAAAATTTTCGATAAAATCTTTAAGTCGGTATTCAACATCGTAATTGGTCTGTAGTTCTTCAAATCTATCTTCTCTCCTTTTCGCTTGTATATCAATTTCATTAAACCCATTCCCATTCGTTCAATCAGTTCTCCTTTCTTAAAAATATCTACATATACTTCTTTTAAAATGCTAGTTAAAAAATCTTTTAAAACTATATAAAATTCACTCCCCAAACCATCTATACCCGGACTTTTCTTTTTGTTTAATTCACTTATTGCTCTTTTTATCTCTTCATCTCTTATTTCTTCATCACACTCTTTTTTGTCTAGTTCTCCAACGGTTGTTTTTATTTGTTTCAGTAACTCCAGTTTCTCTTCTTCTTTCACTCCCTCTGCACTAAACAAATTCTCATAGTATGCTTTTATTTCTTTTAGTATTTCCTCGTTTGTTTCCACAACAACTCCATTATTTCCTCTAATTTCTTTTATCATTTTCGCTTTCCCTCTACTTTTTTCTAGATCGAAGAAAAACTTTGTACATTTTTCGCCCTCCACCGTATATTTTGCCTTACTTCTTAGTCTTGCTCCTTCATATTTCTCCTCTTCCATTTCTTTCAATTTACCCTCTAATTCTTTTATTTTTTGTATATCTTTCCCATTCTCATTTAATTCTTTTTTCAATTTTTCTCTCATTTCTCTCTCCGTATTTCTCTTACTTTTCTGTATTAGCTTGCAGTACTTCATAGTAAATTTTTTAACTAAAAATTTTGTATTTTCCCACCATATTCTTTTATCCTCGATATACATTTCATTCTCCTTTTCAGTTTCAATAATCTCTTTAACATTTAAAACATAATCTTCATTCTTTAAAATCTCTGTGTTTAAAACCCATACTCCCGGCCCTCTTTTCACAGAGCTCCAGTCTATTTGCATAAAAATTGGTTTATGATCGCTTAGACTTGTTTCTTCGTATTTAATACCACTGATAAAATCCTCAACGTTCCTTGTACATAATATAAAATCAATTCTTGTTTTGCACATAAAATTCCCCACTAATTGTCTTCTTGAATATTCTCTCGTTTTTTCATTTCTTTCCCTCCATACATCGATCAGATTGTTTTCTTCCATTAATAACTTTAACTCTTTTCTTCCTTTGTCACTTTTAAAAACCATTCCCTCACCCATTTCTAATTTGCTAAAAACAGTATTAAAATCACCCATCATTATAACTTCTTTATATTTCTTTACGAATTCTCTTAAAACACTAAAAAACTCTTTCTTTTCATTCTCTTCCGTTGGCGCATGAACATTCACTACAACTACTACTTTCCCCTCAAAATTCATTTCTACTGCCATACATTTCCCTTCTTTATCATTGTATATTGTTAGACATTTTACACCTCTGTTTTCCTTTATTAAAACTGCTACACCTCTGCCCTGCCTATCATCCCCATTATTATATAAAATATCTCCGTTCCATCTTTTTCTTATTTCAGTCATAAATCCATCCCTCCAGTTAGTCTCTTGTAATAAAATCACATCTTCATTCTTGAACATTTCCTTCATTTTCTCAAATTTTCTTACATCTAAAAGTCCTCTGGCATTAAAAGTAACACAACTAAAAGCCATTAAAAGAAAAACAAATAAATACTTAAAAACCATTAATCTTCATCTTCTCCCTCCAGATCCTTTAACACTTCAAACCTATTTTCACTTTTATCTAAAACCTTTAAAATAGTCCTTTTTCTTGAGTTAACAATATTTGGTTTTACCTTTACTAGTCTTCTTCTTAAATGTCCTTTCCCCTCTCTGTCTTTGTCCATCATTGTTTCTTCTTCACTTTCAGTCTCACTTTGATCATTCTTTTCATGTCCGACTTTCTCCACGTCATCCAAGTAACTTTTAAAACTGTGCGAAACGTCCATTTCTGTCCTTTGAGTGTCCTGCTCCATTATTTGTTCTTTGTCGTTCTCTTGTTCTCTTTCTTCCTCTTCCTCTCGAATGCTCACTGCTCCTTCCATTTTTTGTTGTAGGCTTTCTTCTGGTTGTCCTTCATCAATTTGCCGTTCCTCCTCGTTGTTTCCTTCATGCACCTGTCCGTCCACCCGATTTTCCCTACCTCCTTCCTCTTTCTCCATCAAACATTCACATTTATTTAACGTTTCTCTGCATTCCGGGCACCTGACAGCATTGCAATCTCTTGCAAAATGTCCCCTCTCCTCGCATTTATAGCACTTAAAATCTGGGCAGTCTTTCAGTAAATGTTCTGGGCTCGTGCACAATCGACAGGTTTTAACCTGGTGACTGTGCACCACCCTAAAATACTGTGGCCCTTCCGCTGTTTCCAGCTTTGTGCTGTATGGTAGCGACGCAACCTCTTTGGGGAACCTCACCTTTAGGAACCTTGTTCCGTCCTCTATGTCAGTGCCCGGATAACGTCTTCTTTTTATTTTCGAGATGGGAGTGACTCTCCATCCTTCCAATTTATCTAAGATTTCATCATCATCAAGATAGACGGGCAGGTGCATGAAGGAAACAACATAGTCTCTGTTTTGCAGATTTTTCACTTCACATTTCACTCCTTTTATTACCAGTCCATCAGTCAGTTTGTCACATATTTCTTCTTTTTCCATTGTCAGTTCATATTCCTTTCCTTGTCTTGGTCTTAGCGCTAAAATTTCCCCATGTCCACATAATTCCGTTACAGCTTTAATGATATCATCCGCTTTTACTTCAATCACGTTTTCCACATTCACAATCACTGTAGCCTCTTTTAAATACTTTCTTTCGTTGATTTTCTCTCTCACATCTCTGGTGTTTCCATTTCTCAATCGTGGTCGATTATCCAGTCCATTGTCGATTGCCGTGCGTTTTTTTTTCTGCCAGTCCATTGTCGTTTGCCTTGCGTTTTTCTCCTGCCAGTCCATTGTCTTTTGCCGTGCGTGTTCCTCCTGCCAGTCCGTTGTCGTTTGCCTTGCGTGTTCCTCCTGCCAGTCCAGTGTCGATAGCCATACGTGTTCCTCCAACCATTCCAGTGTCGTTTGCCCTAAATCCGTCCATGCTTACAAAAAAGTAACGATAACCACCCTCCAGCCAGCAAAAGCTGCTGTTAGGTGGTTTGAAAAAAAACAAAAAAGCAAAAAAACTAACTTAAAGTAACCAAAAACTCAAAAAACAAACACAAATAGAACAACAAAGATGGGGAGAGCCTTCCTCTCCCAACTGCAGCCACGTCACTTCCTGTTGCTCACTAGCTCCCTCTAGCGCGCTCAAGGTGGTATGGCCGTAAGCGAAAGTTGCTGCCAAAATCGGACTATTTAAAAGATTTAAACATTTGTCAAGTAAACTAAAAAGCTTACAGCACCTGGTATTCCCAGGCGGTCTCCCATCCAAGTACTAACCAGGGCCGACCCTGCTTAGCTTCCGAGATCAGACGAGATCGGGCGTGACCAAGTTGGTATGGCCGTAAGCGAAAGCTGGTGCCAAGACCTGGCTTTTTGAAGAAAATCAGAAACACTTTCAGACCATCTGAAGAAACACAGAGACTATTTCAGGCATTTTGAAGAGAACCAGAGACTTTTTCAGGCTTTTTCAAGAAGCTAAGGGACTCTTTTTTTTTTTTTTGAAACTAAAAAGCTTACAGCACCTGGTATTCCCAGGCGGTCTCCCATCCAAGTACTAACCAGGCCGGACCCTGCTTAGCTTCCGAGATCAGACGAGATTTTTTTTTTTTTTCAAGTAAACTAAAAAACCTACAGCACCTGGTATTCCCAGGCGGTCTCCCATCCAAGCACCAACCAGGCCCGACCCCGCTTAGCTTCCGAGATCAGACGAGATTTTTTTTTATTTTTTTTATACAAACCAACTAACACATTAAAAACACAACATACAATACAATAAAAGACTAAAAACAACTAGGCAGCTTCAGATCAAAACCTAAATATGTTTTTATAATAAAAGGATTACCATCAACTATGTTCTTATTAAAAATTCCCAGTTGTCCATTCAAATTAAAATACTCATACTGGATCTTTATAGTATGATTTAACTTATGCTTAAACAATGCACATACCGACAAATCTTTTTTCTCTTTTTTCATTATATTTCGTCTAGACCATATTACATGTCTTGCAACAGATAACCATAAATTAAGAGCATATTTATTACTTGCTTTTCCATTAAAACCAAATAAAACTAAAGTTTCCCATCCATCTTGTATAACACTTTGATCAACTATAAACTTCCCAACCATCTTTTTTAACTTCCTCATGAAACATTGTAACTTCTTACATTTAAAAAACATATGCCGCATTCCTTCATTTTCTTCAAAGCATACTTTACATATCGCATCGTTTGCTATCCCAATTTTAAACAATCTCATTTCATTTAAAATACAGTTGTGTCTTAAAAGAAAGTCAAAATTTTCTAAAACAGGGCTTCTAAAATTCATCCGTACATTTTTCCACACTTCTCTTACATCCAAAGTATTAAACAATTTTCTCCAATATTCATTTGCTCTGGGCTCAACAAATACATCACTACATAAAATCAAATAAAAAGTTTTTAAAACACATGCATCAAAGTTGACATTCTCTTCATTCACTCTTAAGACCACCTTAATTGCATCATTTTCACTTTCATTTCTCTCAATTTTCTCTATCCATTCTACTGAAATTGCTTTTTTAATTTTCTCATAATTCATTTTGATTTCTTTCCTATCCTTTATCTCTTCTTTTTCCTCAAGTGTGTCAATTATAGCTTGTATAGGCAAAAAACCAGGTTTCACTTCATATAAAATATCTTTTACTTGTCTTATCCCAGCTTCAAACCAATTTTTATAAAACATCGTTTTACCATTACAAATAACCTTCTCATTTAAAAACAGCGGTTGATTTAACATCTGTTGTCTGTCCTTTGGCTCAAAATAAATATACCTTCTAAAATCATTCCATGCCTTTAAAACTTCTTTATAAAATTCAGTCATATTTACAATCATGTTAACTTTCAGTTTCATCCATAATATATCACTACCTATTTGTCCACACTTATTCATAAAAAACACCATTATTTTTCCCCAAGCAGATCCAGAATTGTTTAAAAACTTTTTCATCATTTTTATTCTCATACTTTTCATTCTTAAAAGAGGATCAATAAGTCCCAATCCACCTTCTTCCACTTTTCCTATTATGGTATTATATGCAATTTTCGCAGGTTTACCATCCCATAAAAAACTAAGTATATTCGCTTTTAATTTCTTGTATACCCATACCGGAAGACTTACTACATTCAGAGTATACCACATCTTTGATAAAAATAATGAATTCAATACTAATACTTTGCCTTTTAAAAAAATACCTCGTTGTTTCCAAAAATTAAGTCTTTTAATCATACCACTAAGAACCTCCTCCCATATTATATCTCTTATTTTTATTTCATCCGTACCAATCCTAATTCCTAAAATCTTCATATTATTTAACTGTTCTTTAAATTGAAATATTCCTGTTAAATCTTGTACTTGCCCCATCCTCATATACTCAGTTTTTTCTTCATTAACTTTTGCTCCTGCTCCTCTACAATATTTATCAATTATACTCATTGCCTTTTTAACACTATTAAAATCTTTTAAAAATAAAGTAGTATCATCGGCATACTGAAAGATCTTTTGCTCTACATTATCATTTTCTATAAAAAAGCCCCTTATTTCTTTTTCTGCTTTTATTGCTAAACCTGAAGGTTCAGCCACAATTGTATATAATAATGCTGATAATGGACATCCCTGCCTGATTGATCTAGTTATACTAATAAAATCTGTTAAAAACCCATTCACTTTAACACAACTAAAAATCCCATTATAAATACATTTCATCCATCTAATAAAATTCTTTCCAAATCCAAATCTTTCTATTAATTCAAATAAATAACTGTGCTCCACTCTGTCAAATGCTTTTTCTAAATCCACACTAATTAAATATCCCTTCTCTCTTTTTTCTTTTATATACCAAACAATATCTCTTATATTACATACTGTGTCCGAAATATCTCTATTTAAAACACCATAAGCTTGATTTGTAGTAATAATGTTAGGGATAACCTTTTTCATCCTATTAGCTAAAACCTTAGCTAGAATTTTATAATCCGTGTTTAACATACTCAGTGGCCTATAATTCTTTAACTCTTCTTTATTTCCTTTATTTTTATAGATCATTTTAATCATTCCTCTTTTCATACTTTCACACAACTGTTCTTTATTAAAAATAACACTGTAAATTTCATATAAAATTGGGGTTAAAATACTTCTAAAAGCCTTATAAAATTCACTTGATAATCCATCTAATCCAGGACTTTTGCCATTACTTAACTGAGTAATAGCTTCATCTATTTCCTCTTCTGTTATTTTACTATCACACATTTTTCTATCATCATCCTCCAATTTTACTTTTATTTGATTCAAAAGAAATTCTTTGTCTTCTTCTACCACTCCCTTTTCCTGAAACAAATCTGCATAAAATTCTTTGACCTCCTTTAGAATTCCATTCATTTCTTTAACACTCTTTCCATTTTTTATCACACTTCTAATTAGTTCTGCTTGTTGCCTTGTTTTTTCTAATTCATAAAAGAACTTTGTACTTCTCTCACCCTCTACTACATTTTTAGCTCTACTTCTTATTATGGCACCCATACATTTTTCTTCTTCTATTTTTTTTAATTTTGCTTCTAATATTATAATTTTCTCCACTTCTGCCTTTCCTTCCTCGGCCTTTTTCATCTCTTTATCCCATTCTCTTTTGACTTCTCTTTCCTTTGCTCTTCTTGCTCTTTGAACATTTCTCGCATATTTTATTGTAAACAACTTTATTTGTGTTTTAAGATTATCCCACCACACGCATATTTCTTCCTCATACAATAGATTATCTATACTATTTATGATTAGATTTTCCACTTCCATTTTATAACACTCATTTTTTAATATCTCTGTATTAAATAACCATATTCCATTTCCCCTCTCAACTCCACTCCAATCCATTATTACATATAAAAAGTCATGATCACTACCACTATATAACTTATAATATATTTTTGTTATATATTGTTCAAGTTCCCTATTACTTAATAAAAAATCTAATCTACTTTGCTTTAAAACTGAGTTCACAACTTGTCTTCGTGAGTATTCCCTTTTAGACTTGTTTCTATTTCTCCATACTTCAATCAGATTATGTTGAGCCATCATTCTTTCCAACTCATTTCTCCCACTATCAGCTTTATATATCATTTTATCATCAACATCAATTCTCTCTAAAACCGTATTAAAATCACCAATCAGAAACACATTTTGCCATACACTCATTAAATCACTCAATTTCTTAAAAAATTCTACTCTTTCTCGTCCTTCATTTGGAGCATGAATGTTACAAATTATTATTTCTTTTTCTTTACTTTTAAATTTTATAACCAAAACCCTACCCTCATTGTCCTTATATATTACATTTGTGTTATCACTCACTTCTCTTTTTATTAAAACAGCTACTCCTCTTTTTTTTTGTGGGTCATTATTAAACATTATTTCCCCATCCCACATTTTTTCCAAATCATTAATTTTTTCATCATTCCAACACGTTTCTTGTAAACATAATATGTTGCACATCTTGGTCAAATGAATCAAATTTTCAAGCTTATTGACATTTGATAGTCCTCTTACATTCACTGATACAATACTAAATTGACTCATTATCTCACAAAAAAAGAAGAAATAACCAACCAACAAAAACACCCAAAAAACTTTCCCATCAGTCCAATTCATTTTACTGTCTTTTTGCCTTTTTTCAATTCTCTTCTTATTCTTTGTTTTTCCATCACCTTCCCAATATTCACTTTTGCTGTTGTTTTCATCCTACTTCCCCCACCAAAAATGTTTCTTTCCCCACTTTCTATTTCCAAGGTTTCTTCCTCTGCGTCCCTTACCTCCTTTTGTCTTATAATGTCTTTTACTCCACCACCATCTCCTTCTTTGTTTTCCATCTCATTCTGTTCATCTTTTCCTCGCTCTTCACCGTTCTGTATGTCCTTTGTTATGGCACATGCATGTTGCAGTATCTCTCCTTCCTCACCCACTTCCACATTCCCCTCGTCATCATGTAAGTCCATCTCCATTTCCTCATGTACTTCTTTATCACCTTCACATGTACACCATTGTGCTGCCTTTCCACAGCTTTGGCACCGCGGGACATCGCAATCCCGCGTCAAATGCCCCTGTTCAAGGCTTCCCAGTTCCTCTTTTCTTGTTCTTTCTTCTGTGCTCTTTATTATATCACACATTTGATGTAGTACACCTCCTTCACCATCCTCTTCCTCATTGTTGTGTATGTCCATCTCCATTTCCTCATGTCCTTCTTCATCATCTTCACATGTACAACATTGTGCTGCCTTCCCACAGGTTCGGCACAGCAGGTCTTTACAATCCCGCTTCAAATGCCCCTGTTCCAGGCTTCCCAGTTCATCTTTTCGTGCTCTTTTTTCAGTGCTCCTTGTTATGTTACATGCTTCTTGTAGTACACTTCCTTCATCATCCTCTTCTCCGTTGTTGTGTGAGTCCATCCCCTCTTTCTCATGTTCTTTTCCATATTCCTCACATGTACACCTTTGTGACGCCTTCCCACAGCTTTGGCACCGCTGAGATTTACACTCCCGCGCATAATGCCCCTGCTCCAGGCATTCTCGACATGTGAATTGCGGACAATCTTTTTTTTCATGTTCAGGACTTGAACAAATTCTACATGTTTTGACTTGGTGATCATGAATCACTCTAAAAAATTTCTCTCCTTCCTCCGTTTCAAACTTTGTATTATATGGTAGGGAAACCACGTCCTTTGTAAATTTTACTTTGATGAATCTGGTCCCATCCGCCACCGTAGTTCCTGGGTAAAATCTCCTTCTCAGAGGTAATATTGCTGTAACACCCCAGCTCGTTAATTTTTGCAACACTTCTTCATCATTTATGTAATTTGGCAGATTAAGAAATGAAACCATCCTTTCCATTGCACGTAGTTTCCTTATTTCACACATTTGCCCATTAATTAACAGTCCATCCACTAGATTTTCACAGTCCGTTTCTTTCTCCATTGTCAGTTCATATTCACACTCAGATTTTTTCCTTAGTCCATATAATTTTCCAACTCCAGTTTTGTCCTCTACAGCTTTTATTATCATCATAACAGTAAGTTCTCCTGGATTTTTCACATTCATTGTCAGTGTCGTTTCTTTTTTATACTCCCTCTGGTATCTCGTTTTCCCTCTCAGCTTATTTATCATTTCATCTTTTCGACTTTCTTCTTGTCTCTCTTTACCATTTACATCATCCTTTTCTTTACCTTGTATCTTCTGTTGTTCAGTCTTTTTCTTCGCCATTTCAGCTCCATTTCTCTTCTTTCTCGAAACTACAGTTGCCCATGTTTCGTCTTCTTGATTTTCATTTTTTTCTTGCATTATCCTTTTGCGTATATTCATATCTTCATCCAATTCATTGTCCTTTTTCGCATAATCCTTTTCCAGTCCCGTTCCTTTATCCATTGTGTCCTTCCTTGTTTGTAGTGTCCAAAATCAAAACGTAAAAATCTCAACCCCAAACAGTTATAAAACTGCTTGGGGTTAATTAGTGAAAAATAATAACAAAAGTAAACAATATAACTTGAAAATAAACAAAACAAAAAAAAACTACAAGACAAACAAAAATGGCGGAGAGCCTTCCTCTCCAACTGCAGCCAACTCACTTCCTGCTTCCACTAGGGGGTGCTCAAGGTGGTATGGCCGTAAGCGAAAGCTGCTGCCAAAATCGGACTATTCAAAAGGTTTAAACATTAGTCAAGTAAACTAAAAACCTTACAGCACCTGGTATTCCCAGGCGGTCTCCCATCCAAGTACTAACCAGGCCCGACCCTGCATAGCTTCCGAGATCAGACGAGATCGGGCGTGACTTTTTTTTTTTTTTTTTTTTTTTTAAATTTATTTCAGTCAATAAAATACAATAAAATATTTACAATAAAAAAATACACATCTTCTTCTACAAACATCTCCATCACATATCTTCCATTTACATACACAGTTTTTTTTAAAAAACCTCTTCACTTCCTGGCAGCTTCCACATTAAATCTTTTAAAACACAACAAACTTTTGGGGTAAAAACATCATAAAAAGCATGCAAAATATTTTCACCTTTAAAATACACATACAGTCTTTCCATATATAATTCCGTTTTCTTTTTAAACACAGTCCAAACATCCAACACCATTTTTTCCTTTTTAGCCATAGTTCTTCTCTCCCATATTGCACTTTTCATTAGCATTACACACAGATTTATAAACCTTTTGTTTTCACACTTCTTTTCCCAACCAAACATCACAACTCTGTTCCATTCCATTACATTTTCATCCCACTCCTCAGTCAACTCTTTAATTAAACATTTACATTTCTTTAAAAATTCCTCCAATTCTTTACAATATAAAAACATATGTAAAATCCACTCTTCCTTTTCTTGACATACTTTACACAAAGCGTTTTGTTCCATTCCTATTTTATTTAAAACCGCCTCAGTAAAAACCACTTTATGCCTTATAAAATACTCCAAACTTTCCAATTTTGTTTCCATACACCTCCCCCTCATGTTTTTCCATATGCACTCTTTTTTAAAATTTTTGAATTTTTGCACCCAGTATCCATTTACAATTGGCTCTTTAAAAACATCATCTCTAAAAGAACAATAAATCATTTTTACAGTACATTCCTTAAAATCATTTAGTTTTCCCCCCAATTTCACATTAATACATTTCTCTTTTGGCTCCTCTTCCATACATTCTATTCTTTTAATCCACTCTTCGGGTATTGCCTTTTTAATTATTTCATATTTGTTTATTATTTCTTGTTTACTGTAATCCTCTTTTGCCTCCTCCATTGCATCTACGATAAATTGTGTCGGTAAAAAACCTTCTTTGAATTCATATAAAACGTCTCTCACTCTCGTTATCCCCACTTCCATCCATTTCTTTAAAAACATTTCTTTCTCTTGTTTTAAAATGTTTTTGTTTAAGAACAGAGGTTGATTTAAAATATTTTCTCTCCCATGTGGATCATACTCAACATTGGCTAAAAATTTTCCCCAGGCACTAAAAATTTCTCTATAAAAACCTGGTAATCGTTCTGTCATCCAAATCTTCGTTTTCATCCATAAAATTCCATCCCCCATGTTAAAATTCCCACAATTGTTTAAAAAAAATTGCATCGTCTTTTTCCATTCTGGTTTGCCCTCTTCTTGTAGGTATTTCTTCACTATTTTCACCCTCAAACTATTTTTTCTTTGTTCCACATCCATTAAACCCAAACCCCCCTTGTCTACTGCCCCTATAATCGTGTTAAAAGCGATTCTTGCTGGCTTCCCCTCCCATAAAAAGTCAAGAAAACATTTCTTCAACCTCTTTTCTGTCCACAATGGCATCTCCGACACATATAAAACATACCATAGCTTAGAAACCATTAAAACATTCAATATTAAAACCTTCCCTTTCAAGCTTAATGTTCTCAATTTCCAAAAGTTTAACCTTCTTTCTATTTCTGTTACCAGTTGCTCCCACATTTCATCTCTTACTTTCTTCTCCTTTTTCCCCAATAAAATTCCTAAAATCCTCATTTCTTCCACTTCCTTGAAATTAAAACAATCCCTTAAAACCATTGCTTCACCAAATCTCATATATACCGTCTTATCCTCATTTACTTTACTACCCGATCCTTTACAATATTCTTCTACAATCTTCATAACTTCTTTGACGCTCTCCTTTCCTTTTACTATTATCGTTGTGTCATCAGCATATTGAAACACCTTCCCTTCAGCTTTGTTTTCCTCAATTTCAATTCCAGTTATTTCTTCTTTTTGTTTTATAGCCAATCCTAACGGTTCCGATACAAGTGAATATAATAACGCTGAAAGTGGACAACCCTGTCTTATTGATCTTGTGATTTTAAAACATTCTGTTAAAAAGCCATTACATTTTATTCTTGTTAAAGCACCCTTATATAAAATCTCAATCCATTTGATAAAATCTCCCCCAAAACCAAAGTTCTTTAAAACATCAAATAAATACTCGTGTTCAACTCTATCAAAAGCTTTTTCAAAATCAAGACTAATTACATATCCGTTTTCATTCTTTTCTTTCATGTACCATATTGTGTCTCTTATGCTCATTATCGTGTCCGCTATATCCCTTCCTTTTACTCCGTACGCTTGGTTTGTTTTGATTATACTTGGCATTACTTCCTTTAACCTGTTTGCTAAAACTTTCGCTAAAATCTTAAGGTCTGTATTTAGCATTGTGATCGGCCTGTAGTTTTTTAAATCTACCTTTTCTCCTTTCCTTTTATATATCAGTTTTGTTATCCCCATCCCCATTCTTTCATTAACTTCTTCTTTTTCAAAGATTTCTCTAAAAACTCCCTTTAAAATCTTGGTTAAAATCTCTTTAAAACATATATAAAATTCACTTCCCAAACCATCTATTCCTGGACTTTTCTTTTTATTCAGCTGCTCTATTGCTCTTTCTATCTCTTCTTCTCTGATTTCTTGATCACATTCTTTTTTATCTTCCTCGCTAATTTTTGCTTTTATCTGCTTCAACAAATCCCTTTTTTTGTTTTCTTCTACACCCCTTGTACTAAAAAGATCTTCATAAAAATCCCTTATTTCTTCTAAAATCTTTTCATTCCCTTCTACAATTTCCCCTTTTTTTCCTCTTATCTCTTTTATCGTTTCTGCTTTTCCTTTCTTTTTTTCCAAATCAAAAAAGAACTTTGTGCATTTTTCTCCCTCCACCGTATATTTAGCTTTGCTTCTTAACCTCGCCCCCTCATATTCTTTTTCCTCTATTTCTTTCAGTTTTTCCTCCATTTCCTTTATCTTTTGTATATCTTTATTTTCTTTATTCAATTCTGTTTCCAAACTTTCCTTTATTTCTTTTTCTTTGTATCTTTTGCATTTGCGTATTATACTACAATACTTAATCGAGAATTTTTTTATTAAAAACTTTACGTTCTCCCACCATATTCTCTTATCTTCTTCATACATTTCATTTTCCTTTTCTTTTTCTATAATTTCTTTAACCTTTAAAATATAATCTTCATTTTCTAACATTTTTGTATTTAAAACCCATATTCCTGGCCCTCTTTGCTCTTTATTCAAGTCTATTTTAAAAAATAAAAACTTGTGATCGCTAAAACTTGTGTCTTCATACTTAATATTTTCGATAAAATTCTCCACATTTCTTGTACATAAAACAAAATCAATTCTTGTCTTACACACAAACTGCCCTACTATTTGTCTTCTTGAAAATTCTTTTTTCTTTTCATTTCTTTCTCTCCACACATCTATCATATTATTTTCTGCCATTAATGTTTTTAATTCTTTTCTCCCTGTATCTGTTCTAAAAACCATTCCTTCTGCCATGTCTTGTTTACTAAAAACCGTGTTAAAATCCCCCATCATTATTATTTTCTTATACTTCTTTACAATACTTCTTAAAACATTAAAAAACTCTTTCTTCTCCTTCTCCTCCGTTGGTGCATGTACATTTACTAAAATCAATTCTCTTCCTTCATGTATTGTCTCAACCACCATACATTTCCCCATCGTATCTTTGTATAACATTTTACTTGCTTTAAAAACATCATCCTTCATTAAAAAAGCCACACCTCTCCCAAACCTTCCATCTCCATTATTGTATAAAATCCCTCCTTCCCATCTCTTTTTATAATCATTCATCACATTTTCTCTCCAGTTTGTTTCTTGTAGCACAATAATATCTTCTCTTTTACATTTTTCTTTTACATTTTCAAATTTCCTTAAGTTCAAAAGTCCTCTGGCATTAAAAGTCACACAACTTAGTACCATTAAAAATAAAAAGAATAAATATCTAAAAACCATCATTCTTAGTCTTTCTCCTCCAGTTCCTTTAACACCTCAAACCTGTTTAAAACCTCCATTGGTCCTTTTTTCAGCACTTTTTTTCTTGCAGTTTCTATATTTGGCTTTACCTTTAGCAGTCTTCTTCGTCCTTGTCCCCTCTCTACTTTTTTCTTCTCGTCCTCCTCCATCCTTATTTCTCCTTCACTGTCAGTTTCTTTGTCCTGTTTTTTTCTTTTTTGCTCATGATTTGAAAATATGTCCATTGGTGTCAACTGCGTGTCCTCTTCACTTGTCCGATCATCATCCTTTTCATTCCCTCCTTCTCCTTCTTGTCTGTTGTTTGTTCCTTCCTCTGCTTCCTTTGGTTGTGATTCGTCCTCTTCTTGTCTTTCTTCGCAATGTCCTTCTTCCTCATTGCTTCCTTCATGCACCTGTCCGTCTACCTGATTTTCCCTACCTCCTTCCTCTTCCTCCATCCAACATTCACATTTATTTAAGGTTTCTCTGCAATCCGGGCACCTGACAGCATTGCAGTCTCTTGCAAAATGTCCCCTCTCCTCGCATTTATAGCACTTAAATTCTGGGCACTCTTTCAGTAGGTGTTCTGGGCTCGTGCACAGCCGACAGGTTTTAACCTGGTGACTGTGCACCACCCTAAAATACTGTGGCCCTTCCGCTGTTTCCAGCTTTGTGCTGTATGGTAGCGACGCAACCTCTTTGGGGAACCTCACCTT
>CM060618.1:382500-385000 GCA_030578275.1 Meda fulgida | reverse complement strand
TTGTTTTATGGCCAGGCCTAGTGGTTCAGAAACTAATGAATATAAAAGAGCTGAAAGTGGACATCCTTGCCTTATGGATCTGGTAACTTTAAAACACTGCGTTAAAAAGCCATTACATTTAATTTTTGTTATTGCTCCTTTGTATAAAATTCTTATCCATTTAATAAAATTCCCTCCAAAACCAAAACTTTTTAAAATATCAAATAAAAATTCATGTTCTACTCTGTCAAACGCTTTCTCAAAATCCAAACTAATTATGTACCCTTGTTTATTCTTTTCATGCATGTATCTTATTATATCTTTTATACTTATTGTTGTGTCTGCTATGTCTCTTCCTTTCACTCCGTACGCTTGGTTGGTTTTAATTATACTCGGCATTACTTCCTTCAATCTGTTGGCTAAAATTTTCGATAAAATCTTTAAGTCGGTATTCAACATCGTAATTGGTCTGTAGTTCTTCAAATCTATCTTCTCTCCTTTTCGCTTGTATATCAATTTCATTAAACCCATTCCCATTCGTTCAATCAGTTCTCCTTTCTTAAAAATATCTACATATACTTCTTTTAAAATGCTAGTTAAAAAATCTTTTAAAACTATATAAAATTCACTCCCCAAACCATCTATACCCGGACTTTTCTTTTTGTTTAATTCACTTATTGCTCTTTTTATCTCTTCATCTCTTATTTCTTCATCACACTCTTTTTTGTCTAGTTCTCCAACGGTTGTTTTTATTTGTTTCAGTAACTCCAGTTTCTCTTCTTCTTTCACTCCCTCTGCACTAAACAAATTCTCATAGTATGCTTTTATTTCTTTTAGTATTTCCTCGTTTGTTTCCACAACAACTCCATTATTTCCTCTAATTTCTTTTATCATTTTCGCTTTCCCTCTACTTTTTTCTAGATCGAAGAAAAACTTTGTACATTTTTCGCCCTCCACCGTATATTTTGCCTTACTTCTTAGTCTTGCTCCTTCATATTTCTCCTCTTCCATTTCTTTCAATTTACCCTCTAATTCTTTTATTTTTTGTATATCTTTCCCATTCTCATTTAATTCTTTTTTCAATTTTTCTCTCATTTCTCTCTCCGTATTTCTCTTACTTTTCTGTATTAGCTTGCAGTACTTCATAGTAAATTTTTTAACTAAAAATTTTGTATTTTCCCACCATATTCTTTTATCCTCGATATACATTTCATTCTCCTTTTCAGTTTCAATAATCTCTTTAACATTTAAAACATAATCTTCATTCTTTAAAATCTCTGTGTTTAAAACCCATACTCCCGGCCCTCTTTTCACAGAGCTCCAGTCTATTTGCATAAAAATTGGTTTATGATCGCTTAGACTTGTTTCTTCGTATTTAATACCACTGATAAAATCCTCAACGTTCCTTGTACATAATATAAAATCAATTCTTGTTTTGCACATAAAATTCCCCACTAATTGTCTTCTTGAATATTCTCTCGTTTTTTCATTTCTTTCCCTCCATACATCGATCAGATTGTTTTCTTCCATTAATAACTTTAACTCTTTTCTTCCTTTGTCACTTTTAAAAACCATTCCCTCACCCATTTCTAATTTGCTAAAAACAGTATTAAAATCACCCATCATTATAACTTCTTTATATTTCTTTAAGAATTCTCTTAAAACACTAAAAAACTCTTTCTTTTCATTCTCTTCCGTTGGCGCATGAACATTCACTACAACTACTACTTTCCCCTCAAAATTCATTTCTACTGCCATACATTTCCCTTCTTTATCATTGTATATTGTTATACATTTTACACCTCTGTTTTCCTTTATTAAAACTGCTACACCTCTGCCCTGCCTATCATCCCCATTATTATATAAAATATCTCCGTTCCATCTTTTTCTTATTTCAGTCATAAATCCATCCCTCCAGTTAGTCTCTTGTAATAAAATCACATCTTCATTCTTGAACATTTCCTTCATTTTCTCAAATTTTCTTACATCTAAAAGTCCTCTGGCATTAAAAGTAACACAACTAAAAGCCATTAAAAGAAAAACAAATAAATACTTAAAAACCATTAATCTTCATCTTCTCCCTCCAGATCCTTTAACACTTCAAACCTATTTTCACTTTTATCTAAAACCTTTAAAATAGTCCTTTTTCTTGAGTTAACAATATTTGGTTTTACCTTTACTAGTCTTCTTCTTAAATGTCCTTTCCCCTCTCTGTCTTTGTCCATCGTTGTTTCTTCTTCACTTTCAGTCTCACTTTGATCATTCTTTTCATGTCCGACTTTCTCCACGTCGTCCAAGTAGCTTTTAAAACTGTGCGAAACGTCCATTTCTGTCCTTTGAGTGTCCTGCTCCATTATTTGTTCTTTGTCGTTCTCTTGCTCTCTTTCTTCCTCTTCCTCTCGAATGCTCACTGCTCCTTCCATTTTTTGTTGTAGGCTTTCTTCTGGTTGTCCTTCATCAATTTGCCGTTCCTCCTCGTTGTTTCCTTCATGCACCTGTCCGTCCACCTGATTTTCCCTAC
>CM060618.1:370000-375000 GCA_030578275.1 Meda fulgida | reverse complement strand
AACCAGGCCCGACCCTGCTTTCCTTCCAATATCAGACGTGATCGGGCGTGACTTTTTTTTTTTTTTTTTTTTTTTTTTTTTTTTTTATTTATTTCAGTCAAATAAAATACAATAAAATCTTTACAATAAGAAATACATATCTTCTTCTACAAACATCTCTTCATCACATATCATTTATATTCCTGGCAGCTTCCACATTAAATCTTTTAAAACACAACAAACTTTTGGGGTAAAAACATCATAAAAAGCATGCAAAAAATTTTCACCTTTAAAATACACATACAGTCTTTCCATATATAATTCCGTTTTCTTTTTAAACAGAGTCCACACATCCAACACAATTTTTTCCTTTTTAGCCACAGTTCTTCTCTCCCATATTGCACTTTTCATAAGCATTACACACAGATTTATAAACCTTTTGTTTTCACACTTCTTTTCCCAACCAAACATCACAACTCTGTTCCATTCCATTACATTTTCATCCCACTCCTCAGTCAACTCTTTGATTAAACATTTACATTTCTTTAAAAATTCCTCCAATTCTTTACAATATAAAAACATATGTAAAATCCACTCTTCCTTTTCTTGACATACTTTACACAAAGCGTTTTGTTCCATTCCTATTTTATTTAAAACAGCCTCAGTAAAAACCACTTTATGCCTTATAAAATATTCCAAACATCCCAATTTTGTTTCCACACACCTCCCCCCCCATGTTTCTCCATATACACTCTTCTTTTAGATCTTTAAATTTCTGCACCCAGTATCCATTTACAATCGGTTCTTTAAAAACACCATCTCTAAAAAAACCATAAAACATCTTCACCGTACATGATTTAAAACCATAAAATTTTTCTCTCAACTTTACATACACTTCTTTTCCATTTGTCCCTTCTTCCATACTTTCAATCCTTTTAATCCAGTCTTTGGGTATTGCCTTTTTGATTATTTCATATTTGTTTATTAACTCTTGTCTGCTAAAATCCTCCTTTGCCTCCTCCATTACGTCCACAATATACTGCACTGGTAAAAATCCTTCCTTAAATTCATATAAAACATCTCTTACTCTTGTAATTCCCAGCTCCCACCATTTCTTAAAAAATATCTCCTTTCCTTGATTTAAAATGCCATTGTTTAAGAATAAAGGCTGATTTAAAATGTTCTCTCTACCTCTTGGATTAAAATGTACATTAGTTACAAATTTACCCCAGGCGCTCATCAATTCCTTATAAAAATCTGGCAACTCCTCTGTCATCCATTTTTTTGCTCTCATCCACAGTACATTATCTCCAAGTGTAAAATTCCCACATTTACTTAAAAAATATTCCATTGTCTTTTTCCATGCTGTTTTATTTTCTTCATTCAAGTACTTTTGTATTATTTTTACTCTTAAACTATTCTTTCTTTGTTCAAAATCCATTAAGCCCAAACCTCCCTTCCCCACTTCTCCTATTAATGTGTTGTACGCAATTCTTGCTGGCTTCCCTTCCCATAAAAAATCTAAAAAACATTTTTTCAGCCTTTTTTCTGCCCACAATGGCATGGATGACACATATAAAACATACCATAATTTAGAAACCATTAAAACATTCAAAATTAAAACCTTCCCTTTCAAAGTTAAAGTTCTCAGTTTCCAAAAGTTCATCCTCCTTTCAATACCCCCTAATAATTCCTCCCACATTGTTTCTCCTACCTTCTTTTCATCTATTCCCATTAAAACCCCTAAAATCTTCATTTCTTTTATTTCCTTAAAAGCAAGACTATTTGTTAAATCTTCTGCCCCTCCAAATCTCATATATACTGTTTTTTCTGCATTTACTTTTGCTCCTGATCCCTTACAAAACTCGTCTACGATTCTCATTGCTTTTTTAACACTCTCTAGATCCTTTACTATCACTGTAGTATCATCCGCATACTGAAATATTTTGTTTTCTTCTCCCTCGACACCTATTCCATTAATTCCCGCTTCTTGTTTTATGGCCAGGCCTAGTGGTTCAGAAACTAATGAATATAAAAGAGCTGAAAGTGGACATCCTTGCCTTATGGATCTGGTAACTTTAAAACACTGTGTTAAAAAGCCATTACATTTAATTTTTGTTATTGCTCCTTTGTATAAAATTCTTATCCATTTAATAAAATTCCCTCCAAAACCAAAACTTTTTAAAATATCAAATAAAAATTCATGTTCTACTCTGTCAAACGCTTTCTCAAAATCCAAACTAATTATGTACCCTTGTTTATTCTTTTCATGCATGTATCTTATTATATCTTTTATACTTATTGTTGTGTCTGCTATGTCTCTTCCTTTCACTCCGTACGCTTGGTTGGTTTTAATTATACTCGGCATTACTTCCTTCAATCTGTTGGCTAAAATTTTCGATAAAATCTTTAAGTCGGTATTCAACATCGTAATTGGTCTGTAGTTCTTCAAATCTATCTTCTCTCCTTTTCGCTTGTATATCAATTTCATTAAACCCATTCCCATTCGTTCAATCAGTTCTCCTTTCTTAAAAATATCTACATATACTTCTTTTAAAATGCTAGTTAAAAAATCTTTTAAAACTATATAAAATTCACTCCCCAAACCATCTATACCCGGACTTTTCTTTTTGTTTAATTCACTTATTGCTCTTTTTATCTCTTCATCTCTTATTTCTTCATCACACTCTTTTTTGTCTAGTTCTCCAACGGTTGTTTTTATTTGTTTCAGTAACTCCAGTTTCTCTTCTTCTTTCACTCCCTCTGCACTAAACAAATTCTCATAGTATGCTTTTATTTCTTTTAGTATTTCCTCGTTTGTTTCCACAACAACTCCATTATTTCCTCTAATTTCTTTTATCATTTTCGCTTTCCCTCTACTTTTTTCTAGATCGAAGAAAAACTTTGTACATTTTTCGCCCTCCACCGTATATTTTGCCTTACTTCTTAGTCTTGCTCCTTCATATTTCTCCTCTTCCATTTCTTTCAATTTACCCTCTAATTCTTTTATTTTTTGTATATCTTTCCCATTCTCATTTAATTCTTTTTTCAATTTTTCTCTCATTTCTCTCTCCGTATTTCTCTTACTTTTCTGTATTAGCTTGCAGTACTTCATAGTAAATTTTTTAACTAAAAATTTTGTATTTTCCCACCATATTCTTTTATCCTCGATATACATTTCATTCTCCTTTTCAGTTTCAATAATCTCTTTAACATTTAAAACATAATCTTCATTCTTTAAAATCTCTGTGTTTAAAACCCATACTCCCGGCCCTCTTTTCACAGAGCTCCAGTCTATTTGCATAAAAATTGGTTTATGATCGCTTAGACTTGTTTCTTCGTATTTAATACCACTGATAAAATCCTCAACGTTCCTTGTACATAATATAAAATCAATTCTTGTTTTGCACATAAAATTCCCCACTAATTGTCTTCTTGAATATTCTCTCGTTTTTTCATTTCTTTCCCTCCATACATCGATCAGATTGTTTTCTTCCATTAATAACTTTAACTCTTTTCTTCCTTTGTCACTTTTAAAAACCATTCCCTCACCCATTTCTAATTTGCTAAAAACAGTATTAAAATCACCCATCATTATAACTTCTTTATATTTCTTTAAGAATTCTCTTAAAACACTAAAAAACTCTTTCTTTTCATTCTCTTCCGTTGGCGCATGAACATTCACTACAACTACTACTTTCCCCTCAAAATTCATTTCTACTGCCATACATTTCCCTTCTTTATCATTGTATATTGTTATACATTTTACACCTCTGTTTTCCTTTATTAAAACTGCTACACCTCTGCCCTGCCTATCATCCCCATTATTATATAAAATATCTCCGTTCCATCTTTTTCTTATTTCAGTCATAAATCCATCCCTCCAGTTAGTCTCTTGTAATAAAATCACATCTTCATTCTTGAACATTTCCTTCATTTTCTCAAATTTTCTTACATCTAAAAGTCCTCTGGCATTAAAAGTAACACAACTAAAAGCCATTAAAAGAAAAACAAATAAATACTTAAAAACCATTAATCTTCATCTTCTCCCTCCAGATCCTTTAACACTTCAAACCTATTTTCACTTTTATCTAAAACCTTTAAAATAGTCCTTTTTCTTGAGTTAACAATATTTGGTTTTACCTTTACTAGTCTTCTTCTTAAATGTCCTTTCCCCTCTCTGTCTTTGTCCATCGTTGTTTCTTCTTCACTTTCAGTCTCACTTTGATCATTCTTTTCATGTCCGACTTTCTCCACGTCGTCCAAGTAGCTTTTAAAACTGTGCGAAACGTCCATTTCTGTCCTTTGAGTGTCCTGCTCCATTATTTGTTCTTTGTCGTTCTCTTGCTCTCTTTCTTCCTCTTCCTCTCGAATGCTCACTGCTCCTTCCATTTTTTGTTGTAGGCTTTCTTCTGGTTGTCCTTCATCAATTTGCCGTTCCTCCTCGTTGTTTCCTTCATGCACCTGTCCGTCCACCTGATTTTCCCTACCTCCTTCCTCTTTCTCCATCAAACATTCACATTTATTTAACGTTTCTCTGCATTCCGGGCACCTGACAGCATTGCAATCTCTTGCAAAATGTCCCCTCTCCTCGCATTTATAGCACTTAAAATCTGGGCAGTCTTTCAGTAAATGTTCTGGGCTCGTGCACAGCCGACAGGTTTTAACCTGGTGACTGTGCACCACCCTAAAATACTGTGGCCCTTCCGCTGTTTCCAGCTTTGTGCTGTATGGTAGCGACGCAACCTCTTTGGGGAACCTCACCTTTAGGAACCTTGTTCCGTCCTCTATGTCAGTGCCCGGATAACGTCTTCTTTTTATTTTCGAGATGGGAGTGACTCTCCATCCTTCCAATTTATCTAAGATTTCATCATCATCAAGATAGACGGGCAGGTGCATGAAGGAAACAACATAGTCTCTGTTTTGCAGATTTTTCACTTCACATTTCACTCCTTTTATTACCAGTCCATCAGTCAGTTTGTCACATATTTCTTCTTTTTCCATTGTCAGTTCATATTCCT
>CM060618.1:340000-357500 GCA_030578275.1 Meda fulgida | reverse complement strand
AATGGTTGGGTTAGGGTTAGGGTTAGTCATGTCACAAGCTATCGGCTTTTGGAAAAATATATGGTTTTTGCAGTTTTTTTTTTCTTATTTAGTTATTTTTAGTTTTAGTTTTAGTTTTTTTTATATTTACTATTTTTTTTTATAGTCTTCTATGTTTTAGTGGCCCTAGTTTTTTAGTTTTTATTTTTCCTTAGTTTTTAGTTGAATCTTTTTTTTATTTTAGTTGTATAGTTGAGTTGTTTATTTCTAGTTGACATGATTTTTTTCTTTTAGTAGTGCCCCACTTGGTTTTCTTGTTTAGTTTTTAGTTTTTTTCTTTTTTGTTAGTTATAGTTTTTTTTATCTTCTAGTTCCTTTCTATTTTTTTTTAATTATAGTTTATTTTTATTTTTTTTTACTTAATATTTTTTTTTATTTTTAGTTTTATTAGTTTAGTTTTTTTCGTTAGTTTATTTGTTTAGTTCCTGTTTTTTAGTTCTATGTTGAATCAGCTGTCCTTCAGTGGTAAATAGGCCAAAAATGTAACACCTGTAAAGTTGGTTCCTCAATCTACAATATGGGGCTATGTAAACTGTAACCCATATGCTTAAAGCCTGTGCATGTCAATCATATTGAATTAAAGACATGTTCTATCCTCTGTTTACTTCGGTGCATCATACTGCATGGCTTAGCCCCAGATTCTATATTGATGACTAATTCTCCAATGCATCAATCTCATCCTGCCTCATCACCTCCAGACTGGGAACTACTGCCAACAGTACTCTCTATGGCAGTGTTTTCTATGCTCCTGAAGGACCCCAACACTGCACATTTGCTTTGTCTCCCCAATCCAATACAAATTAAATGTTTATTATTATTTCATGCCTCTTGTGCTGCTCTGTATTTGCATATATTACTGTACATTCAATGTATGTTCTAAAAATTTTTTTTTTTTTACATTTGGTCAACAAAAGTTCTGAAATCATACATAAACATTAAAACATCCATAATTTTGATTGATTATTATGATTAAAAAGAGGTTTGTGTTTTGAGATAAACCCAATTTCACTGGACCTTAACAGCCATGGGCAAGGTCTTGATGTACCGGATATATTGTAACACCTTGTCCGTATATAGGTATCCCCATTTAATTTATGAAATGTCAGCATTGTGGACATATTTTGATTTAGGGCCTCTAGCTGCTAGTTGTGTGTCAGGAGGCGGAGCATAAGTTGGAAAAATTTTGATTTCTAGAAAGTGCTGTAGTAAGTGGTCGCGCTTGTGGAATGTGTAGGTGTTGTGATTTTACTTGGCCTCATTACATAAACCTTACAAGGTTCCAGACAAGTGGATCAACGTGTAACCCATAACCAGGCTCCTTTTTGCCCAGGCAAAATGAAATGGGAGACACACATGGAATAAGATACAAAAAATAGTGGATTTATTACAGTCAATATATGAGATGAAAAATGAGAAATAAGCAATAATCAGTATAAATGATATGGTATAAAATAAAAGTGTGGCGCAAAAAAAAGGCGAACAAACAGAAAAACCAATGTGATACAGGAGCGGAAAAATAGCAGCCATTGAAAGTCCCTCACCACTGCCAGGCTGCAATCACTCCGATTACAGACACCTGCCAGTAGCTCCTCCCTGAGGGAACAGACAACAAACAGAGTAAACATTAATCCTGTCCCGATTCAAACTCTGGAAACAATTGTAGTATTAATGGTTATCTTTACTCAATTTGGACAGGTTACATAAAAATAAGGAGTATTTAAAAAAAAATTACACTTTTCACATAATTTACTGCCCTCCTCCTCTTCATTTTCACTGGTGTTTGTCTGGGACTGCTGAACTCACTTTCTTTTGCCTCTTCCAGCTCTATAGCAGAGACCTGAGGCCCAAAAACAGCCTTGTATTGAGATGCACCTCTTTCAAACACATCCGAAACTTCAGCTATAGACGTCTTCTGCAGAGACAGAAAGGCCCTTGTTAGCTTGTCTGTGAGTGAAAAACATCCAAATTACCATGACATACCATTTTTAACATTAATTATTTAGCAGACCCTTTTAGTCTAAACCCACGTAGGACAAAACAATATGCAAGTGCTATGACCTTTCTCAGTTTGATCTAAGCAGTACAGAAACGTTTTTTAGGGTTATTTTTTGAAGAGAAGATTAAGTAATGTTAGTATACTAGATAAAGTGCTTTTGAAAAAGATGCATTCTTCAGAATGTTTCTTAATAGTGGCTATGGACTCAGCAGCTCTGATTGAGTAGGAGATCATTCCACCAGCAGATAAGTCATTGGTAAGGTCTGTGAAAGAGATTGAGCTTCTTTAAGATGGCACCACCAAAAGACATGTCACCACATACACACCTTGCTTTGTAATAAATTTGTTTATTACTCATAAATTAGATGGTCCAGTGTAATGTTTTTCAAATGCTTTCTCAGTAAGTATGGTCTGTTGTAGGTAAAGTTAAAGTTGGTGTCCTTATCACCATTACTTCCTTGTTTGATGGGTATGGGTTACCATGCTGGAACCTTGCCTTTCCTCTGGAGTCTTCTTTTAAGAGTTGCCTGCAAACTTCTGCAACCATGAGCAGTTGCTGGGACCATCTCCTGGAACAAGTATTGTGCCTTTCCTTCCTCCAGTCTCATTTTCAGCATGGCGTTGTTGAAAAATTTTAACTTGTCTTCGATTTGTGCTAAAACAGAAGTAAAGAATATGTATAAAGAACAAAATTTGACTTGAATCTTTACAAAAATTAAATCAGATTGCCTCAGGAAACTCGCTTACGCTGCCATGGAATCTCCCACGGCCATGTTGGGGATGGTTTTCCCCCCCCTGGTTGTCTCCTGATAGTGACTGTCCACTTCATTTAGATTAATTGCATTGGCAGGGCTCATGATGTTATAGGTCTCTATGTCTTTCAATAGCAGATCTCTTGCTCTCAGCAATTATTTTTCCGCAAGCGATGACGGAACTTGCCACTATCGTAAAAGACAAGCAGAAGGTATAAAAAAAATGACCAAAAATACAGTGAAGCAATAATCTATAGACCAATGTAATTTACCATTTTGGCGTTATAGAGGCCTGCTTCCGCTGCCTCCTCGTTAAGTAACGTCCCTCAATTGACTGCTAGGGAAAGTACCTGTTGTATCTGGAAAACACACACAAACACAGGCTTCAGTGATAGTGGCATGCAGTATATAGGTAAGCAGTAGACAAGCTTAATATCATGATCTATGATCGTCGCCAAAGACGAAGAACAGAGTGAAACAGTTATTGGTTCAAACTTTACCACCTGCTGCCCATTCCCTACATCAGACACCCACATGCTTCATCGAGTGCAAGCCAAGCTTTCTTTAAGCTCCGCTAGACGTGCAGTTCCTCTGAAGCCTCTGGCAGTCTAATTCGACTGTTAAACCAATACAAGTTACTCACAACGCTACCACTATAATCACAAATTGAAACACATTTACAGAGACACCCCTTCAATTTTCTTGCAGACAATGCCCGAAGTAGAGTTGTGATTTTTTGTGTTCCAGGCTATAGCCTGGTTGGTAAGCATTCCACATGTGCTGTTAAGAGAAATGTGAGATGAAAATCATGCAATAAGAAATAAAAAAAAAGACATTAGAAGAGAAGTTCTACAATTACCTCCTTTCGACATGTATTTTAGTTGTTAAGGCCACAGCGGGAGAGGTAGCTGTTCACCTGTTCAATTCCTCCCCTGCAGTTGACCCTGCTCCTTCTTGGTTTTTGCACTCCATGTAATCTAGAAGAAGTGCATGTAAGGGATAATGTAATGTACCCGATCATATCGGATAATAAGTAACGCCAAGGCGAACCGCACCCTGACGCGCAGAAGAGGGACTTATTTTCCGATGATAGTTAAACATAATCAAACATGATCATACCTCACAACTTAGAGCGAATGTTGCTTGTAGCGTGCATGACACTTAGGAAAGGCCTGGTTGATGTTAGGCCCCTGGAGAATCAGGAAGGATGTTGCTGCTGATTGTGTTAAATATGGCCAGTATTTAACACATTACATCCCATGGGCGATAAAACCTTGGCTTTAACTCATCCACTCTTCGGCAGATTACATGGGGTAGGCAAAGATTTCACCCAGGGATATAAAAATTATTATGTACATCTGAAGCGAAATCATATGGAACTCAACCCAAGCAGGCGGTATAAGCTGCATACAAAATAACAAAACAATACAAAGGTACATTAACAGCAAACCAATTTATTATAATCTCCACCTCTGAACATATTGAGCGCTTTAAGGAGGAAACCTCATGCCGAACACCGCAACTCCATGCCCTCTTCGTCCAACTTGAAGGTCCTCCATAGAAGTCTCTTCGCCTGCAGTCCACGAGGAGCTCCCACATCTGCCTTGCCAGGTAGCTGTGATGTAAATGAAACACATACTGTATATTCTCCTTGTAATTTGAAGCTGAGGGCAGTTTTTTCACCAATCAAATACAATCTGGGTTGTAAAAGCCATTCTATTTGTATTTAAGAAATAATTTTAAACCTGCCCTGTTTAAACAGTTTATGAAGATATCAACAAATGGTGACACAGATTGTGTCTTCTGCAATAAATGTCCTCAAAAAAACGATTGAGTCGGCGCTGAGGAGAAACCAAACAGAACATTAATCCAGTCTGAATATTGAATATAAAAAAATACAGATCAATCTATACTGGCCCTCCCCCCCCCCCCCCCCCCCTATATACCTTCCACTTCCAGAGAAAACCGGTATAGCTTCCTGTTGCATCCACAGAGCTTGCCAGCATTGTCTGGGGTGCAAGCAGGGCAGGTGAAAGGTGCACGCAGGACATGCCGTCTTCCTCAAAAGCACAATTGAAAATTCGAGGAAGCTGCGCTGCAGCGTGTCCCCGCACATGGTCTGACTGACTGAAAGATGCAATTATATTAAATGTTTACTTTGAGATGTCTAATTATGGTAAAGAAATTCATAATATGGTGAAACACTTACCGCCCACCGCAACTTTGTACGGTGCTCCAGAAGCTTTGCAAAGGCTTGTTGGACAGTGCCGGGGAGCGATTGGAAGCGATGACTTTTAGTTCCCTCACACTGCTGAAAGGTTGAGGGGAATACAAAGTGGAAGAGCTGGTAGACGCTTGGCAGTATCCACTGTTTTGAGGTCCATGAACACCGGCCCCACTGCTGCTGCATGTTCTGGCATGCAAACAATGGCTGCGTGCATGTTCATAACGCCCTTGGTAATTAAGAAAACAAACCCATGAACTACCTGAGTTTTTAGAACAATCAGCTGGCACACCTTTGGGACACTTGGCTACATTCTTGAGTAGAATACACCAGCTGTTCATGTATATATTTTTTGGTTATCATAATGACGAGATGTATTCTGTCGTTTTTAAAGTACTATTATTTTCATGGCAAAGCAAAGGCAAAAAAAAGGGGGGGAGGGGAGGAAACAGCTGAATATTGAAAAAAAGATCCAGAGTTTAGAAATCTTACATTGATGGAATATTAAAATGGACTGCTTTGCCAGGTGCCAGTTATGCTGGGGACTTACAGAGACATTTGGAGTCACTCTCACCATTGGCAAAATACAAGGCTAGCTAAGGAAGATACACACAAAATTAGCCTACTGATTTATTAGTAAGAGTACAAAGAGTTTCGCCCATTACCTTACTTGTCGTGTGGAGCTGTATCCTCCTTCCCCTCTAACAAATATTTGGCTGGGGGAATAAGTTAAAAAAGCCTCAAGGAACTGATCCCTATCATTGAAGTGCCAATCTTTGTGAGTTACTTGCTATACAGGTTTTCACAGAAACCTTGGTCTGGCAGACCACTTCTCTTGCATCTTAGGAACGAAATCAATGAACCAATGTAGTCATTTAACCATCTCTTTAAAAAAGCCTGACTCCACCATAAACCATGCAGTTTATCCGAAAACATAAGACATCAATTAGTGATGCACTCTAAAAACCTACAAAGTATGAAAGAACCTTAATGAGACTCACCTAACAACTGCAAGGCTTGCAGCAATGGCTACAAAAGATGGTTGGCCAAAATCCTGAGTTTGGAGAGGCATTAAGGTGGAATGGCCTTGCCTCCTTCCACTTTGTGAGGCTTGCTGCTGCCCTGAAAGACCATGATGATGATGCCCTCTGGAAAGCTGCTGCCAAAATCGGACTATTTAAAAGGTTAAACATTAGTCAAGTAAACTAAAAAGCTTACAGCACCTGGTATTCCCAGGCGGTCTCCATCCAAGTACTAACCAGGCCCGACCCTGCTTAGCTTCCGAGGTCAGACGAGATGGGGCGTGACCAAGGTGGTATGGCTGTAAGCGAAAACTGCTGCCAAGACCTGGCTTTTTGAAGAAATCAGAAACACTTTCAGACCTTCTGAAGAAACACAGAGACTATTTCAGGCATTTTGAAGAGCAAGAGACTTTTTCAGGCTTTTTCAAGAAGCTAAGGGACTCTTTTTTTTTTTTTTGGAAACTTAAAAGCTTACAGCACCTGGTATT
This sequence comes from Meda fulgida, assembly GCA_030578275.1. Classification (NCBI taxonomy): domain Eukaryota; kingdom Metazoa; phylum Chordata; class Actinopteri; order Cypriniformes; family Leuciscidae; genus Meda; species Meda fulgida. The sequence continues at coordinate 350,979 of CM060618.1, read as the reverse complement.
CCCAGGCGGTCTCCCATCCGAGTACTAACCAGGCCCGACCCTGCTTAGCTTCTGAGATCAGACGAGATCGGGCGTGACCAAGGTGGTATTGCTGTAAGCTAAAACTGCTGCCAAGACCTGGCTTTTTGAAGAAAATCAGAAACACTTTCAGACCATCTGAAGAAACACAGAGACTATTTCAGGCATTTTTTTTTTTTTTTTTTTTTAACTAAAAAGCTTACAGCACCTGGTATTCCCAGGCGGTCTCCCATCCAAGTACTAACCAGGCCCGACCCTGCTTAGCTTCCGAGATAAGACGAGATCGGGCGTGACCAAGGTGGTATGGCCGTAAGCCAAACCCGCTGCCAAAATCGGACTATTTAAAAGGTTTAAACATTAGTCAAGTAAACTAAAAAGCTCACAGCACCTGGTATTCCCAGGCGGTCTCCCATCCAAGTACTAACCAGGCCCGACCCTGCTTAGCTTCCGAGATCAGACGAGATCGGGCGTGACCAAGTTGGTATGGCCGTAAGCGAAAGCTGCTGCCAAGACCTGGCTTTTTGAAGAAAATCAGAAACACTTTCAGACCATCTGAAGAAACACAGAGACTATTTCAGGCATTTTGAAGAGAACCAGAGACTTTTTCAGGCTTTTTCAAGAAGCTAAGGGACTCTTTTTTTTTTCTTTTTTTTTTTAACTAAAAAGCTTACAGCACCTGGTATTCCCAGGCGGTCTCCCATCCAAGTACTAACCAGGCCCGACCCTGCTTAGCTTCCGAGATAAGACGAGATCGGGCGTGACCAAGGTGGTATGGCCGTAAGCGAAACCCTGCCAAAATCGGACTATTTAAAAGGTTTAAACATTAGTCAAGTAAACTAAAAAGCTCACAGCACCTGGTATTCCCAGGCGGTCTCCCATCCAAGTACTAACCAGGCCCGACCCTGCTTAGCTTCCGAGATCAGACGAGATCGGGCGTGACTTTTTTTTTTTTTTTTTTTTTTTTAAAAATTAAAAAAGCAAAATATCTATCATAATATAATGTCACATCTAAAACAATAACAAAAAACACAGTCCAAACAAAGTAATGGTCAATGTAACAAATACATTATTTCTTTCCTGGCATTACCACATTGAACTCATTAAACACTGAGTAAATCTCTGGCGTACAGACCTTATAAAAATCATCCTCTTTCTGTTCCTGTTTAAAATAGTAGTACAAACATTCCATATATTTTTCCAAACGTCTTTTAAACATCATCCATACATCAAAAACTTTTTTTTCCTGTTTTGCAACTACTCTCCTTTCCCATATTGCATTTTTCATCAACATTACAAACAGATTGATCATCTTTTCATTTTTATTGTTTTTGTCACACCCTACCATTATAATCCTATCCTTTTCTGTATATTCTTGCTCCCCTTCTAATTTCCCAATAATACTCTTACATTTTTCATTAAAAACTTTTAAAGCTTTACAGTATAAAAAAAGATGTAACAAACTTTCATATTCCTCACCGCATACTTTACATGTCGCACTTTGTTCAATCCCAATTTTCTTTAACATTGTATCAGTAAAAATCACTCTATGTCTAATAAAAAACTCCAAATTTCCTAGTTTTATTTCAATAATCTTCCCTTTCATATTGTTCCAAATATTTTCTACTTTCAAACCTTCAAATGTCTTTTGCCAAAACTCATTTATAATTGGTTTCTTAAAAACAGCCTCTCTAAAAAAACCATAAAACACCTTCACTGTGCATTCTTTAAAAAGCCAAATTTTCTCTCCCAGTATTACTTTTACATCCTTTTCATTATTCTCCTCTTCCATATTTTCAATTTTTGTTATCCATTGTTTAGGTATTGCATGTTTTTAATTTCATACTTGTTTTTTATTTCTTGTCTGCTGAACTCCTCTTTTGCTTCCTCCATTACATCTACTATGTACTGTATCGGTAAAAAACCTTCTTTATATTCATATAAAACATCTCTCACTTTAACTACTCCACCAACTTCTAACCATTTTTTAAAATAAATTTCCTTCCCTTGGTTTAAAATGCCAGTATTTAGGAATAAAGGCTGATTTAAAATACTTTCTCTTCCATGTAAATTGTACCTTACATTAGAAAAAAATTTTCCCCAAGCACTTAAAACCTCTCTATAAAACTTTGGCAACCCCACTGTCATCCACTCTTTTGTTCTCATCCATAAAATATTATCCCCAAGATTAAAATTCCCACATTTGTTTAAAAAATACTCCATTGTTATTTTCCATTCTACTTTATTACTTTCGTCCAGATACTTTCCAACCAATTTAACTCTTAGACTATTTTTCCTTTGCTCTACATCCATTAATCCCAAACCTCCTTTATCTACCACCCCTATTAAAGTATTATATGCAATTCTAGCTGGTTTGCCCTCCCATAAAAATTCTAAAAAACATCTTTTCAACCTTTTTTCCACCCATACTGGCATTGATGTCACATATAAAAAATACCACAATTTCGATGACATTAAAACATTCAGGATTAAAACCTTCCCCTTTAAATTAAGTGTCCTCAGTTTCCAAAAGTTTGTTCTTCTTTCAATACTTCCCACTATTTCGTCCCACATGTTTTCTCTCACTTTGTCTTCGTCTTTCCCTATTAAAATCCCTAAAATCTTCATTTCTTTAACTTCCTTGAACTTAAAATTCTCTGTTAAATTCACTGTCTCTCCAAATCTCATGTACACAGTTTTTTCTTCATTCACTTTACCTCCTGACCCCTTACAAAACCTCTGCACTATTTCCATTATTTTTTTAACACTTTCTTCTCCTCTAACAATAAATGTTGTGTCATCAGCATATTGAAATATTTTGTTATCCTCTATGAATTCTTCCACCTCTATCCCTTTTATCCTCTTTTCTTGTTTTATTGCTAGTCCTAGCGGTTCTGCCACCAATGAATACAAAAGTGCTGATAACGGACAGCCTTGTCTTATTGAGCGCGTTATTCTAAAACATTCTGTTAAAAAACCATTACATTTTATTCTTGTCACCGCTCCCTTATATAAAATACGAACCCATTTAATAAACTTCTCCCCAAACCCAAAACTTTTTAAAACATCAAAAAGATACTTATGATCTACCCTGTCGAAAGCTTTTTCGAAGTCCAAACTAATTATGTAACCCTCTTTCTTTTTATCTCTCATGTACCTTATCGTGTCTTTTATACTCATTATTGTATCCGCAATGTCTTTTCCTTTTACTCCATATGCCTGGTTTGTTGTGATTATCTTTGGCATTATCTCTTTCAATCTATTCGCTAAAATTTTTGCTAAAATCTTTAAGTCAGTATTAAGCATTGTGATAGGTCTATAGTTTTTTAGTTCTGTTTTTTCTCCCTTCTTCTTATATATAAGCTTCATCAATCCCATCCCCATTCTTACCATCATTTCACCTTTTTCAAAAATCTCTTCATAAACATCCATTAAAATATTTGTTAAAATATCTTTAAAAGTTATATAAAACTCACTTCCTAAACCATCAATCCCTGGACTTTTCCTTTTGTTCAGTTCATTTATAGCTCTTCCTATCTCTTCTTTACTTATGCTTCTATCACACTCTTCCTTCTCCTCTTCGGCTACTTTTGTTTTTATTAATTCCATTAGTTCCTTTTTTTCTTCCTCCTTTACCTCTTCTGCACTAAAAAGCTTTTCAAAAAAATCTCTTGTTTCCTTTAAAATTTCCTCACTTGTTTCTGTTATCTCACCATTTCCCTTTTTTAACCCTTTTATCATTTCTGATCTTCCTTTTCTCCTTTCCAAATCAAAGAAAAATTTTGTACACTTTTCCCCTTCTACCAGATATTTTGCTTTACTCCTCAACATTGCTCCTTTATATTTATTTTCTTCAATCTCTTTCAATTCTTCCTGTATTTCTTTGATTTTTTGTACATCTTGTACTTCTTCCTCAATTTGCTTCTCCAGCCTTTCTCTTATCTTTTTTTCTTTATTCTTCTTACATTTATGTTTTAACGTACAATATTTTATAGAGAGTTTTTTCACTAAAAATGTTACATTCTCCCACCAAATTCTTTTGTCTTCTACATACATTCCATTTTCTTTTTCTTCTTCAATCATCTGTTTTATTGCTAAAACATACTGTTCATCTTTTAAAACGTCCGTATTTAAAACCCATACACCCGGCCCTCTTTTCTCTGTATCCCAATCAAACTGTACATAAAACGCCTTGTGGTCACTCAAACTTGTTACTTCATACCTTAACTTATCTATAAAACCTTCTATATTCCTTGTACATAAAACCATATCTATCCTTGTTTGACACATAAAATTCCCTACAATTTGTCTTCTAGAAAATTCCCTTTTCTTTTCATGTCTTTCCCTCCACACATCGATCATATTGTTCTCCTCCATTAATGATTTTAGCTCTTTCCTTCCAGTGTCCCTTTTAAAAACCATACCATCCGCCATATCTTTTTTGCTAAAAACAGTGTTAAAATCCCCCATCATAATAATATCTTTATAATTCCTTAAAAAACTCTTGACCAAGTTAAAATATTCTCTTTTTTCCTTTTCTTCATTTGGTGCATGTATGTTAACCAACAACATTTCTTTCTCTTCATAAGTCATTTCCACTGCCATACATTTCCCCACTTTGTCTTTATATATTTCTTTACCATTGATTCCACTATTTTCTCTTATTAGAATTGCCACCCCTCTTCCATATCTTTCATCTCCATTATTATACCAAAATTCTCCTTTCCAATTTTTTCTCATTTCATTTATACACCCCTCTCTCCAGTTTGTTTCCTGTAGCAAAATCACATCCTCTTGTTTACACATTTCTTTTACTTTATCAAATTTTTTGATATTTAAAAGACCTCTTGCATTAAAAGTCACAAGCCTTAGAACCATGAAGTAAAGAAAAACATACATGTAACTGTTCATTTATCATTCTGTCTCCCCCAAGTCCTTTAGCAGTTCATACCTATTCACACTCCTCAAGGTGTCCTCATTAACAATTCTTTTCCTTGCGGCCGCCAAACATGGTTTTACCTTAAGTGATCTCCTTCTCTTCATTTGTTTCTCTGTTTGGTCCTCTTCTTTGTCACTCTCAGAAGTCCTTTGATCCTTTTCACTTTTTGACTGTTCCCTTTTATCCATTGAAAATCCACAAACTCCAGGCATGTCTATTTGCATTTCTACTTCATCCTGTTGTTGTTCTTGTTCTTCTTGTAAGTTACATTTCTCTCTGGGTTCTCCTTCATCCTTTTCTGCTGTTACATCTTGTGTCATCGTTATTCCTTCCTCCTGTTCCTTTTCGTTGTCTCCCTCATGCACCTGGCCGCTTACTCCTTGTTCTTCGTCTTCCTCCTCGTTTCTCATCCCACATTTACATTTGTTGGTCACCTCCTTGCAATCCGGGCACTTCACTGCTTTGCAGTCCCTTGCAAAATGACCCATCTCGCAGCACTTGTAACATTTGTTTTCCGGACAGTCCTTCACAATGTGGTCCGGGCTCATGCACAGCCTGCAGGTTCTCACCTGATGACTATGCATCACCCGAAAGTATTGTGGTCCTTCTTCCGTCTCAAACTTTGTGCTATACGGGAGTGAGATCACTTCTTTGGGGAACCTGGTTTTTACAAACCTTGTTCCATCCTCGATGCTTGTGCCCGGATAAACTCTCCTTCTCATCTTAGAGATGGGGAAAACCCCCCATCCCTCCAGTTTCTTTAAAATGTCCTCATCGTCCAAATAAGCAGGCAGGTGCATTAATGAAACCACATAGTCTCTATTTTTCAGTTTTTGTACCTCACAGTTTTTCCCTTTGATGATTAGTCCATCCATCAGCTCCTCCGTGTCTTCTTCTTTCTCCAACGTCCCTCGTAGTTATGCATTTGTTTCGGTCGGACCGCCAAGATTTTCCCAACTCCTATTTTCTCTGTCACTGCTTTAATAATATCCTCCGCCTTTGCACCTCTCACCTCTGTTTAGTCCACTGTAACTGTTGCTTCTTTTGCATACACTCTTTTCATGTTTTCTTTCCTAGCTTCTTTATCCTTTCCATGCCCATCTCGTCGTCTTTGTTCCAGTCCAGTTTCATTGCCAGTTGATGTTCCTCCTACCATTTCTGTGGTCGATGCCGTTAATCCATCCATTTTAACCAAAAAAAAAAAAAAAAAAAAACGCTTAAACCCCCCAAACAGCAAAAAGCTGTTGGGAGGAAAAACTCAAAACAAACTAAAAAAATGAACTTTATTTAAAGACAAAACTAACAAAAATAAAAAACGAAAAAAGGTGAGCCTGTCTCACCTACTGCACCTACTCTCCACCTACTTAAACATGTCAAGTAAACTAGCTCATAGATAAGACGAGATCGGGCGTGACCAAGGTGGTATGGCCGTAAGCGAAACCCGCTGCCAAAATCGGACTATTTAAAAGGTTTAAACATTAGTCAAGTAAACTAAAAAGCTCACAGCACCTGGTATTCCCAGGCGGTCTCCCATCCAAGTACTAACCAGGCCCGACCCTGCTTAGCTTCCGAGATCAGACGAGATCGGGCGTGACCAAGTTGGTATGGCCGTAAGCGAAAGCTGCTGCCAAGACCTGGCTTTTTGAAGAAAATCAGAAACACTTTCAGACCATCTGAAGAAACACAGAGACTATTTCAGGCATTTTGAAGAGAACCAGAGACTTTTTCAGGCTTTTTCAAGAAGCTAAGGGACTCTTTTTTTTTTTTTTTTTTTTTTAACTAAAAAGCTTACAGCACCTGGTATTCCCAGGCGGTCTCCCATCCAAGTACTAACCAGGCCCGACCCTGCTTACCTTCCGAGATCAGACGAGATCGGGCGTGACCAAGGTGGTATGGCCGTAAGCGAAAGCTGCTGCTAAAATCGGACTATTTAAAAGGTTTAAACATTAGTCAAGTAAATTAAAAAGCTTACAGCACCTGGTATTCCCAGGCGGTCTCCCATCCAAGTACTAACCAGGCCCGACCCTGCTTAGCTTCCGAGATCGGGCGTGACTTTTTTTTTTTTTTTTTTTTTTAAAAAATTAAAAAAGCAAAATATCTATCATAATATAATGTCACATCTAAAACAATAACAAAAAACACAGTCCAAACAAAGTAATGGTCAATGTTACAAATACATTATTTCTTTCCTGGCATTACCACATTGAACTCATTAAACACTGAGTAAATCTCTGGCGTACAGACCTTATAAAAATCATCCTCTTTCTGTTCCTGTTTAAAATAGTAGTACAAACATTCCATATATTTTTCCAAACGTCTTTTAAACATCATCCATACATCAAAAACTTTTTTTTCCTGTTTTGCAACTACTCTCCTTTCCCATATTGCATTTTTCATCAACATTACAAACAGATTGATCATCTTTTCATTTTTATTGTTTTTGTCACACCCTACCATTATAATCCTATCCTTTTCTGTATATTCTTGCTCCCCTTCTAATTTCCCAATAATACTCTTACATTTTTCATTAAAAACTTTTAAAGCTTTACAGTATAAAAAAAGATGTAACAAACTTTCATATTCCTCACCGCATACTTTACATGTCGCACTTTGTTCAATCCCAATTTTCTTTAACATTGTATCAGTAAAAATCACTCTATGTCTAATAAAAAACTCCAAATTTCCTAGTTTTATTTCAATAATCTTCCCTTTCATATTGTTCCAAATATTTTCTACTTTCAAACCTTCAAATGTCTTTTGCCAAAACTCATTTATAATTGGTTTCTTAAAAACAGCCTCTCTAAAAAAACCATAAAACACCTTCACTGTGCATTCTTTAAAAAGCCAAATTTTCTCTCCCAGTATTACTTTTACATCCTTTTCATTATTCTCCTCTTCCATATTTTCAATTTTTGTTATCCATTGTTTAGGTATTGCATGTTTTATAATTTCATACTTGTTTTTTATTTCTTGTCTGCTGAACTCCTCTTTTGCTTCCTCCATTACATCTACTATGTACTGTATCGGTAAAAAACCTTCTTTATATTCATATAAAACATCTCTCACTTTAACTACTCCAACTTCTAACCATTTTTTAAAATAAATGTCCTTCCCTTGGTTTAAAATGCCAGTATTTAGGAATAAAGGCTGATTTAAAATACTTTCTCTTCCATGTAAATTGTACCTTACATTAGAAAAAAAATTTCCCCAAGCACTTAAAACCTCTCTATAAAACTTTGGCAACCCCACTGTCATCCACTCTTTTGTTCTCATCCATAAAATATTATCCCCAAGATTAAAATTCCCACATTTGTTTAAAAAATACTCCATTGTTATTTTCCATTCTACTTTATTACTTTCGTCCAGATACTTTCCAACCAATTTAACTCTTAGACTATTTTTCCTTTGCTCTACATCCATTAATCCCAAACCTCCTTTATCTACCACCCCTATTAAAGTATTATATGCAATTCTAGCTGGTTTGCCCTCCCATAAAAATTCTAAAAAACATCTTTTCAACCTTTTTTCCACCCATACTGGCATTGATGTCACATATAAAAAATACCACAATTTCGATGACATTAAAACATTCAGGATTAAAACCTTCCCCTTTAAATTAAGTGTCCTCAGTTTCCAAAAGTTTGTTCTTCTTTCAATACTTCCCACTATTTCGTCCCACATGTTTTCTCTCACTTTGTCTTCGTCTTTCCCTATTAAAATCCCTAAAATCTTCATTTCTTTAACTTCCTTGAACTTAAAATTCTCTGTTAAATTCACTGTCTCTCCAAATCTCATGTACACAGTTTTTTCTTCATTCACTTTACCTCCTGACCCCTTACAAAACCTCTGCACTATTTCCATTATTTTTTTAACACTTTCTTCTCCTCTAACAATAAATGTTGTGTCATCAGCATATTGAAATATTTTGTTATCCTCTATGAATTCTTCCACCTCTATCCCTTTTATCCTCTTTTCTTGTTTTATTGCTAGTCCTAGCGGTTCTGCCACCAATGAATACAAAAGTGCTGATAACGGACAGCCTTGTCTTATTGAGCGCGTTATTCTAAAACATTCTGTTAAAAAACCATTACATTTTATTCTTGTCACCGCTCCCTTATATAAAATACGAACCCATTTAATAAACTTCTCCCCAAACCCAAAACTTTTTAAAACATCAAAAAGATACTTATGATCTACCCTGTCGAAAGCTTTTTCGAAGTCCAAACTAATTATGTAACCCTCTTTCTTTTTATCTCTCATGTACCTTATCGTGTCTTTTATACTCATTATTGTATCCGCAATGTCTTTTCCTTTTACTCCATATGCCTGGTTTGTTGTGATTATCTTTGGCATTATCTCTTTCAATCTATTCGCTAAAATTTTTGCTAAAATCTTTAAGTCAGTATTAAGCATTGTGATAGGTCTATAGTTTTTTAGTTCTGTTTTTTCTCCCTTCTTCTTATATATAAGCTTCATCAATCCCATCCCCATTCTTACCATCATTTCACCTTTTTCAAAAATCTCTTCATAAACATCCATTAAAATATTTGTTAAAATATCTTTAAAAGTTATATAAAACTCACTTCCTAAACCATCAATCCCTGGACTTTTCCTTTTGTTCAGTTCATTTATAGCTCTTCCTATCTCTTCTTTACTTATGCTTCTATCACACTCTTCCTTCTCCTCTTCGGCTACTTTTGTTTTTATTAATTCCATTAGTTCCTTTTTTTCTTCCTCCTTTACCTCTTCTGCACTAAAAAGCTTTTCAAAAAAATCTCTTGTTTCCTTTAAAATTTCCTCACTTGTTTCTGTTATCTCACCATTTCCCTTTTTTAACCCTTTTATCATTTCTGATCTTCCTTTTCTCCTTTCCAAATCAAAGAAAAATTTTGTACACTTTTCCCCTTCTACCAGATATTTTGCTTTACTCCTCAACATTGCTCCTTTATATTTATTTTCTTCAATCTCTTTCAATTCTTCCTGTATTTCTTTGATTTTTTGTACATCTTGTACTTCTTCCTCAATTTGCTTCTCCAGCCTTTCTCTTATCTTTTTTTCTTTATTCTTCTTACATTTATGTTTTAACGTACAATATTTTATAGAGAGTTTTTTCACTAAAAATGTTACATTCTCCCACCAAATTCTTTTGTCTTCTACATACATTCCATTTTCTTTTTCTTCTTCAATCATCTGTTTTATTGCTAAAACATACTGTTCATCTTTTAAAACGTCCGTATTTAAAACCCATACACCCGGCCCTCTTTTCTCTGTATCCCAATCAAACTGTACATAAAACGCCTTGTGGTCACTCAAACTTGTTACTTCATACCTTAACTTATCTATAAAACCTTCTATATTCCTTGTACATAAAACCATATCTATCCTTGTTTGACACATAAAATTCCCTACAATTTGTCTTCTAGAAAATTCCCTTTTCTTTTCATGTCTTTCCCTCCACACATCGATCATATTGTTCTCCTCCATTAATGATTTTAGCTCTTTCCTTCCAGTGTCCCTTTTAAAAACCATACCATCCGCCATATCTTTTTTGCTAAAAACAGTGTTAAAATCCCCCATCATAATAATATCTTTATAATTCCTTAAAAAACTCTTGACCAAGTTAAAATATTCTCTTTTTTCCTTTTCTTCATTTGGTGCATGTATGTTAACCAACAACATTTCTTTCTCTTCATAAGTCATTTCCACTGCCATACATTTCCCCACTTTGTCTTTATATATTTCTTTACCATTGATTCCACTATTTTCTCTTATTAGAATTGCCACCCCTCTTCCATATCTTTCATCTCCATTATTATACCAAAATTCTCCTTTCCAATTTTTTCTCATTTCATTTATACACCCCTCTCTCCAGTTTGTTTCCTGTAGCAAAATCACATCCTCTTGTTTACACATTTCTTTTACTTTATCAAATTTTTTGATATTTAAAAGACCTCTTGCATTAAAAGTCACAAGCCTTAGAACCATGAAGTAAAGAAAAACATACATGTAACTGTTCATTTATCAT
>CM060618.1:325000-330000 GCA_030578275.1 Meda fulgida | reverse complement strand
TGCAATTCTAGCTGGTTTGCCCTCCCATAAAAATTCTAAAAAACATCTTTTCAACCTTTTTTCCACCCATACTGGCATTGATGTCACATATAAAAAATACCACAATTTCGATGACATTAAAACATTCAGGATTAAAACCTTCCCCTTTAAATTAAGTGTCCTCAGTTTCCAAAAGTTTGTTCTTCTTTCAATACTTCCCACTATTTCGTCCCACATGTTTTCTCTCACTTTGTCTTCGTCTTTCCCTATTAAAATCCCTAAAATCTTCATTTCTTTAACTTCCTTGAACTTAAAATTCTCTGTTAAATTCACTGTCTCTCCAAATCTCATGTACACAGTTTTTTCTTCATTCACTTTACCTCCTGACCCCTTACAAAACCTCTGCACTATTTCCATTATTTTTTTAACACTTTCTTCTCCTCTAACAATAAATGTTGTGTCATCAGCATATTGAAATATTTTGTTATCCTCTATGAATTCTTCCACCTCTATCCCTTTTATCCTCTTTTCTTGTTTTATTGCTAGTCCTAGCGGTTCTGCCACCAATGAATACAAAAGTGCTGATAACGGACAGCCTTGTCTTATTGAGCGCGTTATTCTAAAACATTCTGTTAAAAAACCATTACATTTTATTCTTGTCACCGCTCCCTTATATAAAATACGAACCCATTTAATAAACTTCTCCCCAAACCCAAAACTTTTTAAAACATCAAAAAGATACTTATGATCTACCCTGTCGAAAGCTTTTTCGAAGTCCAAACTAATTATGTAACCCTCTTTCTTTTTATCTCTCATGTACCTTATCGTGTCTTTTATACTCATTATTGTATCCGCAATGTCTTTTCCTTTTACTCCATATGCCTGGTTTGTTGTGATTATCTTTGGCATTATCTCTTTCAATCTATTCGCTAAAATTTTTGCTAAAATCTTTAAGTCAGTATTAAGCATTGTGATAGGTCTATAGTTTTTTAGTTCTGTTTTTTCTCCCTTCTTCTTATATATAAGCTTCATCAATCCCATCCCCATTCTTACCATCATTTCACCTTTTTCAAAAATCTCTTCATAAACATCCATTAAAATATTTGTTAAAATATCTTTAAAAGTTATATAAAACTCACTTCCTAAACCATCAATCCCTGGACTTTTCCTTTTGTTCAGTTCATTTATAGCTCTTCCTATCTCTTCTTTACTTATGCTTCTATCACACTCTTCCTTCTCCTCTTCGGCTACTTTTGTTTTTATTAATTCCATTAGTTCCTTTTTTTCTTCCTCCTTTACCTCTTCTGCACTAAAAAGCTTTTCAAAAAAATCTCTTGTTTCCTTTAAAATTTCCTCACTTGTTTCTGTTATCTCACCATTTCCCTTTTTTAACCCTTTTATCATTTCTGATCTTCCTTTTCTCCTTTCCAAATCAAAGAAAAATTTTGTACACTTTTCCCCTTCTACCAGATATTTTGCTTTACTCCTCAACATTGCTCCTTTATATTTATTTTCTTCAATCTCTTTCAATTCTTCCTGTATTTCTTTGATTTTTTGTACATCTTGTACTTCTTCCTCAATTTGCTTCTCCAGCCTTTCTCTTATCTTTTTTTCTTTATTCTTCTTACATTTATGTTTTAACGTACAATATTTTATAGAGAGTTTTTTCACTAAAAATGTTACATTCTCCCACCAAATTCTTTTGTCTTCTACATACATTCCATTTTCTTTTTCTTCTTCAATCATCTGTTTTATTGCTAAAACATACTGTTCATCTTTTAAAACGTCCGTATTTAAAACCCATACACCCGGCCCTCTTTTCTCTGTATCCCAATCAAACTGTACATAAAACGCCTTGTGGTCACTCAAACTTGTTACTTCATACCTTAACTTATCTATAAAACCTTCTATATTCCTTGTACATAAAACCATATCTATCCTTGTTTGACACATAAAATTCCCTACAATTTGTCTTCTAGAAAATTCCCTTTTCTTTTCATGTCTTTCCCTCCACACATCGATCATATTGTTCTCCTCCATTAATGATTTTAGCTCTTTCCTTCCAGTGTCCCTTTTAAAAACCATACCATCCGCCATATCTTTTTTGCTAAAAACAGTGTTAAAATCCCCCATCATAATAATATCTTTATAATTCCTTAAAAAACTCTTGACCAAGTTAAAATATTCTCTTTTTTCCTTTTCTTCATTTGGTGCATGTATGTTAACCAACAACATTTCTTTCTCTTCATAAGTCATTTCCACTGCCATACATTTCCCCACTTTGTCTTTATATATTTCTTTACCATTGATTCCACTATTTTCTCTTATTAGAATTGCCACCCCTCTTCCATATCTTTCATCTCCATTATTATACCAAAATTCTCCTTTCCAATTTTTTCTCATTTCATTTATACACCCCTCTCTCCAGTTTGTTTCCTGTAGCAAAATCACATCCTCTTGTTTACACATTTCTTTTACTTTATCAAATTTTTTGATATTTAAAAGACCTCTTGCATTAAAAGTCACAAGCCTTAGAACCATGAAGTAAAGAAAAACATACATGTAACTGTTCATTTATCATTCTGTCTCCCCCAAGTCCTTTAGCAGTTCATACCTATTCACACTCCTCAAGGTGTCCTCATTAACAATTCTTTTCCTTGCGGCCGCCAAACATGGTTTTACCTTAAGTGATCTCCTTCTCTTCATTTGTTTCTCTGTTTGGTCCTCTTCTTTGTCACTCTCAGAAGTCCTTTGATCCTTTTCACTTTTTGACTGTTCCCTTTTATCCATTGAAAATCCACAAACTCCAGGCATGTCTATTTGCATTTCTACTTCATCCTGTTGTTGTTCTTGTTCTTCTTGTAAGTTACATTTCTCTCTGGGTTCTCCTTCATCCTTTTCTGCTGTTACATCTTGTGTCATCGTTATTCCTTCCTCCTGTTCCTTTTCGTTGTCTCCCTCATGCACCTGGCCGCTTACTCCTTGTTCTTCGTCTTCCTCCTCGTTTCTCATCCCACATTTACATTTGTTGGTCACCTCCTTGCAATCCGGGCACTTCACTGCTTTGCAGTCCCTTGCAAAATGACCCATCTCGCAGCACTTGTAACATTTGTTTTCCGGACAGTCCTTCACAATGTGGTCCGGGCTCATGCACAGCCTGCAGGTTCTCACCTGATGACTATGCATCACCCGAAAGTATTGTGGTCCTTCTTCCGTCTCAAACTTTGTGCTATACGGGAGTGAGATCACTTCTTTGGGGAACCTGGTTTTTACAAACCTTGTTCCATCCTCGATGCTTGTGCCCGGATAAACTCTCCTTCTCATCTTAGAGATGGGGAAAACCCCCCATCCCTCCAGTTTCTTTAAAATGTCCTCATCGTCCAAATAAGCAGGCAGGTGCATTAATGAAACCACATAGTCTCTATTTTTCAGTTTTTGTACCTCACAGTTTTTCCCTTTGATGATTAGTCCATCCATCAGCTCCTCCGTGTCTTCTTCTTTCTCCAACGTCACCTCGTAGTTATGCATTTGTTTCGGTCGGACCGCCAAGATTTTCCCAACTCCTATTTTCTCTGTCACTGCTTTAATAATATCCTCCGCCTTTGCACCTCTCACCTCTGTTTAGTCCACTGTAACTGTTGCTTCTTTTGCATACACTCTTTTCATGTTTTCTTTCCTAGCTTCTTTATCCTTTCCATGCCCATCTCGTCGTCTTTGTTCCAGTCCAGTTTCATTGCCAGTTGATGTTCCTCCTACCATTTCTGTGGTCGATGCCGTTAATCCATCCATTTTAACCAAAAAAAAAAAAAAAAAAAAAACGCTTAAACCCCCCAAACAGCAAAAAGCTGTTGGGAGGAAAAACTCAAAACAAACTAAAAAAATGAACTTTATTTAAAGACAAAACTAACAAAAATAAAAAACGAAAAAAGGTGAGCCTGTCTCACCTACTGCAAACTTAAAACTGCCAACTCACTTCCTGTTGCTCACTAGCTCCCTCGGGCGTGACCAAGGTGGTATGGCCGTAAGCGAAACCTGCTGCCAAAATCAGACTATTAAAAGGTTTAAACATTAGTCAAGTAAACTAAAAAGCTTACAGCACCTGGTATTCCCAGGCGGTCTCCGTTCCAAGTACTAACCAGGCCCGACCCTGCTTAGCTTCCGAGTTCAGACGAGATCGGGCGTGACCAAGGTGGTATGGCCGTAAGCAAAAGCTGCTGCCAAAATCGGACTATTTAAAAGGTTTAAACATTAGTCAAGTAAAATAAAAAGCTTACAGCACCTGGTATTCCCAGGCGGTCTCCCATCCAAGTACTAACCAGGGCCGACCCTGCATAGCTTCCAAGATCAGACGAGATCGGGCGTGACCAAGGTGGTATGGCCGTAAGCGAAAACTGCTGCCAAGACCTGCTTTTTGAAGAAAATTAGAAGCCCTTTCAGACCATATGAAGAAACACAGAGACTTTTTTAGGCTTTTTCAAGAAGCTAAGGGACTCATTTTTTTTTTTTTTTTTTGAACTAAAAACCTTACAGCACCTGGTATTCCCAGGCGGTCTCCCATCCAAGTACTAACCAGGCCCGACCCTGCTTAGCTTCCGAGATCAGACGAAATCGGGCGTGATCAAGGTGGTATGGCCGTAAGCGAAAGCTGCTGCCAAAATCAGGACTATTTAAAAGGTTTAAACATTAGGTCAAGTAAACTAAAAAGCTTACAGCACCTGGTATTCCCAGGAGGTCTCCCATCCAAGTACTAACCAGGCCCGACCCTGCTTAGCTTCCGAGATCAGACGAGATCGGGCGTGACCAAGGTGGTATGGCCTGTAAGCGAAAGCTGCGCCAAGACCTGGCTTTTTGAAGAAAATCGGAAACACTTTCAGACCATCTGAAGAAACACAGAGACTATTTCAGGCATTTTGAAGAGAACCAGAGACTTTTTCAGGCTTTTTCAAGAAGCTAAGGGACTCTTTTTTTTTTTTTTTTGAAACTAAAAAGCTTACAGCACCTGGTACTCCCAGGCGGTCTCC
>CM060618.1:0-320000 GCA_030578275.1 Meda fulgida | reverse complement strand
TATATAAAACTCACTTCCTAAACCATCAATCCCTGGACTTTTCCTTTTGTTCAGTTCATTTATAGCTCTTCCTATCTCTTCTTTACTTATGCTTCTATCACACTCTTCCTTCTCCTCTTCGGCTACTTTTGTTTTTATTAATTCCATTAGTTCCTTTTTTTCTTCCTCCTTTACCTCTTCTGCACTAAAAAGCTTTTCAAAAAAATCTCTTGTTTCCTTTAAAATTTCCTCACTTGTTTCTGTTATCTCACCATTTCCCTTTTTTAACCCTTTTATCATTTCTGATCTTCCTTTTCTCCTTTCCAAATCAAAGAAAAATTTTGTACACTTTTCCCCTTCTACCAGATATTTTGCTTTACTCCTCAACATTGCTCCTTTATATTTATTTTCTTCAATCTCTTTCAATTCTTCCTGTATTTCTTTGATTTTTTGTACATCTTGTACTTCTTCCTCAATTTGCTTCTCCAGCCTTTCTCTTATCTTTTTTTCTTTATTCTTCTTACATTTATGTTTTAACGTACAATATTTTATAGAGAGTTTTTTCACTAAAAATGTTACATTCTCCCACCAAATTCTTTTGTCTTCTACATACATTCCATTTTCTTTTTCTTCTTCAATCATCTGTTTTATTGCTAAAACATACTGTTCATCTTTTAAAACGTCCGTATTTAAAACCCATACACCCGGCCCTCTTTTCTCTGTATCCCAATCAAACTGTACATAAAACGCCTTGTGGTCACTCAAACTTGTTACTTCATACCTTAACTTATCTATAAAACCTTCTATATTCCTTGTACATAAAACCATATCTATCCTTGTTTGACACATAAAATTCCCTACAATTTGTCTTCTAGAAAATTCCCTTTTCTTTTCATGTCTTTCCCTCCACACATCGATCATATTGTTCTCCTCCATTAATGATTTTAGCTCTTTCCTTCCAGTGTCCCTTTTAAAAACCATACCATCCGCCATATCTTTTTTGCTAAAAACAGTGTTAAAATCCCCCATCATAATAATATCTTTATAATTCCTTAAAAAACTCTTGACCAAGTTAAAATATTCTCTTTTTTCCTTTTCTTCATTTGGTGCATGTATGTTAACCAACAACATTTCTTTCTCTTCATAAGTCATTTCCACTGCCATACATTTCCCCACTTTGTCTTTATATATTTCTTTACCATTGATTCCACTATTTTCTCTTATTAGAATTGCCACCCCTCTTCCATATCTTTCATCTCCATTATTATACCAAAATTCTCCTTTCCAATTTTTTCTCATTTCATTTATACACCCCTCTCTCCAGTTTGTTTCCTGTAGCAAAATCACATCCTCTTGTTTACACATTTCTTTTACTTTATCAAATTTTTTGATATTTAAAAGACCTCTTGCATTAAAAGTCACAAGCCTTAGAACCATGAAGTAAAGAAAAACATACATGTAACTGTTCATTTATCATTCTGTCTCCCCCAAGTCCTTTAGCAGTTCATACCTATTCACACTCCTCAAGGTGTCCTCATTAACAATTCTTTTCCTTGCAGGCCGCCAAACATGGTTTTACCTTAAGTGATCTCCTTCTCTTCATTTGTTTCTCTGTTTGGTCCTCTTCTTTGTCACTCTCAGAAGTCCTTTGATCCTTTTCACTTTTTGACTGTTCCCTTTTATCCATTGAAAATCCACAAACTCCAGGCATGTCTATTTGCATTTCTACTTCATCCTGTTGTTGTTCTTGTTCTTCTTGTAAGTTACATTTCTCTCTGGGTTCTCCTTCATCCTTTTCTGCTGTTACATCTTGTGTCATCGTTATTCCTTCCTCCTGTTCCTTTTCGTTGTCTCCCTCATGCACCTGGCCCGCTTACTCCTTGTTCTTCGTCTTCCTCCTCGTTTCTCATCCCACATTTACATTTGTTGGTCACCTCCTTGCAATCCGGGCACTTCACTGCTTTGCAGTCCCTTGCAAAATGACCCATCTCGCAGCACTTGTAACATTTGTTTTCCGGACAGTCCTTCACAATGTGGTCCGGGCTCATGCACAGCCTGCAGGTTCTCACCTGATGACTATGCATCACCCGAAAGTATTGTGGTCCTTCTTCCGTCTCAAACTTTGTGCTATACGGGAGTGAGATCACTTCTTTGGGGAACCTGGTTTTTACAAACCTTGTTCCATCCTCGATGCTTGTGCCCGGATAAACTCTCCTTCTCATCTTAGAGATGGGGAAAACCCCCCATCCCTCCAGTTTCTTTAAAATGTCCTCATCGTCCAAATAAGCAGGCAGGTGCATTAATGAAACCACATAGTCTCTATTTTTCAGTTTTTGTACCTCACAGTTTTTCCCTTTGATGATTAGTCCATCCATCAGCTCCTCCGTGTCTTCTTCTTTCTCCAACGTCACCTCGTAGTTATGCATTTGTTTCGGTCGGACCGCCAAGATTTTCCCAACTCCTATTTTCTCTGTCACTGCTTTAATAATATCCTCCGCCTTTGCACCTCTCACCTCTGTTTAGTCCACTGTAACTGTTGCTTCTTTTGCATACACTCTTTTCATGTTTTCTTTCCTAGCTTCTTTATCCTTTCCATGCCCATCTCGTCGTTTTTGTTCCAGTCCAGTTTCATTGCCAGTTGATGTTCCTCCTACCATTTCTGTGGTCGATGCCGTTAATCCATCCATTTTAACCAAAAAAAAAAAAAAAAACGCTTAAACCCCCCAAACAGCAAAAAGCTGTTGGGAGGAAAAACTCAAAACAAACTAAAAAAATGAACTTTATTTAAAGACAAAACTAACAAAAATAAAAAACGAAAAAAGGTGAGCCTGTCTCACCTACTGCAAACTTAAAACTGCCAACTCACTTCCTGTTGCTCACTAGCTCCCTCGGGCGTGACCAAGGTGGTATGGCCGTAAGCGAAACCTGCTGCCAAAATCAGACTATTTAAAAGGTTTAAACATTAGTCAAGTAAACTAAAAAGCTTACAGCACCTGGTATTCCCAGGCGGTCTCCCATCCAAGTACTAACCAGGCCCGACCCTGCTTAGCTTCCGAGATCAGACGAGATCGGGCGTGACCAAGGTGGTATGGCTGTAAGCGAAAACTGCTGCCAAGACCTGGCTTTTTGAAGAAAATCAGAAACACTTTCAGACCATCTGAAGAAACACAGAGACTATTTCAGGCATTTTGAAGAGAACCAGAGACTTTTTCAGGCTTTTTCAAGAAGCTAAGGGACTCTTTTTTTTTTTTTTTTTTAACTAAAAAGCTTACAGCACCTGGTATTCCCAGGCGGTCTCCCATCCAAGTACTAACCAGGCCCGACCCTGCTTACCTTCCGAGATCAGACGAGATCGGGCGTGACCAAGGTGGTATGGCCGTAAGCGAAAGCTGCTGCCAAAATCGGACTATTTAAAAGGTTTAAACATTAGTCAAGTAAATTAAAAAGCTTACAGCACCTGGTATTCCCAGGCGGTCTCCCATCCAAGTACTAACCAGGCCCGACCCTGCTTAGCTTCCGAGATCAGACGAGATCGGGCGTGACTTTTTTTTTTTTTTTTTTTTTTATTAAAAAATTAAAAAAGCAAAATATCTATCATAATATAATGTCACATCTAAAACAATAACAAAAAACACAGTCCAAACAAAGTAATGGTCAATGTAACAAATACATTATTTCTTTCCTGGCATTACCACATTGAACTCATTAAACACTGAGTAAATCTCTGGCGTACAGACCTTATAAAAATCATCCTCTTTCTGTTCCTGTTTAAAATAGTAGTACAAACATTCCATATATTTTTCCAAACGTCTTTTAAACATCATCCATACATCAAAAACTTTTTTTTCCTGTTTTGCAACTACTCTCCTTTCCCATATTGCATTTTTCATCAACATTACAAACAGATTGATCATCTTTTCATTTTTATTGTTTTTGTCACACCCTACCATTATAATCCTATCCTTTTCTGTATATTCTTGCTCCCCCTTCTAATTTCCCAATAATACTCTTACATTTTTCATTAAAAACTTTTAAAGCTTTACAGTATAAAAAAAGATGTAACAAACTTTCATATTCCTCACCGCATACTTTACATGTCGCACTTTGTTCAATCCCAATTTTCTTTAACATTGTATCAGTAAAAATCACTCTATGTCTAATAAAAAACTCCAAATTTCCTAGTTTTATTTCAATAATCTTCCCTTTCATATTGTTCCAAATATTTTCTACTTTCAAACCTTCAAATGTCTTTTGCCAAAACTCATTTATAATTGGTTTCTTAAAAACAGCCTCTCTAAAAAAACCATAAAACACCTTCACTGTGCATTCTTTAAAAAGCCAAATTTTCTCTCCCAGTATTACTTTTACATCCTTTTCATTATTCTCCTCTTCCATATTTTCAATTTTTGTTATCCATTGTTTAGGTATTGCATGTTTTATAATTTCATACTTGTTTTTTATTTCTTGTCTGCTGAACTCCTCTTTTGCTTCCTCCATTACATCTACTATGTACTGTATCGGTAAAAAACCTTCTTTATATTCATATAAAACATCTCTCACTTTAACTACTCCAACTTCTAACCATTTTTTAAAATAAATTTCCTTCCCTTGGTTTAAAATGCCAGTATTTAGGAATAAAGGCTGATTTAAAATACTTTCTCTTCCATGTAAATTGTACCTTACATTAGAAAAAAAATTTCCCCAAGCACTTAAAACCTCTCTATAAAACTTTGGCAACCCCACTGTCATCCACTCTTTTGTTCTCATCCATAAAATATTATCCCCAAGATTAAAATTCCCACATTTGTTTAAAAAATACTCCATTGTTATTTTCCATTCTACTTTATTACTTTCGTCCAGATACTTTCCAACCAATTTACCTCTTAGACTATTTTTCCTTTGCTCTACATCCATTAATCCCAAACCTCCTTTATCTACCACCCCTATTAAAGTATTATATGCAATTCTAGCTGGTTTGCCCTCCCATAAAAATTCTAAAAAACATCTTTTCAACCTTTTTTCCACCCATACTGGCATTGATGTCACATATAAAAAATACCACAATTTCGATGACATTAAAACATTCAGGATTAAAACCTTCCCCTTTAAATTAAGTGTCCTCAGTTTCCAAAAGTTTGTTCTTCTTTCAATACTTCCCACTATTTCGTCCCACATGTTTTCTCTCACTTTGTCTTCGTCTTTCCCTATTAAAATCCCTAAAATCTTCATTTCTTTAACTTCCTTGAACTTAAAATTCTCTGTTAAATTCACTGTCTCTCCAAATCTCATGTACACAGTTTTTTCTTCATTCACTTTACCTCCTGACCCCTTACAAAACCTCTGCACTATTTCCATTATTTTTTTAACACTTTCTTCTCCTCTAACAATAAATGTTGTGTCATCAGCATATTGAAATATTTTGTTATCCTCTATGAATTCTTCCACCTCTATCCCTTTTATCCTCTTTTCTTGTTTTATTGCTAGTCCTAGCGGTTCTGCCACCAATGAATACAAAAGTGCTGATAACGGACAGCCTTGTCTTATTGAGCGCGTTATTCTAAAACATTCTGTTAAAAAACCATTACATTTTATTCTTGTCACCGCTCCCTTATATAAAATACGAACCCATTTAATAAACTTCTCCCCAAACCCAAAACTTTTTAAAACATCAAAAAGATACTTATGATCTACCCTGTCGAAAGCTTTTTCGAAGTCCAAACTAATTATGTAACCCTCTTTCTTTTTATCTCTCATGTACCTTATCGTGTCTTTTATACTCATTATTGTATCCGCAATGTCTTTTCCTTTTACTCCATATGCCTGGTTTGTTGTGATTATCTTTGGCATTATCTCTTTCAATCTATTCGCTAAAATTTTTGCTAAAATCTTTAAGTCAGTATTAAGCATTGTGATAGGTCTATAGTTTTTTAGTTCTGTTTTTTCTCCCTTCTTCTTATATATAAGCTTCATCAATCCCATCCCCATTCTTACCATCATTTCACCTTTTTCAAAAATCTCTTCATAAACATCCATTAAAATATTTGTTAAAATATCTTTAAAAGTTATATAAAACTCACTTCCTAAACCATCAATCCCTGGACTTTTCCTTTTGTTCAGTTCATTTATAGCTCTTCCTATCTCTTCTTTACTTATGCTTCTATCACACTCTTCCTTCTCCTCTTCGGCTACTTTTGTTTTTATTAATTCCATTAGTTCCTTTTTTTCTTCCTCCTTTACCTCTTCTGCACTAAAAAGCTTTTCAAAAAAATCTCTTGTTTCCTTTAAAATTTCCTCACTTGTTTCTGTTATCTCACCATTTCCCTTTTTTAACCCTTTTATCATTTCTGATCTTCCTTTTCTCCTTTCCAAATCAAAGAAAAATTTTGTACACTTTTCCCCTTCTACCAGATATTTTGCTTTACTCCTCAACATTGCTCCTTTATATTTATTTTCTTCAATCTCTTTCAATTCTTCCTGTATTTCTTTGATTTTTTGTACATCTTGTACTTCTTCCTCAATTTGCTTCTCCAGCCTTTCTCTTATCTTTTTTTCTTTATTCTTCTTACATTTATGTTTTAACGTACAATATTTTATAGAGAGTTTTTTCACTAAAAATGTTACATTCTCCCACCAAATTCTTTTGTCTTCTACATACATTCCATTTTCTTTTTCTTCTTCAATCATCTGTTTTATTGCTAAAACATACTGTTCATCTTTTAAAACGTCCGTATTTAAAACCCATACACCCGGCCCTCTTTTCTCTGTATCCCAATCAAACTGTACATAAAACGCCTTGTGGTCACTCAAACTTGTTACTTCATACCTTAACTTATCTATAAAACCTTCTATATTCCTTGTACATAAAACCATATCTATCCTTGTTTGACACATAAAATTCCCTACAATTTGTCTTCTAGAAAATTCCCTTTTCTTTTCATGTCTTTCCCTCCACACATCGATCATATTGTTCTCCTCCATTAATGATTTTAGCTCTTTCCTTCCAGTGTCCCTTTTAAAAACCATACCATCCGCCATATCTTTTTTGCTAAAAACAGTGTTAAAATCCCCCATCATAATAATATCTTTATAATTCCTTAAAAAACTCTTGACCAAGTTAAAATATTCTCTTTTTTCCTTTTCTTCATTTGGTGCATGTATGTTAACCAACAACATTTCTTTCTCTTCATAAGTCATTTCCACTGCCATACATTTCCCCACTTTGTCTTTATATATTTCTTTACCATTGATTCCACTATTTTCTCTTATTAGAATTGCCACCCCTCTTCCATATCTTTCATCTCCATTATTATACCAAAATTCTCCTTTCCAATTTTTTCTCATTTCATTTATACACCCCTCTCTCCAGTTTGTTTCCTGTAGCAAAATCACATCCTCTTGTTTACACATTTCTTTTACTTTATCAAATTTTTTGATATTTAAAAGACCTCTTGCATTAAAAGTCACAAGCCTTAGAACCATGAAGTAAAGAAAAACATACATGTAACTGTTCATTTATCATTCTGTCTCCCCCAAGTCCTTTAGCAGTTCATACCTATTCACACTCCTCAAGGTGTCCTCATTAACAATTCTTTTCCTTGCAGCCGCCAAACATGGTTTTACCTTAAGTGATCTCCTTCTCTTCATTTGTTTCTCTGTTTGGTCCTCTTCTTTGTCACTCTCAGAAGTCCTTTGATCCTTTTCACTTTTTGACTGTTCCCTTTTATCCATTGAAAATCCACAAACTCCAGGCATGTCTATTTGCATTTCTACTTCATCCTGTTGTTGTTCTTGTTCTTCTTGTAAGTTACATTTCTCTCTGGGTTCTCCTTCATCCTTTTCTGCTGTTACATCTTGTGTCATCGTTATTCCTTCCTCCTGTTCCTTTTCGTTGTCTCCCTCATGCACCTGGCCCGCTTACTCCTTGTTCTTCGTCTTCCTCCTCGTTTCTCATCCCACATTTACATTTGTTGGTCACCTCCTTGCAATCCGGGCACTTCACTGCTTTGCAGTCCCTTGCAAAATGACCCATCTCGCAGCACTTGTAACATTTGTTTTCCGGACAGTCCTTCACAATGTGGTCCGGGCTCATGCACAGCCTGCAGGTTCTCACCTGATGACTATGCATCACCCGAAAGTATTGTGGTCCTTCTTCCGTCTCAAACTTTGTGCTATACGGGAGTGAGATCACTTCTTTGGGGAACCTGGTTTTTACAAACCTTGTTCCATCCTCGATGCTTGTGCCCGGATAAACTCTCCTTCTCATCTTAGAGATGGGGAAAACCCCCCATCCCTCCAGTTTCTTTAAAATGTCCTCATCGTCCAAATAAGCAGGCAGGTGCATTAATGAAACCACATAGTCTCTATTTTTCAGTTTTTGTACCTCACAGTTTTTCCCTTTGATGATTAGTCCATCCATCAGCTCCTCCGTGTCTTCTTCTTTCTCCAACGTCACCTCGTAGTTATGCATTTGTTTCGGTCGGACCGCCAAGATTTTCCCAACTCCTATTTTCTCTGTCACTGCTTTAATAATATCCTCCGCCTTTGCACCTCTCACCTCTGTTTAGTCCACTGTAACTGTTGCTTCTTTTGCATACACTCTTTTCATGTTTTCTTTCCTAGCTTCTTTATCCTTTCCATGCCCATCTCGTCGTCTTTGTTCCAGTCCAGTTTCATTGCCAGTTGATGTTCCTCCTACCATTTCTGTGGTCGATGCCGTTAATCCATCCATTTTAACCAAAAAAAAAAAAAAAAAAAAAAAAAAACGCTTAAACCCCCCAAACAGCAAAAAGCTGTTGGGAGGAAAAACTCAAAACAAACTAAAAAAATGAACTTTATTTAAAGACAAAACTAACAAAAATAAAAAACGAAAAAAGGTGAGCCTGTCTCACCTACTGCAAACTTAAAACTGCCAACTCACTTCCTGTTGCTCACTAGCTCCCTCGGGCCTGACCAAGGTGGTATGGCCGTAAGCGAAACCTGCTGCCAAAATCAGACTATTTAAAAGGTTTAAACATTAGTCAAGTAAACTAAAAAGCTTACAGCACCTGGTATTCCCAGGCGGTCTCCCATCCAAGTACTAACCAGGCCCGACCCTGCTTAGCTTCCGAGATCAGACGAGATCAGGCGTGACCAAGGTGGTATGGCTGTAAGCGAAAACTGCTGCCAAGACCTGGCTTTTTGAAGAAAATCAGAAACACTTTCAGACCATCTGAAGAAACACAGAGACTATTTCAGGCATTTTGAAGAGAACCAGAGACTTTTTCTGGCATTTTCAAGAAGCTAAGGGACTCTTTTTTTTTTTTTAAACTAAAAACCTTACAGCACCTGGTACTCCCAGACGGTCTCCCATCCAAGTACTAACCAGGCCCGACCCTGCTTAGCTTCCGAAATCAGACAAGATCGGGCGTGACCAAGGTGGTATGGCCGTAAGCGAAAGCTGCTGCCAAAATCAGACTATTTAAAAGGTTTAAACATTAGTCAAGTAAACTAAAAAGCTTACAGCACCTGGTATTCCCAGGCGGTCTCCGTTCCAAGTACTAACCAGGCCCGACCCTGCTTAGCTTCCGAGTTCAGACGAGATCGGGCGTGACCAAGGTGGTATGGCCGTAAGCAAAAGCTGCTGCCAAAATCGGACTATTTAAAAGGTTTAAACATTAGTCAAGTAAAGTAAAAAGCTTACAGCACCTGGTATTCCCAGGCGGTCTCCCATCCAAGTACTAACCAGGGCCGACCCTGCATAGCTTCCAAGATCAGACGAGATCGGGCGTGACCAAGGTGGTATGGCCGTAAGCGAAAACTGCTGCCAAGACCTGGCTTTTTGAAGAAAATTAGAAGCCCTTTCAGACCATATGAAGAAACACAGAGACTTTTTTAGGCTTTTTCAAGAAGCTAAGGGACTCATTTTTTTTTTTTTGAAACTAAAAACCTTACAGCACCTGGTATTCCCAGGCGGTCTCCCATCCAAGTACTAACCAGGCTCGACCCTGCTTAGCTTCCGAGATCAGACGAGATCGGGCGTGATCAAGGTGGTATGGCCGTAAGCGAAACCTGCTGCCAAAATCAGACTATTTAAAAGGTTTAAACATTAGTCAAGTAAACTAAAAAGCTTACAGCACCTGGTATTCCCAGGCGGTCTCCCATCCAAGTACTAACCAGGCCCGACCCTGCTTAGCTTCCGAGATCAGACGAGATCGGGCGTGACCAAGGTGGTATGGCTGTAAGCGAAAACTGCTGCCAAGACCTGGCTTTTTGAAGAAAATCAGAAACACTTTCAGACCATCTGAAGAAACACAGAGACTATTTCAGGCATTTTGAAGAGAACCAGAGACTTTTTCAGGCATTTTCAAGAAGCTAAGGGACTCTTTTTTTTTTTTTTTTTTGAAACTAAAAACCTTACAGCACCTGGTACTCCCAGGCGGTCTCCCATCCAAGTACTTACCAGGCCCGACCCTGCTTAGCTTCCGAGATCAGACGAGATCGGGCGTGACCAAGGTGGTATGGCCGTAAGCGAAAGCTGCTGCCAAAATCAGACTATTTAAAAGGTTTAAACATTAGACAAGTAAACTAAAAAGCTTACAGCACCTGGTATTCCCAGGCGGTCTCCCATCCAAGTACTAACCAGGCCCGACCCTGCTTAGCTTCCGAGATCAGACGAGATCGGGCGTGACCAAGGTGGTATGGCCGTAAGCGAAAGCTGCTGCCAAAATCGGACTATTTAAAAGGTTTAAACATTAGTCAATTAAACTAAAAAGCTTACAGCACCTGGTATTCCCAGGCGGTCTCCCATCCAAGTACTAACCAGGCCCGACCCTGCTTAGCTTCCGAGATCAGACGAGATCGGGCGTGACCAAGGTGGTATGGCTGTAAGCGAAAACTGCTGCCAAGACCTGGCTTTTTGAAGAAAATCAGAAACACTTTCAGACCATCTGAAGAAACACAGAGACTATTTCAGGCATTTTGAAGAGAACCAGAGACTTTTTCAGGCATTTTCAAGAAGCTAAGGGACTCTTTTTTTTTTTTAAACTAAAAACCTTACAGCACCTGGTATTCCCAGGCGGTCTCCCATCCAAGTACTAACCAGGCCCGACCCTGCTTAGCTTCCGAGATCAGACGAGATCGGGCTTGACCAAGGTGGTATGGCCGTAAGCGAAACCTGCTGCCAAAATCGGACTATTTAAAAGGTTTAAACATTAGTCAAGTAAACTAAAAACCTTACAGCACCTGGTAGTCCCAGGCGGTCTCCCATCCAAGTACTAACCAGGCCCGACCCTGCTTAGCTTCCGAGATCAGACGAGATCGGGCGTGACCAAGTTGGTATGGCCGTAAGCGAAAGCTGCTGCCAAGACCTGGCTTTTTGAAGAAAATCAGAAACACTTTCAGACCATGTGAAGAAACACAGAGACTATTTCAGGCATTTTGAAGAGAACCAGAGACTTTTTCAGGCTTTTTCAAGAAGCTAAGGGA
The DNA here is from genome assembly GCA_030578275.1 of Meda fulgida. NCBI lineage: Eukaryota > Metazoa > Chordata > Actinopteri > Cypriniformes > Leuciscidae > Meda > Meda fulgida. The sequence goes on along the minus strand of CM060618.1, from coordinate 308,558 downwards.
CTTCTTTTTTTTTTTTTTTTTTTTAACTAAAAAGCTTACAGCACCTGGTATTCCCAGGCGGTCTCCCATCCAAGTACTAACCAGGCCCTACCCTGCTTAGCTTCCGAGATCAGACGAGATCGGGCGTGACCAAGGTGGTATGGCCGTAAGCAAAAGCTGCTGCCAAAATCGGACTATTTAAAAGGTTTAAACATTAGTCAAGTAAACTAAAAAGCTTACAGCACCTGGTATTCCCAGGCGGTCTCCCATCCAAGTACTAACCAGGCCCGACCCTAATTAGCTTCTTAGATCAGACGAGATCGGGCGTGACCAAGGTGGAATGGCCGTAAGCGAAAGCTGCTGCCAAAATCGGACTATTTAAAAGGTTTAAACATTAGTCAAGTAAACTAAAAAGCTTACAGCACCTGGTATTCCCAGGCGGTCTCCCATCCAAGTACTAACCAGGCCCGACCCTGCTTAGCTTCCGAGGTCAGACGAGATGGGGCGTGACCAAGGTGGTATGGCTGTAAGCGAAAACTGCTGCCAAGACCTGGCTTTTTGAAGAAAATCAGAAACACTTTCAGACCTTCTGAAGAAACACAGAGACTATTTCAGGCATTTTGAAGAGAACAAGAGACTTTTTCAGGCTTTTTCAAGAAGCTAAGGGACTCTTTTTTTTTTTTTTGGAAACTTAAAAGCTTACAGCACCTGGTATTCCCAGGCGGTCTCCCATCCGAGTACTAACCAGGCCCGACCCTGCTTAGCTTCTGAGATCAGACGAGATCGGGCGTGACCAAGGTGGTATTGCTGTAAGCTAAAACTGCTGCCAAGACCTGGCTTTTTGAAGAAAAGCAGAAACACTTTCATACCTTCTGAAGAAACACAGAGACTATTTCAGGCATTTTGAAGAGAACCAGAGACTTTTTCAAGAAGCTAAGGGACTCTTTTTTTTTTTGGAAACTAAAAAGCTTACAGCACCTTTTATTCCCAGGCGTTCTCCCATCCAAGTACTAAACAGGCCCGACCCTGCTTAGCTTTCGAGATCAGACGAGATCGGGCGTGACCAAGGTGGTATGGCCGTAAGCGAAAGCTGCTTCCAAAATCGGACTATTTAAAAGTGTAGCAATGTTCAGGGAAGAAGGAGGCGGGAACCGGCGAACCATCAAAATATAATTTATTTAAAATAAAACAAACAACCAAAATACCACCAGCAGCCCCTCGCGGACGACTGCTGGCTACCGAAAATAAACATAAGGAACTGCCAGCAGCCCCTCGCGGACGACTGCTGGCTAAAATAAAATACAAAAACAAAACACAACTAAAATACAGGCCTGTTCCTCTCTCGATCATCAACGTCGTCGCTCCTCCTTTATGCTTCCGCTCCTCCGTGAGAGATGCGAGACCGGTGTGCTTCACAGGTGTTGCTCATTAGCAATCGCACCACCGGCCTCGCGCCGTTCTCTCACGTCCCTCGGCCGTCCTGTTCGCCACATAAAGGTTTAAACATTAGTCGAGTAAACTAAAAAGCTTACAGCACCTGGTATTCCCAGGCGGTCTCCCATCCAAGTACCAACCAGGCCCGACCCTGCTTAGCTTCCGAGATCAGACAAGATCGGGCGTGACTTTTTTTTTTTTTTTTAATAAACATTTCACATTTTGCATGTACACAAATCATTTGTAACATATCATCTCATATACAATTCACTTAACATGTTTTCATAGGAATTCCCCCATCTATGGATACCATCAAAATACAAGCATAATTACCTTGGCATATTTATGTTATATTCATTAAAACATTCCAAAGCTCTTGTGTCATTCCCCGTAATTGTTTTGTAAAACCTCTCAGTTTGTCCATTTAAGCTGAAATATTCATACAAGATCTGCATTTGCCGTTCCAACCTCATTTTAAAGAAAACCCACATGTTAATGTTACCTTGTTTACCTTTCATGACATTACGTCTGCACCATATTGCATATCTTGCCACGCTTAGAACAAAGTTGACTATATATATATTTTTTCCCTCTACCTTTTAGTCCCAGTAAAAATACATTATTCCATTCACTTTGTTGTTCAATTCTTTCTTCCAAAATTCCTTCTACAAATTGTTTTATCTCTCTCATAAAATCCTGAAGATTCGAACACAATACAAACAAATGTAAAAACCCTTCATCTTCATTTTTACAGACATCACACCTTGCATTCTGTGCAAACCTCATTTTACATAGTCTCTTTTTTGTAAAAATTACATTATGTCTTAAAAGAAAATTTAAATTCTCAATCATTGGATCCATGTATCTTATTCTTAAATTTTCCCAAATGTTTTCAGCTTCAGTCCCTGGGAATAACCTAGTCCAGAAACCATTTGCTATTGGCTGGACAAAAAACATATTTCTAAAGTAATTATATAACAATTTTAAAGAACATAATTGAATTGGATTTGTATTCCCACTTTCTTTTAAAAGCACGTCAACCTTTCCATTTCCTTCATATCTTTTTTCTATTCCTTCTATCCATTCCTTGGGAATTGCTTTTTTAATTTAGTCAAATTATTGTTTTACTACACCCCTTTCTACTTCTTCTCCTATTCCCTCAATTTCATCTATTATACCTTGAAGTGGTATAAAGCCATCTATTACCTCATACAAAATATCTCTAACTTTAATTATACCTGCTGCAATCCATTGTTTAAAATATAATTCCTTCTCTTCAAATAAAATATTAGAGTTTAAAAACAATGGATGATTCAAGAATTCATTCATTCCTTCTGGCCTATACACAATTGTCGGCAAAAATTCTTTCCACGCCCCTAAAACTTCTCTATAGTATTCTGGTATTCCCTTTAGCATATGTTCCTTCAATTTCATCCATATTATTCCCTCGCCCAGATTAAAACCTCCACACTTATTTAAAAAATACTTCATTCCGTCCTTCCACTCTTGTCTGTTATCCTTATTTAAAAATTTCTTCATTATCTTAACCCTTAAACTCTTCATTCTTAAAACAGGATCTAACAGACCTAAACCCCCCTTATCAAGAGGCCCTATCATTGTGTCGTAGGCAATCTTTGCTGGTTTACCATCCCATATAAATTTTAAAATACACGTTTTCAACTTTTTATAAACCCAAAATGGTAATGGAGTTACCTCTAAAGCATACCATATTTTTGACAGCATCAGAGTATTCACAATCAAAATTTTCCCTCTTAGATTCAACAATCTTTGTCTCCAAAATGTCAATCTTCTCGCAATTCCTCCTAAAATCTCATCCCATATTATGTCTCTAGTTTTCTTTTCCTCTTTCCCAATTCGAATTCCCAGAATTTTCATGTTTTCTGTCTCCTCCTTAAAATTAAGGTAGTCGGGTAATTGTTTTGCCGTTCCTATTCTCATCATTACAGTTTTATCTATGTTTATTTTTGCTCCTGAACCTTTACAAAAGTTTTGTATTTGCCCCATAGCTCCTTCAATGCTCACAGTATCCTTTAAAATTAAAGTTGTGTCGTCCGCATATTGGTAAATTTTTTGTTCTTTTTCCATTCCACCAAAGCCAACTCCTTTAATATTTTCGTCTTCTGCAACTACTAAACCTAAAGGTTCAGCTACAATACTATATAATAATGGCGATAACGGACATCCCTGTCTTATTGACCTTGTTATGCTAAAAACATCTGTCATAAAACCATTACACTTCACAAAACTAATTGCATCTTTATATAAAGCTCGAATCCATTTCATAAACTTATCCCCGAAACCAAATTGCTCTAAAAGTGCAAATAAAAAATCATGTTCTACCCTATCGAAAGCTTTTTCTAAATCAATACTAACCATAAATCCCTCCTTTTTGCTTTCTATCATATAACTTATTTTATCCCTTATATTACTTACCGTATCTGTAATTTCCCTCCCTATAATTGAATACGCTTGATTCGTTGTTATTATTTCTGGTAAAACCCCCTTTAGCCGATTTGCCAAAACTTTGGCTAATATTTTAAAATCCGTATTTAGCATTGATATAGGCCTATAGTTCTTTAAATCTGCTGAGTCACCTCTTTTCTTAAAAATTAATTTCACCATTCCTACTCTCATCAATTGACTTGCTTCCCCTTTATCATATATATCCCTATAAATTTGTTTTAAGACCGGTGTTAATGTGTTTTTAAAAGCCTTATAAAATTCACTGGTCAATCCGTCTGCTCCTGGACTTTTACCATTATTTAACTGTGATATTGCTACCTCTATTTCTTCATCTAAAAGATCAGCATCACACCTTTCTTTATCTTCTTTAATTACTTTTGTTTTTACCTTACCTAATAAAAACTGCTTTTCTTCCTCTTGTGTCCCTTCACTTTTAAAAAGACGTGCATAAAACTCTTTTACACTTTCCAATATCTCTTTGATTTCTTTCGTTTTACTTCCATCCTCTTTTAATACCTCCTTTATTGTATCAGCCTTTTGTCTACTTTCCTCTAAGCTAAAAAAGAATTTTGTGCATCTTTCCCCTTCTATTACATGTTTTGCCCTACTCCTTATCATAGCTCCTCTACATCTTTCTCCCTCAATATCGTTTAGTCTGCTCTCATATTCTAAAATTGTTTCTATATCCCCATTCTCTTTTTGTAATTCTTCTTTCAAAACATTTCTGACTGTTCGCTCTTCTTTCCTTTTAATATTTTGTAACAAGCTACTGTACCTTATTGAATATTTCTTTATCTCATACTTTAAATTATCCCACCATACCCTCTTGTCTTCTTCATACATTTCATTCCCTCTCCCATTCGTTATAATTTCTTCTATCTTAATTTTATACCCTTCGTCTTTTAATAGTTCATTATTTAAACACCATATCCCCTTTCCCCTCTCCACCCCCGTTTCATTCATATGTACTATTAGCATTCCATGGTCACTTAAAGAAGTCATCTTATAGTATATCTTATCAATCTTTCTCCTCATATTCCTTTTAATCAACATGAAATCTATTCTACTTTGCTTCATTTGATCTTTTACCAACTGTCGTCTTGAGAAGTCTCTTACACCCTCATTCATCTCTCTCCATATGTCTATTTGATCCTTTTTATCCATTAATTTGAGCAATTCTTCTCTCCCACTGTCTCTTTTATAAACCATGTCATTTGTTATATCTACTCTACTGAAGACTGTATTGAAATCACCCATTAGAATAATCCTCTCCCATTTTTCTATCAGGCCATTTAAATTATTAAAAAACATTTTCTTATCCCCCTCTGCATTTGGTGCATGTACATTACACAAAAAAAAACATTTTCCCCTCCTATAGCCATTTTCACAATAATGCATTTTCCTTCTTTATCCTGGTATATGATTTCAACATCATCACTAATGTTTCTTTTACATAAGACAGCAACTCCTTTCCCTTTCCCCCCTTCCCCATTATTATAATAAATTCCTCCTTTCCATCTTTTTTTTAAAACTGTCCATCATTTCATCTTTCCAAAATGTTTCCTGCAATAGTATTACATCAGCCTTTTTGCATAACTCTTTCAGTTTTCCAAATTTATCCACACTTGTTAATCCCCTCACATTGATTGAAACAATACATAGTCATTAAAAACAACACATTCATGTTTCATCATTTTCTCCCCCCTTCTCCATTAAATCTTCATCTTGTTTTGTACTTAAGCTCATTCTCCTTCTCTGTCCTTTTCCCCTACTTTCTTCTACATTTGGTTTATTCAATATTCCTCTTTCATTCCCCTCCTAAGCTCCTCCAAATTAACTTCTATGCATTCCTCAACTTGCTCTTTCTCATTTTTATCCTCCCTCCTCTCTTTTATTGTGTCATCCACCGGACCTGCAATACCTTCTTCCATAATTCCCTCCAACACATCCCCCTCTCCTCTCTCCAACTCCTTGTCTCCACCCTTTTCTTGCTCATGCCCTTTACTATCGTCATTGTCTTCCACAGTCCCATCATCCCCCTCTTCATTATTGACAGTACCCACCATTTTCCATATTATTCTCAGGTTCAATAATTTCCATTTCATCATTAATCTCCTCTTCATGTTCACTTTCGCAATCACATCTCATGAATGCTTTGTTACAATCAGGACATTTATCAGCTTTACAGTCTTTCGCAAAATGTCCTTGCTCGTAGCATTCAAAGCATTTAAAATCAGGACAGTCCCTTAAGATATGCCCTGGCTGCATGCACATGCGACAAAGCTTTTCCTGCCCATCGTGAATCACCCTAAAGTACTGAGCGCCATCTGCCGTTTTGAATTTTGCGCTATAGGGCAGTGAAGTTACCTCTTTAGGAAATTTAACTTTCACATACCTTGTTCCATCAGCAATGTTCGTTCCAGGGTAGACTCTTCTTTTTATTTTCATCATGGCAGAACTCCCTAAAACTTCAATTTGTCCTCAATCACTTTGTCCTCTAAATATGCCGGCAGGTGAAGAAAAGATACCATATGCTCCCTTACCTCCAACCTCCTTACTTCGAAGAATTGTCCTTTTATTTCCATTCCGTCCATTAGCACATCACAAAAATCCAAACCTTCCAATGTCAGCTCATATTCTTTTCCATGCTTGGGTCTCCCAACAATTTGCCAAATCCAATCTTCTGTGTTACTACTTTAATGATGTCTTCAGCTTTTACCTCCTTGTTGTCCCTCAAATCAATAACCACTGTCGCTTCTTTCAGGTAATCCACTCGTTTCTTGATGTTCTGTTGACCTTCAGGATTCATGTTTACTCCATTAGCCTCTCTTAAACCTTTGTGTGCTCCATTTCGCTCAATCCGTTCTTCCAGTCTTCCAGCCATTCCTTGGTCTTTGTCATGTGGTCCGTCCATTGTTCTAACAAAACGAAGATCGCTTCCAAGCAGATTTCCTGCTTGGAGCTTAAACGTGCGCCTTATAAAATCAAAATCAAAACTTATTCCAAAATATAAACAAAAAAAAAGAATTAAGCAATAAAGCTTAAGAAGAGCCTTTCTCTCCGAACTGCAGTCACACACACTTCCTACTTGCTCTACAGCGCCCAAGTTGGTATGGCCGTAAGCGAAAGCTGCTGCCAAAATCGGACTATTTAAAAGGTTTAAACATTAGTCAAGTAAACTAAAAAGCTTACAGCACCTGGTATTCCCAGGCGGTCTCCCATCCAAGCACTAACCAGGCCCGACCCTGCTTAGCTTCCAAGATCAGACGAGATCGGGCGTGACCAAGGTGGTATGGCTGTAAGCGAAAACTGCTGCCAAGACCTGGCTTTTTGAAGAAAATCAGAAACACTTTCAGACCTTCTGAAGAAACACAGAGACTATTTCAGGCATTTTGAAGAGAACGAGACCTTTTAAGGCTTTTTCAAGAAGCTAAGGGACTCTTTTTTTTTTTTTGGAAACTAAAAAGCTTACAGCACCTGGTATTCCAAGGCGTTCTCCCATCCAAGTACTAACCAGGCCCGACCCTGCTTAGCTTCCGAGATCAGACGAGATCGGGCGTGACCAAGGTGGTATGGACGTAAGGGAAAGCTGCTGCCGAAATCGGACTATTTAAAAGGTTTAAACATTAGTCAAGTAAACTAAAAAGCTTACAGCACCTGGTATTCCCAGGCGGTCTCCCATCCAAGTACTAACCAGGCCCGACCCTGCTTAGCTTCCGAGATCAGACGAGATCGGGCGTGACCAAGGTGGTATGGCCGTAAGCGAAGGCTGCTGCCAAAATCTGACTATTTAAAAGGTTTAAACATTAGTCAAGTAAACTATAAAATTTACAGCACCTGGTATTCCCATGCGGTCTCCCATCCAAGTACTAACCAGGCCCGACCCTGCTTAGCTTCCGAGATCAGACGAGATCGGGAGTGACCAAGGTGGTATGGCCGTAAGTGAAAGCTGCTGCCAAAATCGGACTATTTAAAAGGTTTAAACATTAGTCAAGTAAACTAAAAAGCTAACAGCACCTGGTATTCCCAGGCGGTCTCCCATCCAAGTACTAACCAGGCCCGACCCTGCTTAGCTTCCGAGATCAGACGAGATCGGGCGTGACCAAGGTGGTATGGCCGTAAGCGAAAGCTGCTGCCAAAATCGGACTATTTAAAAGGTTTAAACATTAGTCAAGTAAACTAAAAAGCTTACAGCATCTGGTATTCCCAGGCGGTCTCCCATCCAAGCACTAATCAGGCCCGACCCTGCTTAGCTTCCGAGATCAGACGAGATCGGGCGTGACCAAGGTGGTATGGCTGTAAGCGAAAACTCCTGCCAAGACCTGGCTTTTTGAGGAAAATCAGAAACACTTTCAGACCTTCTGAAGAAACACAGAGACTATTTCAGGCATTTTGAAGAGAACAAGAGACTTTTTCAGGCTTTTTCAAGAAGCTAAGGGACTCTTTTTTTTTTGGAAACTAAAAAGCTTACAGCACCTGGTATTCCAAGGCGGTCTCCCATCCAAGTACTAACCAGGCCCGACCCTGCTTAGCTTCCGAGATCAGACGAGATCGGGCGTGACCAAGGTGGTATGGCCGTAAGTGATACCTGCTGCCAAAATCGGACTATTTAAAAGGTTTAAACATTAGTCAAGTAAACTAAAAAGCTTACAGCACCTGGTATTCCCAGGCGGTCTCCCATCCAAGTACTAACCAGGCCCGACCCTGCATAGCTTCCGAGATCAGCCGAGATCGGGCGTGACCAAGGTAGTATGGCCGTAAGCGAAGGCTGCTGCCAAAATCGGACTATTTAAAAGGTTTAAACATTAGTCAAGTAAACTATAAAATTTACAGCACCTGGTATTCCCATGCGGTCTCCCATCCAAGTACTAACCAGGCCCGACCCTGCTTAGCTTCCGAGATCAGACGAGATCGGGCGTGACCAAGGTGGTATGGCCGTAAGTGAAAGCTGCTGCCAAAATCGGACTATTTAAAAGGTTTAAACATTAGTCAAGTAAACTAAAAAGCTAACAGCACCTGGTATTCCCAGGCGGTCTCCCATCCAAGTACTAACCAGGCCCGACCCTGCGTAGCTTCCGAGATCAGACGAGATCGGGCGTGACCAAGGTGGTATGGCCGTAAGCGAAAGCTGCTGCCAAAATCGGACTATTTAAAAGGTTTAAACATTAGTCAAGTAAACTAAAAAGCTTACAGCATCTGGTATTCCCAGGCGGTCTCCCATCCAAGCACTAATCAGGCCCGACCCTGCTTAGCTTCCGAGATCAGACGAGATCGGGCGTGACCAAGGTGGTATGGCTGTAAGCGAAAACTCCTGCCAAGACCTGGCTTTTTGAGGAAAATCAGAAACACTTTCAGACCTTCTGAAGAAACACAGAGACTATTTCAGGCCTTTTGAAGAGAACAAGAGACTTTTTCAGGCTTTTTCAAGAAGCTAAGGGACTCTTTTTTTTTTGGAAACTAAAAAGCTTACAGCACCTGGTATTCCAAGGCGGTCTCCCATCCAAGTACTAACCAGGCCCGACCCTGCTTAGCTTCCGAGATCAGACGAGATCGGGCGTGACCAAGGTGGTATGGCCGTAAGTGATACCTGCTGCCAAAATCGGACTATTTAAAAGGTTTAAACATTAGTCAAGTAAACTAAAAAGCTTACAGCACCTGGTATTCCCAGGCGGTCTCCCATCCAAGTACTAACCAGGCCCGACCCTGCATAGCTTCCGAGATCAGACGAGATCGGGCGTGACCAAGGTGGTATGGCTGTAAGCGAAAACTGCTGCCAAGACCTGGCTTTTTGAAGAAAATCAGAAACACTTTCAGACCTTCTGAAGAAACACAGAGACTATTTCAGGCATTTTGAAGAACACAAGAGACTTTTTCAGGCTTTTTCAAGAAGCTAAGGGACTCTTTTTTTTTTTGGAAACTAAAAAGCTTACAGCACCTGGTATTCCCAGGCGGTCTCCCATCAAAGTACTAACCAGGCCCGACCCTGCTTAGCTTCCGAGATCAGACGAGATCAGGCGTGACCAAGGTGGTATGGCCGTAACCGAAAGCTGCTGCCAAAATCGGACTATTTAAAAGGTTTAAACATTAGTCAAGTAAACTAAAAAGCTTACAGCACCTGGTATTCCCAGGCGGTCTCCCATCCAAGTACTAACCAGGCCCGACCCTGCTGAACATCCGAGATCAGACGAGATCGGGCGTGACCAAGGTGGTATGGCCGTAAGCGAAAGCTGCTGCCAAAATCGGACTATTTAAAAGGTTTAAACATTAGTCAAGTAAACTATAAAATTTACAGCACCTGGTATTCCCAGGCGGTCTCCCATTCAAGTACTAACCAGGCCCGACCCTGCTTAGCTTCCGAGATCAGACGAGATCGGGCGTGACTTTTTTTTTTTTTTTTTTTTATTGAAATTTTTCCAAATACAAAAAGTACATCATAACTTTCATCACTTTCAATACATCATTTTACAATACAAGTACTCAGTACAATATACTAAAGCTTAAAAAGCTGTTAAAAAATAATAATTATTAACTAAAATTCAATTTAAAGTAAAAGTAAAACTTAAAAATCCAAATCACTTCCAGGTACATTCCATTGTAAATCTTTTAAAACTTTAGAAATCCTTGGAGTAAAAATTACATAAAAGCTTTGCAACATGTTTTCATACTTAAAATACCAATACAGTCCTTCAATATACCTTTCTGTTTTCTTTTTAAGAACATTCCAAACATCAAGCACCACTTTTTCTTTTTTGGCCACATTTCTTCTTTCCCATACTGCATTTTTTATCAACATTACTAACAGGTTCACAAACTTTTTACTTTGACAATTTCCCTCCCATCCAAACATCACTATCCTCTTCCATTCTATTACCTCTTCATCCCAGTCCTCAATTAATTCTTTTATCATCTTTTTGCATTTTCTGTAAAAGCCCTCCAACTCTTTACAGTATAAAAACAAGTGTAAAATTCCTTCGTCTTCGTCTTTGCATACTTTACAGGTTGCATTCTGTTCCATTCCAATCTTAGTTAAAATACAATCTGTAAAAATTGCTTTGTGTCTTATTAAATACTCGAAACATTCCAGTTTGGTTTCCACAATCTTTCCCCTCATATTTCTCCATATACTTCCTTTTTTCAGATCTTTAAATCTCTGTACCCAAAAATTGTTAGCAACTGGTTCTTTAAAAACACCATCTCTAAAATAACAATAAAACCGTTTCACATTACACTCCTTAAAATTACATAGTTTCCCTTTCAGCCTGACATAAATGTCTTTCTCTTCCTTCCATTCCTCCATGTTTTCTATTCTTTTAATCCATTCCTTCGGTATTGCGTTTTTGATCATTTCGTATTTATTTTCTATTTCTCTTTCGCTGAATTCCTCTTTTGCTTCCTCCATTGCATCCATTATAAATTGTGATGGTAAAAACCCTTCTTTAAATTCATACAAAACATCTCTTACCCTTGTTATTCCCACCTCCATCCATTTTTTTAAAAAGATCTCTTTCCCATCTCTTAAAATACTTTTGTTTAAGAACAGGGGTTGATTTAAAATGTTTTCTCTTCCTTTCGGATTATACTCTATTACAGTTAAGAAATTCCCCCAAGCACTTAACATTTCCTTATAGAAGTCAGGTAATCCTTCCGCCATCCAGTTTTTTCTTTTCATCCATAAAATATCCTTCCCTAAATTAAAATTCCCACATTTGTTTAAAAAATATTTCATAACTTTCTTCCATTCTGTTTCATTTTCTTCTTGCAACAATTTTTGGACTATTTTAACTCTTAAGCAGTTTTTCCTTTGTTTAATATCCATTAACCCCAACCCACCCTCTTCTAATGGTCCTAATAAGGTGTTGTATGCTATTCTTGAGGGTTTACCCTCCCACAAAAAACAGAGAAAACATTTCTTCAACCTCCCTTCTACCCACAAAGGCATTTCTGTCACATATAAAACGTACCACAACTTTGAAGCCATTAAAACATTCAATACTAAAACCTTCCCTTTCAAATTTAAAGCCCTCATTCTCCAAAAATTTAACCTCCGCTCTATTCCTGTTATCAATTCCTCCCACATTTTATCTCTTACTTGCTTCCCATCCTTTCCCATTAATATCCCTAAAATCCTAATTTCTTCAACTTCCTTAAAATTAAAACATTCTGTTAACACTGACGCTGCCCCAAACCTCATATACACTGTCTTGTCCTCATTAATTTTACTTCCTAATCCTTTGCAAAATTCTTGTACATTCTTCATTACTTGTTTTACACCCTCTGTCCCTTTAACTATTATTGTTGTGTCATCCGCATATTGAAAAATTTTCCCTTCTGCTCTGCTTTCCTGTATTTGTATTCCTTTTATTTTCTCTTCTTTTCGTATTGCTAGGCCCAACGGTTCTGCCACAAGCGAGTATAATAAAGCTGAGAGTGGACATCCTTGTCTAATTGATCTAGTTATTTTAAAACATTCCGTTAAAAAACCGTTACATTTTATTTTTGTTAGAGCCCCCTTATATAAAATCTTTATCCATTTCATAAAATTCTCACCAAACCCAAACCTATTTAAAACCCCAACCAAATATTCATGCTCCACTCTATCAAAAGCCTTTTCGAAGTCTAAGCTGATCACATACCCATCATCATTCTTTTCTTTTATGTATTGTATTGTGTCCCTTATACTCATCGTTATGTCTGCTATGTCTCTTCCTTTTACTGCATATGTTTGATTTGTTTTTATTATTTGTGGCATCACTTCTTTTAACCTATTTGCTAAAATCTTTGCTAATATCTTTAAATCAGTATTTAGCATTGTTATTGGCCTGTAGTTTTTTAAATCAGTTTGTTCACCTTTCCATTTATATATTAGCTTCATCAGCCCCATTCCCATCCTTTCATTCATCTCTTCCTCTTTAAATATTTCCCTAAAAACCTCCTTTAAAATCTCTATTTAAATATCCTTAAAACGTATATAAAATTCACTTCCCATCTATGGGAACCATCTATCATCTATCCCTGGGCTTTTCCTTTTATTTAGTTGATCTATCGCTCTTTCCATCTCCTCATTCTTGATTTCCCCATCACATTCCTTTTTATCCTCTTCACTTAAATTTTTTCAATATAATTTACCAGTTTCTTTTTTTCCTCTTCTCCCACTCCTCTTGTTTTAAAAAGATCCTCATAAAAAACCTTTATCTCTTCTAGCACTTTTCCATTCCCCTCCACAATCTCTCCACTTCTCCCTTTTATTTCTTTTCCAACTTGAGCCCTTTTTTTCTCCAAGTCAAAAAAAAACTTTGTGCATTTCTCCCCTTCCACCATATATTTGTTCTTACTTCTTAATCGTGCCCCCTCATATTCTTTTTCTTCTATTTCTTTCAGTTTCTCCTCTATTTCTTTTATCTTTTTTATGTCTTTACGCTCACTATTTAATTCTCTTTCTAGCATCTCTTTTATTTCTTTTTCTTTGTGTCTTTTACTTATTTGTAAGATTCTGCAATACTTTATTGAAAATTTCTTTACTAGATATTTAACATTCTCCCACCACATTCTTTTATCTTCTTCATACATTGCATGTTCCTTCTCTTTCTCTATGATTCCTTTTATCTCTGCAACATAATCTTCATTCTTTAAAATCTCTGTATTTAGAATCCATGTATCCGGTCCCCTTTGCATATTACTCCAATCTATTTTAAAACGTAAAAACTTATGATCACTAAAACTAGTTTCTTCATAGCTAATTTTTTCAATAAAATTCTCCACATTTCTTGTACATAGCACATAATCAATTCTTGTTTTACATATAAAGTTCCCCACTATTTGCTTCCTTGAATAAATCTTTTTCCCTCCCTTTCTTTCCCTCCATACATCTATTAAGTTGTTTTCTCTCATCAATTCAGTTAATTCTTTCCTCCCTGTGTCCGATTTAAAAACCATTCCCTCTGCCATGTCGAGTTTGCTAAAAACTGTGTTAAAATCCCCCACCATTATTATATCCTTATATTTCTTTATCACACTCCTTAGACAGTTAAAAAAAAAACTTTCTTTTCTTTCTCTTCTGTTGGTGCATGCACATTCACTAAAATTAATTCACGTCCTTCATAAATTATTTCCACAGCGATGCATTTTCCCATCTTATCTTTGTACACCACTTTTGTTGTATTAAAAACATCTTTTCTTATTAAAAACGCCACCCCTCTTCCAAGCCTACCATCCCCATTATTATATAAAATATCTCCTTCCCATTTCTTTTTGTATTCCTTCATCACACTCTCTTTCCAATTTGTTTCTTGTAAAACAATGACATCTTCTCCTCTACACTTTTCTTTCACTCTTTCAAATTTTCCCATGTCCATCAGTCCCCTTACATTAAAAGTAACACAACTTAAAACCATTAAAAGAAATAAAAATAAATACTTAAAAACCATTATTCTCTATTTTCTCCCTCCAGGCCCTTTAACACACCACATCTGTTTTCACTTTCATCTTGGACCTTAAACATAGTCTTTTTCCTTGCATTTTCCAGATTCGGTGTTACCTTTAATGATCTCCTTCTTATTTGTCCTCTATCTTCTCTGTCTTTGTCCATATTGTCCATTGTTATTTCCTCTTCTCTTTCCGTCTCTTTACTTCGATCCTTCCTTCCTTGTCCATCTTTCTCCATGTCATCCTGATAATTTTTAAAACTGTCTGATACTTCCATTGGTGTTCCTTGTGTGTCCTGCTCCTTTGTTTGTTCTTTAACTTTATCATTCTCTTGTTCTCTTTCTCCTTCCTCTCTGTTGTTCACTCCTTCTTCCATTTCTTCTTGTTGTACAATTTCTTCCTCTTTTCCTTCATCGGCTTGTCTTCCATCCCCGTTGTTTCCTTCATGCACCTGTCCGTCCCCCTGATGCTCCCCACCTCCTTCCTCTTCCTCCATCCAACACTCACATTTGTTTAAAATGTCCTGACACTCCGGGCACCTGACTGCATTACAGTCCCTTGCGAAGTGTCCCCTTTCTTCACACTTGTAGCACTTGAAATCTGGGCACTCTTTAAGCAGATGATCCGGGCTCATGCACAGCCGACAGGTCTTTACCTGGTGACTGTGCATCACCCTAAAATACTGCTGCCCTTCTGCTGTTTCCAGCTTTGTGCTGTAGGGCAATGATGCCACCTCTTTAGGGAACCTTACTTTAAGGAACCTCGTTCCATCCTCAATTTCAGTGCCCGGGTAGCATCTCCTTTTAATTTTTGATATGGGATTAACTCCCCATCCCTCCAATTTACAGATAATTTCTCTGTCATCAAGGTAGACGGGCAGGTGCATGAAGGAAACAACAAAGTCTCTATTTTGCAGTTTTTTAGTTTCACAATTCACCCCTTTTATATTCAGTCCATCAATCAATTCCTCACATGTTTCCTCATTTTCCATTGTTAGTTCATATTCATGTCCTTGTCTTGGCCTTAACGCCAGCATTTTCCCATTTCCACATTTATCCACCACTGCCTTGATAATATCCACCGCTCTCAGCTCATTAACATTCTCCACATTCACAATCATCGTCGCCTCCTTTAAATACTTTCTTCCACTGAACTTGTCTCGCACGTCTTGGTTATTCCCTTGTCCTGCTCGTTGTCGATAATCCAGTCTGGTGTCCTTTGCCATGCGTTTCTCTCCAGCCATTCCAGTGTCGTTTGCCATTCTTGTTCCTCCAGCCAGTCCAGTGTCGTTAGCCATTAATCCGTCCATTTACAAAATAAAATAGAAATAACCACCCTTCAGCCAGCACAAAGCTGCTGTTAGGTGGTTTAAACACTATCAAAAAACAAACAAACAAACAAAAAAACTAAAAGATAACCTCAAAAACAAACACAAAAAGATAACACAAAATGGCGGAAAGCCTTCCTCTCCAACTGCAGCCAACTCACTTCCTGCTTCCACTAGGGGGTGCTCAAGGTGGTATGGCTGTAAGCGAAAACTGCTGCCAAGACCTGGCTTTTTGAAGAAAGTCAGAAACACTTTAAGACCTTCTGAAGAAACACAGAGACTATTTCAGGCATTTTGAAGAGAACCACAGACTTTTTCAGGCTTTTTCAAGAAGCTAAGGGACTCTTTTTTTTTTTTTTTTGAAACTAAAAAGCTTACAGCACCTGGTATTCCCAGGCGGTCTCCCATCCAAGTACTAACCAGGCCAGACCCTGCTTAGCTTCCGAGATCAGACGAGACCGGGCGTGACCAAGGTGGTATGGCTGTAAGCGAGACCTGCTGCCAAGACCTGGCTTTTTGAAGAAAATCAGAAACACTTTCAGACCTTCTGAAGAAACACAGAGACTATTTCAGGCATTTTGAAGAGAACCAGAGACTTTTTCAGGCATTTTCAAGAAGCTAAGGGACTCTTTTTTTTTCTTTTTTTTTTTGAAACTAAAAACCTTACAGCACCTGGTATTCCCAGGCGGTCTCCCATCCAAGTACTAACCAGGCCCAACCCTGCTTAGCTTCCGAGATCAGACGAGATCGGGCGTGACCAAGGTGGTACGGCTGTAAGCGAAAACTCCTGCCAAGACCTGGCTTTTTGAAGAAAATCAGAAACACTTTCAGACCATCTGAAGAAACACAGAGACCCTTTCAGGCATTTTGAAGAGAACCAGAGACTTTTTCAGGCTTTTTCAAGAAGCTAAGGGACTCTTTTTTTTTTGGAAACTAAAAATCTTACAGCACCTGATAGTCCCAGGCGGTCTCCCATCCAAGTACTAACCAGGCCCGACCCTGCTTAGCTTCCGAGATCAGACGAGATCGGGCGTGACCAACGTGGTATGGCTGTAAGCGAAAACTGCTGCCAAAATCGGACTATTTAAAAGGTTTAAAAATTAGTCAAGTAAACTAAAAAGCTTACAGCACCTGGTATTCCCAGGCGGTCTCCCATCCAAGTACTAACCAGGTACGACCCTGCTTAGCTTCCGAGATCAGATGAGATCGGGCGTGACCAAGGTGGTATGGCTGTAAGCGAAAACTGCTGCCAAGACCTGGCTTTTTGAAGAAAATCGGAAACACTTTCAGACCTTCTGAAGAAACACAGAGACTATTTCAGGCATTTTGAAGAGAACCAGAGACTTTTTCAGGCTTTTTCAAGAAGCTAAGGGACTCTTTTTTTTTTTTTTGGAAACTAAAAAGCTTACAGGACATGGTATTCCCAGGCGGTCTCCCATCCAAGTACTAACCAGGCCCGACACTGCTTAGCTTCCGAGATCAGACGAGATCGGGCGTGACCAAGGTGGTATGGCCGTAAGCGAAAGCTGCTGCCAAAATCGGACTATTTAAAAGGTTTAAACATTCTAACCCAGAACATAAAATTCTCTTTTTTTGTAAACTCTCTTCACACAGTGATCACACCATCCGTCTATATGAGCTAAACTGTGGATCAGTGCTTTGAACAATGTCATTGGATGGATTTTGTTCCATTTACATGAATTATTTTCTCTCTAAAACACAAACACTTACAGAATTTTATGTTCTATACAGGATAATTTGCACGTTTACATACTCTTTTTAAAACTGTTAAACTTATTTTCAAAACCTAACAACAAAAAATGATAATATCATATTGAAATAAATATTCTGATTCTAAAATCTAATATTAAACTGCAGTGAATTAAAAACAGTAGAGTAGTGCCATTCTTGTTTTGTAAAAGCAATTTGCAAAAGAAAATATTGTGTAATGCTCCTGTTGTTTGTGTTTTTTCTGTTTTATGAGTGACAAAGTGTGTTTGTTGGTCGAAACCTTTACTAGTGTTCTGGAAGATTGAGTTGGGATTTGAGACATGAAGGAAGTGTCAGTGCATTTTGAATGTGAAATGAAGAACTGAGTGAAGAGTTTTGAAAATGTACCTAAATATTGAGAAATGTATCCTAGCGACTGTAAAAACCTGTAATTTAATTTGTCAGAGTAAATCCCAGCGTTTTCTCTAGTTTATTGTAGTTTATATGAGAAGTTCCACAGATTCTTTGACATTGGTAACTGTATTGTTAGAGTTGTGAGATCTTTAGGCCGGTTCCTCCATGACACACACACACACACCTTCAAGTATTGAGATGTAAATTGCGTGTGGGGGGATGTGCAGCGACTCAATCCACACACAAGAGTCTACATACACATGAAACTACCTATGTCAGAAATCCATTTACAGCTGCTAATACAGTTTTGTTTGTTTGGATTTTTTTATTTCTTTTTACAGTCGCTAGGACACATTTCTCAATACTTTGGTAATTTTTTCAAAACTCTTCATTCACTACTCATAACCAGCCTTAAGCTTCACTGCAGTTAATTTCACATTCAAAACCCAATACAACGCTCAAAACACTTCATTCATGTCTAATATCAACTCATTCTTCCAGAACACTAGTAAAGCTCACCCAACAAACACACTTTGTCACTCATAAAATAAAAAAAACACAAATAACTCTTCACACAGTGATCACAAGATCAGTGTCCGGCTAAACTGAGATCTTTCAATTTACATGAATTCATTTCTCACTTAAACACACAGACCAGCAGAACTTGATTTACTGTACAGGCCAATTTGCACATGCTTACATATTATTTCCAAGACTGTTATATTTAAGTTAAAAACATTTCAACTCAAACAAAAATGAATAAGACTGAAATTTGCAATATTTTTATACCGTATACCACATTGAAATATATTCTGAATCTAAAAAAAACCTATCAGAACAATTAAGATGTAACTAAACACCGACACTAGTCTTAGTCTTTCATTTTCATCGCCATCTATACAAAAGGAAATAATTGTGTACATTAATGTAAACATGAACAGTAGTTATTACCGGACACCATGTGTCAAAATGATTGATGACTTCCGGTTGACCTTTGACCTTTTCCGGTCCCGCCCTTTTCCTGGTGTGCATCCGTTATCTATAGATAAGGATTGACCTATTGACCCCACCCATCCAATCGATGTGTTTTGAGAGATTGTGCATCCGTCGTCTATTGTTAAGGGTCAAGCAGTTGACCCCGCCTATCCGATCAATGAAATGTTTTGACCATCTGGCCTCTATTGATAAGGGTTGTGGTGTTGAGCTATCTGATCAATCAACTGTTTTGGCATTCCAGAGGCCATAGTGGTTTCAATGTGATGTGGGTAATGTGAGAGGAAAAAAGTCAGTGTCACAGACGCTCCCCCTACCTCTGCTCTGGCCTCTATTGATAAGGGTTGTGGTGTTGAGCTATCTGATCAATCAACTGTTTTGGCATTCCAGAGGCCATTGTGTTTTGCTGTGTAATGTGAGAGGAAAAAAGTCAGTGTCACAGGCTGTCCCTCACCTCCCCTCTCTATGTGTGTCACAGACACTCCCCCTACCTCTGCAAGTGTGGCATTCCAGAGGCCATTGTGGTTTCCTGTGTAATGTGAGAGGAAAAAAGTCAGTGTCACCGGGTGTCCCTCTGTATGCGTGTCACTGACGTTCCCCCTACCTCTGCAAGTGTGTCACGGGGGTTCTTGCCTACCCCTCCATGTCTGCTCTGATATCTGAAACAATGTTACATAAACAGGGTCTATCGTTTAAAATATTATTCAAATGAAAGCAGAGTTGAAAAACATACTGGTCTTTTTATAAATGGTTATAAAATAATTTAACTAAGGTTGAAACATACTATTCTTTATAAATGTATGAATGAAATGGTTATAAATAATTTAACTAAGGTTGAAACATGCAGTTAAAAGTTGTAAAACAAAAAAAAAAACAGTGTTTCTCACGAATGAGTTTACAATGTCTATAATACTAAACAGTCGTGACTACAGTGTCTATAAAAGTAAAAGCACCGTGTCTCTATGTATGCTTATCTGTGTGTGTGTGTGTGTGTGTGTGTGTGTGTGTGTGTGTGTGTGTGTGTGTGTCACGCTGTCAAAGCAGTAAACAATCTATCTCTGATACACACGGATGGATAGGTATTTGTTTAAAAACACAAATGCGGACATTTACCAGTCCGTTTGACAGCTTGATTATATTACGTGACTATGGCTGCGATCTGGTTCGGAACGATAGCGATAGCGACATCCTGGATGCGAAGTTATTCCTTATGCAATACCTCCATCTAGTGGCGAAAGAGTACTGTTTTTCACCACGTGCTACAGGTGTATAAATAATGCTTGGATTCCAGCCAAACGCTAAAAACATTTGTCAACCACGCTAGTCTGCCGACCATCAGCGCCCACCTTCGTCAAGATGCAAAAAAGTAAGTGTTTATGTTATATTAATATACTGTTTTTATACATTAGGAATAATTTATTACTGGTTTAATCATTGGTCGAGTAGTTGTTGGAGTTATAGAATTGTTTTATCTAAAAAGATTGTTTTAACTATATTATTTTGATCTGATGTTTTTAACTCTATGCTATTGTTAGCTTTTACCAGTTATTTGTATCGGCTATCTGTTATTTTTATCCGCTGTCTGATGTTTTTAACTGCTTTACCTGCCATTACACCCATTATCTGCTATCTGATATTTTTATCCGGCGGTTGATGATGCTGGATGTTAAAATCTCTATCATTGTTACGATATTAATTTTATACATACCATGGCTTTTATTATGAAAAGACTGGGTCTGCCTTAATTTAGGTTGATGTTAGCATGCTACAATGTTTTTCTATGTTCGACAATAAACAGAGACAAATATTTTTTTCTTACCTTAATCGTATCCCATATACTAACGCGACTGTAGACCGATCTCATTTCTGCAGTCTACATAGTTCTGAAGTTAGATTGGTTTGTTTTCGCGATGTTTTAAAACCTAAAAGCATGTTTTAACACTGTCTGAAAGTTAATGTTGTCGTTGTTAGTGTTTTAAAACTGCCGCCACATAGCATCCCTTAGCCACGGGGATGTGTGTACTTCATCCTGATTTGTGAAATAGGTCCATCTAGCGGTTGTAACTGGTATGACACGTTGATTTGTGAAATAGGTCCATCTAGTGGTTGTAACTGGTATGACATGTTGATTTGTGAAATAGGTCCATCTAGTGGTTGTAACTGGTATGACATGTTGATTTGTGAAATAGGTCCATCTTGCGGTTGTAGCTGGTATGACATGTTGATTTGTGAAATAGGTCCATCTAGTGGTTGTAACTGGTATGACGCGTTGATTTGTGAAATAGGTCCATCTAGTGGTTGTAGCTGGTATGACATGTTGATTTGTGAAATAGGTCCATCTTGCGGTTGTAACTGGTATGACATGTTGATTTGTGAAATAGATCCATCTAGTGGTTGTAACTGGTATGACACGTTGATTTGTGAAATAGGTCCATCTATTGGTTGTAGCTGGTATGACATGTTGATTTGTGAAATAGGTCCATCTTGCGGTTGTAACTGGTATGACATGTTGATTTGTGAAATAGATCCATCTAGTGGTTGTAACTGGTATGGCATGTTGATTTGTGAAATAGGTCCATCTAGTGGTTGTAACTGGTATGACACGTTGATTTGTGAAATAGGTCCATCTAGTGGTTGTAACTGGTATGACATGTTGATTTGTGAAATAGGTCCATCTAGTGGTTGTAACTGGTATGATATGCTGATTTGATTTTAGGATCGATAATCTTTTTTTTTTTACATAATTATTTTAATTCTTCTCATTTATTTTTTTTTATTTAATTATTTTTTTTTTTTTTTTATTATTTTTTTTTATTTTTATTTTTTTTTTTTTTTCTCATTTATTTATTTTTTATTTATTTATTATTATTACTATATATTTTTTATTTGTTATTTTTGTATGTGTGCGTGTGTTTGTGTGTGTGTGTGCGTGTGTGCGTGTGTGCGTGTGTGCGTGTGTGTGTGTGTGTGTGTGTGTGTGTGGGTCTAATTTGTTAAAAGAACACCCATTTAGATTCTAGCGTCAGTTACCCTCTCGAGGCTGAAGGTTGTATATGTGGATTACATTACATGCGTATGTGTTTTATTATTCAGAGTTGATGTGTATAAAATCATCTCACCAATTTGTCTTTCATGCATAAACAGGTTTTATATTTTCCAGGCACAAATACCCCGAACATCGAATTGGGTGTCTTCCAAGCCATTAATGACGCATGTGAGAACTTTTATATTGTATTACAAATTAAAATGAATTATTTTATTTTAACATAATTTTTAATTCGCAGTATTAGATGTCGTGGATCTTACACATGTTGATAATGACGGTGAGAGTGCAGGACCCTGTGATGAGCCTTTGAGAAAAGTCAGAAAGACCGACGGCTCCAGCACGTCCGATACCACACCGCTTGCCGTACCACCCCCCAGTCGTATCACCCCGCATGCCGGTTCTCCTTCCGTCCCTCAGGCCATTCTACCTAACACCCCACCGGCTACTCCACCTGCCATTACCCCTGGTACCTTGGCTATCAACCAGTCTGCTGGTCCATCTACCAGTCGGACATGCAACTTTCATCTCAGTCCTAATACGACAGTGTTTTACGGTAAGACTTACTAAATTATCGCGAGTTTAAAAATCTAAATTGAACAAGACGATTATGATTTTGTTATTTTTCTACACAATAGGTTCGAGCGGTAAGCATAATGATATGACGGATTGGAATAGCGATCAACTGGAAGCATGGTCCTGTGGTTCTTGGGCCAGCGGGCTCGACGACGAGGTATCGGTCATAGAAACTAATCAGACTACAGATGAAAACAACTGCTATCACCAATCGTCAGAAGAAGATCAAGGGCATATCGTTGCTGAATTAGTACCAGCGACTCTGCCGGCTGATGATGAGCATCCTACCCCTCTGATGCATGCGCTTATTGATTCAGTAGAATCATTGAGACAGCAGTTTCGTGATGCACACACCGATACACAAAACCGCTTAGAGACAATCCATGCTGAGCATCGCAACGCACATATTGATACACTTGGTAGAATAGAAACACTGCAAGTTCAGGTTTGTGATGCTCAGATCGAAACACATAGTAGATTATCCTCATTTAGCAGAGATCTTCGCAATTCTCAGCAGGAGATACATGACAGAATCGATACGCAAGATCGATTTATTCGAAATTTGGGTGACGAAATATTTCGTCGTGTCAATAGAAACGAGCAAATGTTCACCGAATTCCATCGCGAACTGATACTATTGATTCATCATCTTCTTCTCATTCTCCTTGAACAGTCGGATGAGTAAGATAGAGCTGTGTTATCAAATCAGGCATTTCATTTATTTCTATTTCATGTATGCTTTTTTTATACTTTTTACATATACTCTGATTTTGTACTATTTCGTGTATGCTTTTTATATTTCATGTTTTGGTCTGAAATCTAAAATGGAGGGTGCTAAAAGCTTTGACGATACAGAACTGTCACCGGACGAAATCGAAATGCTAAGTATACTTCCGAATTCTTTAGAAGACTATTTGGTTAATTTAGAATCTTCGCAACCCGTCGCTAATTTGGATCTTTTCGAATTAGCGGTAAATTCAAATATGAATTTATTCGATCCTGTTGTACAATTCGCCGGTGTTTTAAACAACCAACCATCGCTATCACCAAAGCTCCCTGACGGTGATGATACATCACAACCATCTACATCAGGTAATGTTGATTCTACTACACAGCCTCGATTAAACCGCACCGACATCGATAGATTGATTCGCGACGGTGGGGACATTAACGGATATCATGTTTTACCACGACCTCGTTTCAATGGCGTGACTCTGAGAAGGACTATGAATCTGAGAGAGATTAACTCTACAGATTTAGCCTCTTATCATACTTACTTACACGACATGTTAGCAGGGATTGTTAATTTTGCTAGAGAATTCGACCAGAGTGAGCCCATAATCAATATTACATTGTCAGCTCCCAGTCTCCAAGAACCCGTCAGCGGGATTTTAACTTGCGGTAATAATTATGACATAGATCCGGTTTTTGATCAAATTGAAAAAGTTTTACAGAGCAACAATCGGTTACTATCTGACCAGTCCGTTGAAATCGACGCGTCTGTAGTCTTTAACCGACAAGGTGGGGGTCGACGTAAACTAACAGATCTGGCTGTTGATGAGGTGATTAAAAGAAAAAAGACGAACTTATTCTGCCCCACAAATATTTCGAATAATTTGTGTTTCTCCATCTGTCTCGCCCGTTTTCTTAACCCCCAATTACCCGAGAATGAGTTAGAAAAACTGGCTACCACTATCCAAAACAATGCCGGCTTCTCAATCCAAGATCAAATCGGTCTTGACGACATAGCATCGTTTGAACGAGCGCTAGACATTAAAATTGTCGTATTTTACAGATCTAATGCTATGATCGTAGAAACGTTTAAAAATTCTGACGAACCCCACCCAAAAACAGTTTTCTTATACATCCACAAAGATCATTATTACATGATACTGAATTTGGAGGGATTCATGGGTTCTAGATACGTGTGCTCATTCTGCTATAAAAGTTATAGCTGTCGCAGAGACCATCGATGTAAGCATGTCTGCAACATCTGTTTCGACGCCGATTGTTACACGTTCCCTGTAAGAATCATACATTGCCCCGATTGTCTACGTTACTGTAAATCTGCCTATTGCTTCGAAATGCATAAAAAAAACTCACCTCCTGGTAAGGAACACCCCGCCTGCGATATTATAAAATTTTGCAAACTATGTAACCGACGTTATGACGTTAAACCGGGCGACAAGAAAACCAAACACACATGCGCCTCGGACAGATGTGTGCATTGTCGGGAGCGTCTGACGGGGGATGGTGAGCATCAATGCTTCATACAGCCCCTACCGCCTAAGGAACTGTGTGAGAAATACATATTCTACGATTTTGAAACGCGTTACGAAAACGGTAGACACGAGGCCAATTTTGTTTGCGCCATCACATTCAAAGGGGAGAAATTTACCGCTCACGGTACCGACTGTATCGCTAAGCTAATCAATCGCTTCCGACAACCGCGATATAATGGTTACTGCTTCATAGCGCATTATTCATCCCGATTTGATTCCTTTTTAATTCTTGAGTTTTTCTGCAAAGCCGGGATTGCGTTTCAGGTTATAATGCAAGGCTGCAAATTAATTTTCATGTACGATGAGGCGTATGCCCAGAGATATATCGATAGCTACTCATTTTTCCCAATGGCTCTTGCCAAAATGCCCGCGGCGTTAGACTTAACGACGACTGAAAAAGGTTACTTCCCCCACCTTTTCAACAGGCTGGAAAATGAGAACTATTTTGGGCCATACCCTGACAAAAAGCTCTACAATTACGATAACATGTCGGTCAAAGAAAGACAAAAGTTTTGCGAGTGGTACCAGACGGTTGAGGGTAAGTTCTTTGACTTCAAGAAAGAACTACATGAGTACGGTGTTAACGACGTCGTCTTATTACGTGAAGGATGTATGAAATACAGGGAGTCTTTCATACATTGTACCCAACTCGACCCTTTTTCGTTCACGACGATCGCCGGCTGTTCGATGGGGATCTTCAAAACACATTATCTCACCAGAAACACGCTCGCCCTAACTCATAACAAAGCGTACATCCATCAGAATAAGACTTACTCAAGCGGTGCGATAGAATGGATCGAGTATATAAAAAAGACTCGAAACGTAGACGTACACCACGCCTTAAACCACGGCGAAGTATCGATCGGTAAGTACTTTTTAGACGGATTCTATGAACGCGACGGTATTCGACACGGTCTAGAGTACGCGGGTTGTATTTTCCATGGTCATTGCTGTCGCTTTACACCTCATCAGACGCATCCCTTGTCCGGAGTACCCTACGGGGTTCTCAGGAACCAGTTTGACGATAAGATCGAAATTCTGCGGAACGCGTACGGTTTGCAAATCGAAGTTCTTTGGGAATGCCAATGGACCGATATGAAAAAAACCGACCCGTCCGTGATCGAATTTATGACTGATTATTCCGCGCCAGAGAGATTGAACCCGCGAGACGCTCTGTACGGTGGGAGAACGAACGCCTATAAACTCTATCACAAAGTGACCGGTGATGAGAAAATAAAGTATCTGGACTTCACCAGTCTCTACCCGTATTGTCAGGCGAGGAAAAGCTACCCGATTGAACACCCCCAAATCATTTTCAAAGATTTTGAACCGATTGAAAATTATTACGGCCTTGTCAAAGCGACCGTGTACCCTCCCCGCAAATTACTGCACCCGGTTCTCCCCTACAGATGCCAAGGAAAACTCATGTTTCCCCTTTGTGCCGCGTGTGCTCACGACCAAAACCAGACCACGAGCTGCACCCATACGGACAAGGAAAGAGCGCTCTCCGGTTGTTGGGTCACTATCGAGCTTTTAAAAGCCATCGAGAAGGGTTATGTGGTAGCCAAGATAGACGAGGTTTGGCATTTTCCACAACAGTCTGACACGTTGTTCGCTGAATATGTAAAAACGTTCTTGTGTTTGAAACAGCAAGCGTCGGGCTACCCTTCGAATGTTGTCACGGATGCTGAGAAAGAGACGTACATTCGTGACTATTTTGAAAAAGAGGGGATTCAACTCGACCCTGAAAAGATCAAGTACAATGCCGCCCAGAGGGCAATCACAAAATTAATTCTGAATAGTTTGTGGGGGCGCTTCTCTTTAAGACAGAACTTGCCTCAAACGACTCTGGTGAGCGACCCTGAAGATTTCACCAGAATCGTTTTTGGCAATACCGACACATTGATGTATTTCTCATTCATCGCAGAAGACGTAGCTCTCGTCCAGCATAGACCGTCTAAAGAGGACGTTTGCAAGGCACGCGATGTGAATGTTTTTGTAGGGGCCTTTACTACCGCACACGCCCGACTGGAATTGTACGAATTGATGGATAGACTCGGCGACCGACTGTTATACTCTGACACAGACAGTGTCGTATTCGTGTCTAGGGAAGGGGACTGGGAGCCTCCGTTGGGGGATTATTTAGGGGATCTTACTAGCGAATTAGACGATGATGACCATATAACGGTCTTTTGCTCGAGCGGGCCTAAATCGTATGGTTTTGAAACTGTCAAAGGTAAATCGTGCATGAAGGCTAAGGGGATAACCCTGAATGCTAAAAATTCCCAAGCTATCTGTCTCGAATCCCTGATTGGTCTGGTTGACAGCTATGTGACGTCGCATGATAGATCCAAATACATCCTGGCTCAGACGGAAGACATTGTGAGGAATAAAAAGTCTCTCACACTGCACAACAAATCAGTCGTTAAAAGGTTTAAGGTGGTCTATAATAAACGTAGGCTTCTGTCTGATTTCACCACACTTCCTTATGGCTACTGATCAGATGATGCATAGAGGGGGTCAGGATGTTTCCGATTTCGATTTCAGACTTCAACACCCTTTCAGTTGTGTCGTGAGTGGGCCTTCCAACTCTGGAAAGTCATATTTTGTAAAACTTTTGTTGGAAAAAGGTTTGAATATTATTTCCATGAAAATTGAAAACATTGTTTGGTTGTATGATTGCTGGCAGACTTTGTATGATGATTTACTTCAATTGTACGACATTAAATTTGTGCAAGGAATACCCCAGACTCTGAATGATGATGATTTACTGCCTGTCACCAAAACAAACTTGCTCGTGGTGGATGATTTAATGGAGCAAGCTAGCGGTAACGTGGAACTTCAACGTGTTTTCACCCAATACTGTCACCACCGCAATCTCAGCTCTATCTATATAGTGCAAAATTTATTTGCCCAGGGTAAGTCCAGCCGAACCATAAGCTTAAACGCCAATTATATTATTCTGTTTAAAAATCCACGAGACGTCAATCAAGTGGCGATGCTAGGACGTCAAATGTACCCGGGAAATACAAAATACTTTATGGAGTGTTATCACGATGCTGTCGATCGGGCTTTCGGCTACCTAATGATAGACTATAAAGCGAAAACTCCGGAGCAGTACCGTCTCAGAACAGGATTACTTTCCGACCGTCAAGTGGTTTATATTCCGAAAAAAAGAAGAACGCTATAAATCAGCATGTCTGCCAGACTTTGTAAACATTTGCCTATGTTAAAACTGTTACATAAAGCCAGTCCTAAACAGAGACGTCTTATTTTACAATCGGCGTCCGACGAATTCATTTTAGCGCTGTGCGAAGTGGCTCTTAACATCCTCTACGGTACCATCCCGGTCAATAAGCAACAGTATCGAAAGTTGAAAAAGAGAAAAGCCGAAATCAAATTTATAGTCGATAAAAAAATTGGCATAACTGCTAAGAAACGAGTCTTTAACCAGAAGGGCGGATTCCTGTTGCCACTCCTAAGCGTCGCAGTGCCCTTTATTACAAGTTTAATAGCGAATCGATAGGATGGAGTATGCAGAGAAGATGTATTTAGTTCCGCGCCATCAACTGGATAAGATGAAGAGTGAAACCCCCCGCGAGAACATTCAACGGAGCGTAGAGAACGATTTGGATGACGCCATAAGAGATATTCTACGTCGCACAGACTTGAATCCGTACGAAAAAGCCAAACTTTACACCAATACCCTTACCAGGTTTTTGAACATCGTTAAACAAGGCGATCGTGAGAGAAGCGTTTTAACGCTTTCGTTACCTATTACTGATTCCGGTCATAAAGATGAAACCCAGGGGGGTGCTGCTGGTGCTATCGTTGAAGACGGCAGAGCTGTGGGGGAGGATATTGTCGATGAAGTTCTGAAGAATATCCCTTCGAGAAGCATGAAAAACAGCAGATACATATTAGACAAGATGTCTAAAGCTAAAGGTCTAAGCGCATGGAACGAATCGGGCGAGTTTGTGTTCAGGGGCAACACCGTACGAGGGTCACACATGGTAGATTTGTTAAAAAATGTTACGGCCCCTCAAAAGGTTAGGGATGATCGGAGACCTATAGGATGGACAGAGTTTCTACGGGCGTTTGCTGAATTAAACATCCCATTTTCTACAGTGCCGAATCAGCAGGTCAGACACAAAATTAACTCTCTAAAGCGTAAACCCGGCACCCCAAGCCCTCGCCGTGTTAGACCTTATAAAAAAACACAAAGATATACGCCTTACGCGGTTCCAGAGTCCAAAGACACTGTGTTTAAATCGCCGACTCTCAAACGAAAGCGATGGTTGGAATTTTAATGAACATTTCCATTCAATGTATACATTAAATAAAAGACGATAAACAAATATATAATGATTTAAAGCTTTTCATTTATACGTCAAACACGTCTGCACACAGTGAATGCATGATAACATTTTATCATTACAAACATGTGGTCTTAATCTCTTCACAAATAGGGACACCATTTTATCGTTTTTAATAGAATCATCAGTGTATAATTTCATCACATGGTTATAGTCGTAGCCTCTAGCCAGATGATACAGAAAAAACACGCAGTGCTGTCCGCAGGTATCCGATGAAAAATCCTGGACACGTCTGCCGGAATGTAACACATCAACATCGTTGGTTGTTAGAAAGTTATTGATGCTGATTGGAAAGCGGGGGCTGTCGGGTGGATTACCGAAGCTGTCGAAAAAACAAGACGGTCCATCCTGGGTTAAATAAACGGCGACCCAATGCTCTCCCGGCAGCTGTGCAGGGTGAGTGTTTATGATGGCCATCGATGGTAAGATCCTCAGCGTTTTTTTGGGAAGTTGATCGCATGGTAGCACCCCGAGAAAATGAATCCTGCACGTGATTTTATCCATGACAGCGGTGAGCTGTAGCGTATTCATCTCAGTAGTAATCGACTAGTACCTGTCTGCGATTAGACAGTTCTATAATCGAGTCAAATACCGAGTAAATTAATAAATTAACGGTATTCGGCAATGGGTGTCTGAATCGTGCTTCGAGTCTGATATTCCCGGACTTGATGAGCGATATGTGCTGACCACAGTCTTCATCAGGCGTCAGGTTAAATGCGTAAAGTGTGTATCCGTTCAGGAAATCACCCCTGTCTATGGAGAGTGCTTGGTCTTTAAGATGTCTCCCCGTCGTCATCGCCAACTGATAAAATTCGCGTACAGCCGTACCGGCTTCAAAATTAGGTTGTAGAGGCTTTGCGGGGAATTGTTGTCCGTCGACGTAGACGGCTAGGAACTCCAGATCGTAATGTTTGAATGCAAATGGATTTTTTTCGTAGGAACCCGTGAATGCGTCATTGTCGACCATAGCTATGACGATAGATTTTGGTAGGGTTCCTAAAAACTGATTTTCTTGATTTGACACACGCGTCCCCTCAGGTATGGAGAAATTTTTTAGAACCACCCTATCTATGGGATACTTGGCTGTTGTCGAGAGTAACGCCTGGGCATGTCCCAGTCTCACCGGCGGTGCTACAGTGACTTTCTTGACAAATAGGGATGCTGACTCTATTTTTATTTTGTAAGCCACATCATCGCACCTCATCAGACAGAATTCATCTTTTGCTCTAATTAGGCGTATTTTGATGTCTACACCGTTTAACAAAAGTTTTTCTTGAAAGAATATATCGCTATGTATAGGGGCCATCAGTTCCACCACCTTGCTCTCGCTAGTGTACATCGATCTCTTCGTCAGCCCTGCGTTACGCCCAACTGGGTCGTTAGAATCCATATGACCAGAAGTGTCTTTGTAAAACAGTCCGGCGGAGAAAAGAGATTCCAAGGAATCTTTACTATAGTTGATCAGACTCTCTATGATGCATCGATAAGGATAGGTGTTCGAACTCTGCGATATCAGACGATCGCCTAGGGTCACATCGACTTGTGAAAATATTGTAGCGCCGGGATAATTTATTAACGCAACTCTTGCTGGATGTACGATGTCGGTTCCATTAGGTCTTGTGATTTTCAGGCGTAGGTAGAGCATCGTGTTATTTAGATCTACATAATCATCGCCGTTGCCCGCAATAAAAAACTCTAATGGGGCGGTGTCCGATATGGCGGATAAAGGGGCTACTTCTAAATAACTGTTTTTCTCAATAACCGTCTGTGTCAGCGGGACTGTAAATAAGTCCAACTCGGACTTGATGCATTCTCCCGACATACGATGCAGTAGCGCCATGCTAGAATATGGTTTTTACGAATCTCTTGACGGATGATTTTCGACTAACAGACTTCTTACGCTTTCTGCGTATGACTGGTCGCTTCTTTGGTCCACTTGTTGTTTTCTTCTTCTTCTTACCGCATTGACCACGCCTCCTCACACCGGGTGGTTTAGACATCCTCTTACGGGCCATGACCATCAGCCCTGATCCGTCTTGACCATTAGCATTATTGCTATGGGCACGCGTCAATACGTTTGAGACGACGTCGGATACTATATTTTTAGCAGCGGATTTTAGATGGGGTTTCGCGATGCTAAATCCTCTTTTTAACAGAGGTATGGCCATCCTGAACAGACCTCTGAAAAGACCACCCAGTCCAGCTCCGTACATAACCGACCCGCCGGAATAGCCTGGCAAACCCCCTCCGGCCTGATTTCGGTAATAGTCCACATAGTCGGCTGTATGGGGCTCTCTAGGGTTATAGTAATAACTCATTTTTAAAGAATAGAATGATTCGCTGGTTTAAAGTGTAGTTTTACGATGACTTTCCCGTAAGAAAATGGTATCTCGCGGTTTTGGTCGTCCTTCAACTCTATGGTAATGCTGGTGATGTGATCCTTGTTTATCGATACGTAATGGGGGGAGTCGTATCTAGCAATGACTGTGTCATTGCTTTTACCGGATATATGTACGCATCTCAAAAGGGGAACGTAAGAATCGCCGACCGATTGATATTGGATGATGTCGGTGTAAACGTACAATGTGTAGAACCCACCGTTGATATCGGATTGATGAGGAGTATACGTAGTGACGCTCCTAGTAAAATCGGCTGCTTCATGGTAGTTTGAACGTCCAAGATTATCGTCCGGTATCATTCCTAAAATAGTAGCGAGTTTACCTTGGAAACTGACTGAAATGTTGGGTCTCGCGACCAGAAACACTTTGTTTTTTAATTCATCGTGATCCAACACTGCCAAGGGTGCGAGAACTTGATTTATCAAACGGATGATTGCACGAATGTTTGCGTAGTACCCCCCGCTTATTTGTAATTTCCTCGATACAAAAAACCCTGATAAGTCTTTTTTAAAAGGCCCGCTGTCTGTAGGGGAGGCGTTATTCGTAGGTCCTGGGGCTGTGTGTAGGACGAAATAACCGTCTTCATCATTAAAGTTATACCAGCTTCTAGGATATTCGATTTCGGCTAGTCCCACCTCCCATTGTCCTTTCAATTCTATAGCTTTTGCTATCCTGGTTGTGTAGGCGGATATACGATTTCCGGGGTAAACTGTCGAAGATGCATTGCACGGTAGCGTGACGTAGAAACCTTGATCGTCCATGGTAATCCTTCACTCGTATGATCTCATCCGTTACACGCAGGCTTGTTTTAAGGAGATTGTAAGTCCACCAGAGTTTTTTTATCTATATAACTATTGAATTTTGAAGGCCAGCCTACCCATTTCACTAAAACAAGCGTAGATTTTCCCTGTTTTTTCTGACCTAAAATCTTTTCCACCTTAAAAGATTTGTTTTTACTCACAATTATTTTTTGCATCTCTTTTTCATAAAAAACTCCCTCGATGACATCGCCGTCGTAATCTGTGAGTCTGTAGACAGGTGGTTTGCGCGGAATGCGATCGGATACGGTGAAAAATTCTTCCGTGTAGTTCTGCTCATAACCTTTGGCGAATGGGCCTCTCACTTTAGAAATCCTGACAATGTCGCCGACTTTGAAATTAAATGTGGGTCTCTCGGTCTTCTTTACACCCCCGTACAAGTTTTGAAACACTTGGCCCTCATTTAGTTTGTTGACGTCCACGGGTCTCATTTTAATACTTCGGTGATAACTGACGTTGTACCCCTGCATAATGTCTTGTAAAACATCTATGTATCGTCGTGAATTTGTAGCCGTTAAAAATCTCCACATTCGACTTTTTAACGTTCTATTAAATCGTTCCACAACGCTGGCTTTCAAACCGCTAGCGGTAGCGAAATGATTAATATTGTGCTTTTTCATTACATCTTGAAATTGTTTGTTAAAAAATTCCTTTCCCTGATCCGTCTGCAATTTCTGTGGCACACGTCCCTCTTCGAGTATAGACTCGAACGCTCTAGTAACCTCTACGCCACTCTTATTCTTCAACACGCGAACCCACGAATATTTACTAAACACATCTATACAGGTCAGCAGATATTTATTATCGTCATTGTCCTGGGCATACGGGACCATGTCGACTAGATCGGCCTGAAACTGCGTATCGACCCCGTACACAACTACTCTATTTCGTTTGTATTTTATAGGGGCTGTTTTGTGTAAAGTGTAAGCATCCTCACCAGACAGCCATTCTGAAACCGTTTTATCGCTTAGATGGACCCCGCTATCTCTTAAGATGGCTTCTTTTAATCGTTTTTTACCCCCTAAAGAACCGGGGTTGGAGGGTGTATAATAAGCCTTTTTCATGAGCTCCGTCATGCTGTCGTTTCGATCGCTGTAAAAGAATAACTCATACATGCAGTTTGAATCAATCTTTTATTAAAAAAAAGTTACAGGATACACAATTTAAGTAAATGGCAATAATATAATACATGATACTAGACATGGCTATTATAATAATAATAATAATAATAATAATAAAAATCAAATAGAAGGTAAATAGAATAATATTAGTACTACAAAATCTAAGTAAAATTGAATATAACGAGGTTAGTACAAAATGCATATAATAAAATATATAATAATTGGATATAACGACGTTACATGCATAGTCTAAGTATAATGGAGGGTGATAAAAGCAGGATAGTCATAATGATGTCACTGATAGTCGAGCCAGAAAAGAAAATCGCGACAGGCCAACATGTGTTTGTCTAGGATGTAGTCGATATACATTACAACAATTTTGTCGATGGTGGTACTGATTTCGTCAATTTTAATACCATCATCGTCATCATCCGGGTCGTATTGTTCTGACCTCAAGGTTAGCATGGTACAGACATCTGCCACATACGTACAAGTACAGAGCATGTCGATGACCGAGAGCTGGGATTGTGATTCACACATCATATCCAAAATCTGTTTTATCATCACATCGGGTTTTTCGATACCATGAATGCATTTGCCCACCAAATCATCCCAGGAATTAGCCAGTCCTCTTATATTCACCATTTGTGTCTTGAAATTCGCTTCACGTGTAGTGTCCTCAATAAATGGATGACCATCGCGCGATGCATCTGTAATAATCTTATTCACCAGTTTGGTCATCTGTCGGTTGTAATGTCTTTTAAACATGAATTCCATAGTGTTCTTTACGGTACAGGCAGCTCCCATACCGCTGACGTCTTGATCAGTCTCCATTCACGATCGCGAGACCTTCCCAGAGATCGACGACGTCGTGAACTACTTCGTCGCAGGGTTTCTCCAGAAGTCCAACTCTGATTTCTTCAAGCTTAACACCAATGAATGGCTCGTCTTTTAATTCGTGCAGAATAGTCCCGACTGTTCCTTGAATCCGTTGAGGGTCAGATTTTAACCCACAGCGTTTTAGCAGGATAGCGATGATGACATGAAAATAGGGTCTAAACAGTTTGGTTGAAAGTTCATCAAAATGCGTGTCCAAGTAGTAGTTAGGAGGGTCAAACAGACAGGAATGCTGCAGCTGGCTGGGGTGATCAATCTCACACCCCTCGCACTCGTTCTTCAGCTTCGTTCCGATGAGATGTTGGAGCAAAACCGCAGTCGCAGCTTTTATGAGTTTGAACCCCAACACATTGAAACATCCGTCTGTGACGTCGAAGGTTTGATTAGCACGTGGCAGGGGTCGGTCGATTTTAGATCTGTCGTACGATTGCTGATCGTTATGGAGCTTGAAAATTTTGAATGTCTCCAAATCCTGGTCTTTGTCGCGCTCGATACAGTTACCCGGACCGATGTCGTTTTGCGTGTCCAATGGTTCAGGGTTGATAATGTTAGCCGGACCCCAATCGTTTTCAATGCACGTTTCAAAGCCTATGCGACGTTTGATAGTTTTAGTCAAACCCCAGTCTTTGTGGTGGTCCGGCGGGTCACAGGCGTTGTCGTTGGGAGGGTCAAGAATGCTGCCGAAAGAAATTCCGCAGCTGCATACATGGTCGGCTTCTGAACCCCTATCTTCACCCATGGTTTATAAATGATGCATAGAGGGTTTGGGTCCCTGAATTTATGGTCGTTGTAGTAAAGGGGTGGAGACGCCGATTTATAAACGACGCTTGGGAGGGTCTCCCCGTCGAGGTTTATGATGGCTGTAGCAAATGGTGGAGGACGGTAGACAGTCTATACCGCTGCGCACGCATCTCTCAGGGTGGAACAACTGTACTTTAATCTTGTTGTATCCGTCATGCATGTCACACCATTTGAACATTTTGTTGATGATTGAAAAAACACCATTCAGCAGATTCAGATCACACCACTTGAACAAAAATTGCATTTCATACAGGTCATGATGATCCTTGGGCAGGACACTTCCTGATCGGGTGTTGGTGAGCTTAGTCTTGTCTTTACAGCTGAATATGTATACAGAATCATTCGGCGGCTTGTTAGTATGGTCGCCTACCACACGGTATTGGACATTCGGGGTCTCCCCGACCCACTCCGCCACATACAAAGGCTCTTCCCCAGCGTCATTCAGATCCTTCCAGACAAATTTGTAAAATAGACCCCAGTCTTTTTCAGGAAATGTCACACA
Organism: Meda fulgida; assembly: GCA_030578275.1. Classification (NCBI taxonomy): domain Eukaryota; kingdom Metazoa; phylum Chordata; class Actinopteri; order Cypriniformes; family Leuciscidae; genus Meda; species Meda fulgida. Next base: position 272,980 of record CM060618.1, on the reverse strand, counting down.
TGGATCTTCCCCAGCCTGAAACTCGCCGACTCCGTCAGTGGTGTAGAGCATAACCACGCGTGTTGGTTTGTGAAATTTATACCCGAATACACGATTACTACACATCATAAATTCGGCTTCAGTCCATTCCGAAACTTCATGGAGAAAATTTGTCAAACGAACATGACCATAAGGTTTTCTCGGAGCCATAGTCAGACTTTCCATCATCCTGCTGGTCACCCCCGTCTCGGGGGGTTGTGGGGAGGCTAAACCGTCCATGCTCATGTAGCTCATGGTTCTGTTGGTTGTAGAACACACTGACCCCATTTATATATAGAGGTGCCCTACGGAATGCCGGTGGTACATGTTCTATAACAACCGCCTCAAACTTTCTACCATAAAAAAAAAAAAAAAAAAAAAAAAAAAAAAAAAAACGCACAATGCTTATGCCAAAACAGTTGATTGATCAGATAGCTCAACACCACAACCCTTATCAATAGAGGCCAGAGCAGAGGTAGGGGGAGCGTCTGTGACACTGACTTTTTTCCTCTCACATTACCCACATCACATTGAAACCACTATGGCCTCTGGAATGCCAAAACAGTTGATTGATCAGATAGCTCAACACCACAACCCTTATCAATAGAGGCCAGATGGTCAAAACATTTCATTGATCGGATAGGCGGGGTCAACTGCTTGACCCTTAACAATAGACGCCGGATGCACAATCTCTCAAAACACATCGATTGGATGGGTGGGGTCAATAGGTCAATCCTTATCTATAGATAACGGATGCACACCAGGAAAAGGGCGGGACCGGAAAAGGTCAAAGGTCAACCGGAAGTCATCAATCATTTTGACACATGGTGTCCGGTAATAACTACTATGAACCATGTAAAATAAACTGCCTTGAATTCTGAACAGCAGAAAATAGTGCATATTACTGCCTGTTGTTTGTGTTTTTTGATTTGTATTTTTAGTTGTGTTTGTTGGGTGAAACCTTTACTAGTGTTCTGAAAGAATGACTTATTTTGAGACATGAATGATGTGTTTTGGTAGTTTTAATGCGTTTTGAATGTGAAATTTACTGCAGTGAAGCTGAAAGTTGGTTAAGACAACGGAGTGAAGAGCTTTTAAAACAGTGATAAGTATTGAGAAATACATACATTCTAATTTAATTAGAATATAACATTCTAATCTTGTCGGCTAATGGATTAGTCGGGTTGCAAGCATCACCTGTCTAAAAGTGTAAGGATGTAAAAAAAAAATCTGGTTCATTTAAGCCCTAAGGGAAACAATGTTTTTTTTTTTTTTACTGATATTGGCCAATGTCTGAGAGACCACAACCCATAAGATTGGTCTTTCATTACAGAAAAGAGGGTCTCCACTTTGTTGCTGAAGTGAAAAATGTGTAATTTCTGCTAATATACAGTATCAAATCATGTAATATCATTTTATAATTATATCAAAATGTATACCTTTTTAAAAACAACTGCAACATGTTGAAAATTGAAACCAAAGAAATAAATATAAGCATTGCCCTGACTTACTGCTGCGATTGCATTTCATTTATCTAGAGTCTAGATCATGTACAGTTTCACTTGTGTAGTGACCTGCAATTGTTACCTTGAAGTGATATTTCTGCTCGATTTAACCCCCCCAAAAATGTAGTTTTATTGTATGTAGGTTGGTTCATTAATGTTAAGTAATATTTTGACTTGAACAAAACCACTTAATGTACCATTTTTAGGTATTTGAAATGTACTGTCATTAAATTTTGTAATGTTTGTAAAAAGACGGAGTTGATAGAAACTAGATCCAATTACCGAAGATATTTGTTTGTCATGCGTAGATCTGAATGCAGAGAAGCTCCTCAAATCGATGCTGGTGGTATTAAAATTATCAGTGGGGCCGAAAACTATCACCTCAGTTTTGACTTCATTTAAAGACAAAAAGTTTTGAGCAAGCCAAGATTTCTAAGCATAATAAAAGAGAAATTAATGCAGACGGATCATTTCTCTTGATAGGTATATATATATGTGTGTGTGTGTGTGTGTGTGTCGTCAGCATAAAAATGGAAGGAAACACCATGTCTTCTTAAAATAGAGCCCAATGGTAGCATGTAAGACGAGTAAAGGGAGGGATGGAGACGATCCGTGTGGGAGGCCACAGGAGAGGTGAGCGACAGAAGAGGAAAATCACCTATCTGTACCAAAAACGTTCTGTTCCATAAATAAGATTGAAACCAGTTAACAGTTAAAAAGATAACTCATTTTCAAACTAAAGTAACACTACACATATCAGTCAAAACTGTGTGTAAAATATAAAATATTGTTAAATACATTTACAACATTGTTTACAAACAAACCCTATAAACACTGAAAGGGCTGTATTATGCAAGTCGGGCCAGTAGTTGATGTCGCTTTGTAAAAAAAAAAACGGCGAACACGTAATACTCATGAACATGTGAACACCTGATCATAAGTACACATGTGAACATGTTATATGCTTGTGCATGACCAGCCTGATCTCATGAAAATGCATCTCTATAGCACGCATTGTGCTTATCGTGCAATTTACATGCGGAAATGAGTTTTTACATGCATATGGTACGCACTTTATTGCATGTAATACACACACACCCCACAACACTAATCCTAACCAAACGTATAATACATGCGTACCCCACACCACTACTAAACCTACCCATGCGTATCATATGCACGTAAAAACTATTTTGCACGTATAAATTGCATGATAAACACAATGCGTGCAATAGAGACGCATTTAGTGTGACCGGGTTGGAAAGTTTGCATTGTCAGGCCTCCAAAATGGCATTTTCGTGTAAATGAGCGGCCAAAACACATGAAAAGCTTACAATTTTCAGTTGAAAATAATGTTGTGTAAATATATATATATATATATATATATATATTAGTGCTGTCAAACGATTCAAATATTTAATCGCGATTAATCGCATTAATGCCATAGTTAACTCGCGATTAATCGCACATTTTTATCTATTCTAAATGTCCCTTGATTTCTATTTGTCCCATCATTTTTTCAAATTTTAATGCTCTTATCAACAAGGAAAAGTGGATCAGCAATAAGTTTGTTCTTAGCTGTGGTATCCATGTGCTTCTGTCTGAAGTCATCCATTGTAGAGCTTAGATCGGGCCCAAAAAATCAAGCCCGACCCGAGCCCGTGCGTATTGTGTATATATATATACAGTTATATATACACTTTTATTCTGGTTTACTGTGTTCACAGGAGCACTGCGGGTGCTCGATGTGACGGTGTGTGTGAATCCTCATGTTCTGTTGTTTATGCTGCTATTTGCACATGTAAATCTACATTTTTGAGGTATTTGAATTGGTCACAGACACTTATCTTTTCTAATTACATTTAATTCTAATCTAACCTTAAAATAATGTCAGTTAACTGCTGATGACTGGTTAACAAGCATCAGCTGTCAGTCAGAAAACAAAATGTTAAATGAACATCTCTACTTCATATATTTCAACTGAATGAAGTAAAATTGTTCAGTGCAGCAAGTCAACATAACATTTTGAGATTGACCTCCAAAATCTTTACCGTGTTTTTGTGACGGCAAGAAATGTAGAAAGCAGAAGAACTGGTGTCGTTCTTTACCATCCAACTGGGGACGCGAAGTTCATTTTGATTAATATAATCATTATTGACTGTATAAAGTAGTGACCTGAAATTGTTACCTTGAAGAGCTATTTCTGTTTGATTTATCCCATGAACGGACTGCATAACCAAGCAAAGAAAGTATCTATGAAGAGAGACCGTTAAAGAAGAAAAATAATAATATGAATGATAAGAGCCTCTGCTTTTGAACTGTTGCCATCGGTATTTTTTACCCCGTTAAAAAACAGATTCAAATGGTCTTTCCTCAAAAAATTCTAATTTTTTTAATTTTTGATAACTGATGGTTTGGACATTCTTTTTTAATTGTATATTGTATATGTTTATATATGCATATTGTGATCTCTGATGCCTGTATGAACACACACACACACACACATATACATATAAATATATATATATACATATACATATATATATATATATATATATATACACACACAAGTTACATAGTTCCATTGTAGGCTATGGGAGTCCCCTGTTTTATAGGTAAACATCATTCAGGTCCCCACTTGGCCAGTGTAGAGCGACAGTGCTCTGTTAGTAATATAGAAATGTATGTGTGTGTGTGTACAATGGCACACAACAATGGCAAAAAAATTGTTAGGGACTGCATAACCAAGAATAGAAAGTATCTATGAAGAGAGAGCATAAAATAAGAGAAATAATAGTATGAATGATAAGAAGCATCTTCTCGCCTCTGCTTTTGAACTGTTGCCGTCGGTATTTTTTACCCCGTTGAATGAAAAACAGATTCAAATGGTCTTTCCTCAAAAAATGCAATTTTTTAAATTTTTGATAACTGATGGTTTGGTCATTCTTTTTTAACTGTATATTGAATATGTTTATCTGTGCATATTGTGATCTCTGATGCCTGTATGAACACACACAGGTATATATATATGTATGTTCACACAGTCATCAGAGATTACAATATGCATATCACAATATGCAATATTACATAATGAAGACAGAGTTCACTGTTCACACACACACGGTTCCATTGTAGGCTATGAAAGTCCCCACTTGGCCAGTGTAGAGCGACAGTGCTCTTTTAGTAATATAGACGTGTGTTTGTGTGTGTCTGATGCCTGTGTAAACATTATATAATTACAGATTACATATCTAATATATATATTAGATATGTAATCAGGTCCCCACTTGGCATGTTTTTTAAAAAATAAAAAAATGCATATTTAAAGTTATATTATGAAAAAAGACCTTAAAAGAAAATTTTGTATGTCATTTTTGTTTCTTCAAAATGACTAGAAACACTAGTCCCCTCTTGGCCAATGTAGAGCGATAGTCCCCTGTTAGTAATATAGACGTGTGTGTGTGTGTGTGTGTGTGTGTGTGTGTGTGTGTGTGTGTGTGTGTGTGTGTGTGTGTGTGTGTGTGTGTGTGTGTGTGTGTGTGTGTGTGTGTGTGTGTGTGTGTGTGTGTGTGTGAGAGAGAGTGAGAGTGAGAGATAGAGAGAGAGTTGGGCTTGCTTAAGCAGCAGCTAGGTTAGCAGCTAACCCTAACCCTAACCCTACAAACACATTTTGCACTCTGAAAGAATATGTACACACTGCATGTAGTTTGCACATTTTATTAACTTGCCTCTGTTTTCAGTAAACGCTGCGGGCCCAATGGAGGCCTGATGATCAGCCAGAAACGGAGCCAGCATCTGTAAATACAGATACTGTAAATAATACAGGCTTGATGGTCAAAAGAGTCTTCTTTTAAGTAAAAATAATAAATCTTGCATGTTATATGCTCATCAAGCCTGTATTAACTTGATCAGAAATACAGGAAAATACATCTGGTGATGATGCTCTTTATCTATTCATCTCTCAAGGTTTTTTTAATGTGTTTCCTATCAAAATGTAGCTAATTATGTTCAGTTTACAAATATTTGGTCACATTTACTCATTTCTAACTAATTTAGCATTTGTAAAAGCATAATATATTTCTGAGAAATTATATGATGTATTTCTGATAGTTCTGTATTTCCTGCTGTACACCACACAAACAACACAACACACTGATGTACATACCATTAAGTATGCAAAGTTATATCATTTGTGAGAACATTTACTTGTATTTAACATTTGTTCTCTTCAACCATATGCAAAGCATGCTGAGAATCTCGGGTTCAGGCGTGCGGCTTTCTACTAATTACCACTCAGTATGAGTGCTTTACTATTATACTAATTGTATTAGCTGTATCAGGCCCGAGAGAACAGGGGTCAAATCAGGCGTTGCATCTTTATCCTGCTCTCACCAAATTTTTTAAGTATAAATTGCATACGTAAAAAACATTGGAAAAAAAAAGAAATGTGAATTATTACCACCAGCCTTTCAAATTTGTTCCTTTCAAATCAGTCATGTAAATACTTTGATTCTCTGTAATGGGATTTAATCAGCACTGCTGTTTCTGCAAAAGCAAACGTTTTTTAAACCCAAGCTCTCAAATGCTTCTCCACTTCGGCCTTCAAAGCTCTTGTTTGAATATGCGTATAAATTGTCCACTGGGATATCGAAAAAACCCTGTATTTGAGATGCATGCAGATCCATAGTGTGAGTGGGTGTGCGCGGGCACATTTCACTGTTTTATTTTGTGGCGAAGCACACACATGTTTGATGTGCTTTAACATTTTAGTGTTGTCTGCAATCTGTGATTGTTCTGTAAGAAAAAAGGCCTGATGTGTTCAGTCATCCAGCCAGTCGAGGACCATTGCTTCTCCTCGAAAAGACTTGCGCTTGGCGCCATAGTCAAACAGCAGCTCCTCGCACACACGAATGTCTCTCTTTGGCCTGCTTTGAACACTCAAATTTTTTCAAAGTAAACGCTTCGGGCCCCGAGAAAACGAATACATTAGAAGCAGCACACCTTTCACATGTCCTGGGTCGTTGCCTCCACAGTGAATCACTAGCACATTCGGAGCAGTTCTTCCTTTAAGGCACTGTTGGAGGAAGGGAAGGAGGTCTCCCCAACACATGACTCCAGTGCCAAACCACTGGACCTGTGCTTCCTCCGACCCGTCCAGCATCCAGGTGAGTCTTTAGAAATGACACAATTCATTCTGATACAATGTCTGCTTTTCAGTGAAGTTCTGCAGTTTGGCATTTTCGGAGTGTTCTGTTTGTGACAATCGTTGATCTATTCTTTTTCACTGTTAGTCGAGCTGGAGGAGCAGGTGAAAGAAAGGGTGGCAATACAGCTACGAACATCGAAGCAGAAGAAGCGGAGACCAGATGAATGCATTACTTCAGAAGGTAAACAATTAAACAATTGTTTGATTTCACTTTCTCTTATTAGTACCAATCGACATGATATACTTTAAACTAAAGTTTCAAATGACTCAAATGACTAGTTTGAGTTCTCTTTTATATATATATATATTGAAGACAATAAACATGATTGCAATGATATTTGAGTTACCTGTGTTCTTCAAGCCATGTCAGGTATTTCATAATAATAGATTATATTTATAATGTAATGCTAATCGATATAGATTTCATCATCGTGCAGAACACTATAAATAATACATTTTCTGTCGGATTTTATCTGAAGCCGAATTAGATCACAGAAGATTATCTAAAACACTAGACTTGCGTTATATAGTAAGTTTGGAGCACAAACATGGTTTTAATCTCATAAATGGTCGTGTATTGATGGTGTGCTAAGCTAACATTATAGCTAACGTTAGCCCAGGCGCGCCTGCCACGAGCAGTTATTGTTTTATGATTTTTTTTTCTAAATAGGAATGCTTACTGAAATGTTTCAGTGCATTTGATGATACCAGTTTCAAATATTTAGTGAGAACTTTGATAAAAGAAATTAGGATTTGAAACCCTATGAATAGCCTGTGAATAGCCAGTCGTTAGTAGCTATAATGCAGACAAAAGAAATGCATATTTAGAGCCATAACCAGTGTGGAGAGGTGTAAATGTGTACAGGGGAGACTGACACTGAATGGGGCTCGTTTTTGCACCACAAAACAATAAGCAATAGACTGAATAGATGACTCAGAAGATGACTAAACATCAGTTTGCTAATAGTCTAATCAAAATAAAGTAATTTGACATTATCTTGAAAAACATTTAACTAAATACAGAGTTTTAGACTTATCATTTTCAGATTTTAAATATAAAATGGTCAGACATGTGGCTTTAGCTGCAGTGCATTTCTAGATTGCTCCAGGGCCAACTTCAATTTTATTTTCATGAAGATGTTTCATAAAATTAAATTTCTAATAACTTTACAAAACTTTCAAGCTATTTAAAATTGTTTTGTTTTCATTATGACAAGAATTAATTCTACATTTACAATAAACTACCAGGTGTCAGCTTTCAAATGAGATCATACTTGTGCGTTTGGTGCAAAGGGTTCATGAAGCGTATCTGTTTCGGTTTGGGTATGTCATTTCTGGGGATTTTTCAAAAGTGGGCTTGCAGCTTAACAGGTTAAACAATTGTTTGATTTCACCAATCGACATATGCTGCCTAAACTTATGAAGTGATTCTGTGTGTAACAGCAGTGGCCCAACTCATTAGCATTTCAATGGTGTGTGTGTGTGTGTGTGTGAGAGAGAGAGAGAGAGAGTGAGTGAGAGAGAGAGAGTTGGGCTTGCTTAAGCAGCAGCTAGGTTAGCAGCTAACCCTAACCCTAACCCTACAAACACATTTTGCACTCTGAAAGAATATGTACACACTGCATGTAGTTTGCACATTTTATTAACTTGCCTCTGTTTTCAGTAAACGCTGCGGGCCCAATGGAGGCCTGATGATCAGCCAGAAACGGAGCCAGCATCTGTAAATGCAGATACTGTAAATAATACAGGCTTGATGGTCAAAAGAGTCTTCTTTTAAGTAAAAATAATAAATCTTGCATGTTATATGCTCATCAAGCCTGTATTAACTTGATCAGAAATACAGGAAAATACATCTGGTGATGATGCTCTTTATCTATTCATCTCTCAAAGTTTTTTAATGTGTTTCCTATCAAAATGTAGCTAATTATGTTCAGTTTATAAATATTTGGTCACATTTACTCATTTCTAACTAATTTAGCATTTGTAAAAGCATAATATATTTCTGAGAAGTAAGAAGAGAAAGTCAGTTTGCCCTGCATATAATGGGCCATTGACACCTTGATGGGGGCCTGCTTAATGCTGGGATCTGATTGGATGGTTTGAAAAAGACCCAGAGGCTTACCTGTGATTTCATTCTAGTATGTGGCTAGTCTGCTTCAAATATTTAAGCTGAGGACATCTTTGGTTTTGGATTCTTCATTTGATACTGTGGAAATGGGAGGACAAGCTGAGAAGAGGTAATGCTTGTGTTTTTGTGTTTAATTCAGAGGATGAAAAGTTAAAGTTTCTTTCATTTTGAGAATTATTTAATTCAAGAATAATCATTTTAGGTCAGAGGTCATTGTGCATGCTTCTAATTGTTCATTCAAAGACTGCCACCATTACAAGCATGGTGGCCAAACTGCTTTGTTTGTGAAAACTTTTTTGAATCATCCGTATCTTTGTAAACTGAGCTTTATTCTGATTTTAACAACAAAAAAAAACATGATAAAAAGCTTGAGATTTTTACTGAGATTCAAAGTATACAGTAAAACTGTCACAAAGAACAGGCCAGTTACATTTGAATTTGGGTTTTTTATCTAAGTACCTTTAACAGTAATACTGTATTGTGGATACTGGTGTCTTTTAATTTTGTTGCCGATCCAGATATCTAAAAAGTATTAAAAATCTATAATCATTTACCATATAAATATTATGTATTTAGGTATTTTCTGAAGAGATAAATCAAATTTCAATCAACCTTTGCCAATTGTGTATAGTGGTGTATGTTACAGAAAGCTTTAAGGGTGTGCAGATCTATAAAAAAAGTGAAAGAATTCATTTTTGCATCTTGGCTCTAAAAAATGTATTTATAACCTCTTTTTGTTTTTGTTCATACAGTACATTCCACAGCAGAATTTACTTCCTCTGCCCTCATTGCAAGAAGGCTCCACGGACCCTTCCAGGCCATCTTCGCACGGTGTGCATGCAGGGATGCTCTGAGAAGGACATCAGTGATACTGTCATCCAGGCGAAGAAAGAGATGGCAGAGTTCACCCACACCGGACGCTTCTGGGAGTACCAGAGGATTAGAGACATTTTGGGAGCGGCTGATCCTCTTTCCAGGTTTGTAGCTTATCTTTACGAGACTGCTTTGTCCTGTTGCAGTACCATACTCAATATTCCATCAATTGTGTGTGTATTAACTGTTTTTCTTTACTTAGCTTGTTGGAGGAAATGGACAGGAAGGGATTGGTGGTGAGGAACATTCCTCCGCTCCTTCCGGCGCCATCGTCGGTTCCTCACAGCTCCACGAGGGATGCAGAGAGCGCACCAGATCCTGAGCCAGAACCTGACGCAGAACTGGACGCCGCGTCTGAGACCAGCTCTGAGGAGTACTATCAGAGGTACAGTTTCACATCATCACATTCACAGAGAGCAGATGCAGAGATTGGACATGGTTTCTCTTGAACACATACACAATCATTTGACCACCTGTTTTATTTCATTTCAGCACTGGGGGACCGAGGTGGACCTCTGATGTACGTGTGGAAATGACCAGAAAAGGCCTCTACAGGAAGCACCCAATCGACCATCCGCTTCTCCAGGGATTCCTCCATTTCCTGAGAGTGGACCTGGGAAACAGGAGAAGTAAACAAGAGGTTAGTGAAAAGAAGATATACATTTAAATGTCACGCGCGCACAGACACACACACACACACACACACACACACACAGAGAGAGAGAAAAAAAAAAGAAAAAAAAGGGGTTACACTATTTTAGGGTGTCATTGTTACAGTGTAATTACATATTTAAGTACTTAATATTAAGTAACCAAATGTACTTACTATTGGATTAGGGTAGGATTAGGATTTGATTGAGGTTTATTTGCATTTAGTTATGCATAATTTACGTACATGTTACATATGTAACAAAGACACTGTTAAATAAAGTGTTAGCAAAATGTAGTTTGGTTCTCATCCATAAACTGTGTATTGTGCTCACATGTTAACCTGTTTTACATTCAGCTCTGCAGATTTTAATGTCTAATGTATAATTACAGGTGGAATCTGTCTCCCGCTTCATGTTTTTTATGGACCCGAAAGAGCCGAGCCTGTCTTTCGTTAGAGAGGTGGAGAAGGTCAGAGAGTACTTCAATGTGCTCACCCAGACCCGTCTCTCCAAACAGACCGTGTTGAACTACTGGAAGAGTCTCAAGAGGTCAGTACTGTGTAACGTCACAAACACATCACGTAACTGTCAAATGATAAATATCGGATAGGCTGTCTTCTGGCTTTAACAATCGTTTATTTCTCTCTCTTTAAGGTTCATGAAGTACACTGTCACTTCCACCGGCCTCCAAACCAAGAACAAAAGCCTCTACAATGACTGCAGGGACTTTATTGATCCATTGGACGGCATACGGGCCGGTATGTCAAAAAATATCAACAAGGAGTTAACACAAAAGAGGTATTAAAAAAAAATCACTCCTTCTTTATCTATTACATGGAAATCGCAGGTGAGCTCAACAGTACTATTTTATTTCTCAGGTCCCATGGCTATGGAAAGGAGAAGCTGCCAGCGGACTGTGTGGCGATCTTCGATGTGGCTCGTGAGGACTTCCTGGCTGTTATGGGTAAACTCCAGGGTCCAGGAGCTATATCCGGGGAGGAGCTTGATAAGGACGAGCGCCTGCTGGTCCTCTACTATTTGGAGGCGGTCATCATGCTCAACCTCCTCCAGCAGCCCGGTGTCGTCACTAACATGACCGTAAGTGTATTTTAGTAACCTTTTTTATTCACGATCTCTTGTGGTTCACAGATGTGTGTGTAGCTTTTGATTATTAGTGAGTGCTGTCATTGAATGTGCACGGCTGTGTGTTTGCAGGTCGAGGAATGGCAGGGGAGAACCAGCACAGCGAACGGTGCTTGTGTGGCGGTCAAGGAGCATAAGACGGCAGCATCACAAGTCGCAGAAGTTCCCCTGACCACTGAACAGGAACTTGTACGTTTGTATTTAAAATTATACTATAACCGTGTGTGTGTTTGTGTGTTTTTAAATGTATTTATTTCTTTTTCCCAGTGGTTCAGCCTGTACTTTGACCAGATTCGGACGGTGATGCTCCAGGGTCGCAGGTCAGGGGACGACACGACGACAGAGGGCCATTTTTTCATTTCAAGCTCCGGAAGGCCGATCCACAATGCCTGCAATGACCTTAAAAGACTCCATGCCAAGTAAGTACTATTTATGCATAGCTGTATTTTTTTTTCCGACTTAATCTAAAGTACACAAATGTGCACATTGTCCGCTTCTTATTCTCCATTCTAATGTTGCCCTGTGTTCTAGATACAACCTTCCACCAGTGTCCAGCGGTGACGCCAGGATGGCGTTCGAGACGGCGGCAAAAAACCTGCCGGAGGTGGAGAGGAACGCGGTGGCCCGGCTGCTGGGACACACTCCCGAGACGGCCGAGAAGCACTACCGGATGCGAACCCCGGCAGACGCTTTCCTAGCGCAGCGTCTGGTTCGGCAAATTGCTCAAAAAACACGGTAAGCAATCTGAAATCTAAAGAATGAGATGATTATTATTTATAATGTTGCAACTCAAAGCAGTCATTCATAGGCACTTTCTTTATTGTTTACAGTGTTGGGAACGTTACTTTAAAAAAGTAATTAGTTATAGTTACTCACTACTTGTTCCAAAAAGTAACTGAGTTAGTAACTGAATTACTCTATAATAAAAGTAACTCGTTACCAGGGAAAGTAACTAAAAAAATACTTTTTTTTAGCAGTTTTCACAAGTCAGTTGAAATTAGTAGAACAGAAGTAGTGCTTATATTGCACCTTGAAAATGCCAACTTTTCATCGGATTGCTCCTGACTCGCCATCTCTGCTGCTTCACCGAATCTCTGTTTAGCTGTTGTGTGTGTGTGTGTGTGGCGCTTGTGCTGGCATGTGTGTAAAAACACTGGATCTGATTGGCTACCAGGAAACATAACTCTGCCTTAGCCAATCATAATCGCTTACCTCGTTATTAACCCACCTCCTCACTAGCTGTGTGAGCCACGGGGTGCGTTCGGATTACAGTTTATTCAATCAATAGCCTACATAGTAACCTTTACTGTCTATAATAGTAACGCACATAGGCGTCGATTTCGGTGGATACACGTCCCCACCAGATTTCGTCATGAGTCATTTTGTACCCACCACTTTTTGAAACATTGAGGCATGGATGTTAATACAAGTAAATAAAACATCTCCAGTTAGCAGAGCATTCATTTAGTTCGCTATTAAATAAGAGATCTAGCGCTAAAATGTGTTGTTTTTGAAATCAAGCTGAGCGCTCGTTCCCGTTGCTATCAGTTGCATGGATAGTTGTTCTCTTGTGGCTCGCGCGGTCACGCACAGTCTTCACTCGGACGCGCGCTTCAATCTATCGCCGTCGTGGAGACTATTCGTTCTGGTGAAATCACAAAATAAAATGCACACAAACGTGTCCCTGCTGAACTTAATTAGTTTTGGTGAGAGAGAAAAAAACAACTAAGCAAGTGTGGATTCGAACCTGTAATCTCTGACACGCTTGGTAAATGATCTACCACTAGACCACTTAACTCATAAAACATTTGCGGATCGATCGATTCATTTACTGGTTGAGCAGAGAGGCTGCACAGTTTGACAAGTTTGTACCAGCATTTCTGAAAATGCACTTCCGAATGTGTCTCTGTCCCCAGCACATTTCAAACCAAACTGACGCCCGTGGTAACGCACCACATTTAACGTCCAGTAACGTTAACGCCGTTGTAACGACGGGAAAAGTAATTAGTTAGATTACCCCGTTACTGAAAAACTAACGTCGTTACCTAACGCCGTTCTTTTAAACGCCGTTATTCCCAACACTGATTGTTTATTCATTGATCTTGTAGACCTGAGTCTGCTGCGTCCACGAGCCGAGAGCAGAGGGCGGATGAACGGACAGCGTTCGAGTTGCTGGTCCAGTCCTGCCCTGTGACTCTGGACGGGCCTCCTCCGAAAAGGGCACGCAGACACCAGCTGTGTGCCGAGCACGAGCGTCACTGCTACGACCGCTGGCGCAGCGAGCAGCTCAAGCTCCGGGAACATCGCATCCTCGGTAAGCATCCATATACACGTTTTGAAACAATAATATGTGTCAGGGATGGACAATTACTGAAATCTCATATAACATTGTCAACACAATGGCTAATGCTGCTCATGATTTCTCTTTATAGAACATTTTGGTCGCCATCAGCCGTCTTGTTCAGTGATCAACGCCTGGATGGACAAGCAGGGCTGGACTTCCAACCTTCCACGGGCATCCCTTATACTGAGGCAGTGGGAGGCATGCGAGCAGTGAGGAATTCACCCTCAGAATTTCTCCAAATAATCTCAAATGATGAGATTAATCTCTGCTTTAGTTTTGTTATTGTGTATACTTCTCCTTACTTTGTTTTGTATGTTTCTTGTGTATAGTTTTGTGTATTTCTGTTGTCCACTTTAATAAATTTTATATATTTTTCATACAATACAGGTGTGTTCGTTTAACTACAAAAAAACTGATTTCATTTACACATAGAAACTCTTATAGTAAATTTAGGCTCAGATTATAAAACAGGTATTTTCTTTTGTTATTTAATAAAGATATGGATATAAACATGCAAGATTTATTATTTTTACTTAAAAGAATCCCTCGACCGGGGATTTTCTTTCTTTCTCTCTCTCTCTCTCCAGAGGAAAAAAAAATTGCTAGGGATTATTTGTTTATTTGCCCCCTCCTCTTTATTTGTTTAAAGAAGGGAGTTACCATTGTGGAGAAGAATTGAGCATTTTTTAAAATAAACAATATATCATAATTCTGGCACTGACTGCTGGTATCATGAATGAACTGCTGATAGGGGAAGTGTTAATAATTTGAGTCTATCTATACTGAATAATTGCTATGGTAGGCTACTAATGGAAAGAAAAAATGAAATGAAACAATAGGTTAAGTGATTTTTTTTTATTAACAATATAAGAGAGTCCACTGTGTGTGTGAGAGTTGGATGAGGCTTTGCTTAAGCAGCAGCTACAAAAAGATTACCCAAAGATTACCCAAGCCCAAGTTAATAAAATGTGCAAACTACCTGCAGTGTGTACATATTTTTTCAGAGTGCAAAATGTGTTTCCCTTAAATTTCAATACAATTTCCCTTAAACAATTGTTCGATTTCACCAGTCGACATATGCTCCCTAAACTTATGAAGTGATTCTATGTGTGTAACAGCAGTGGCCCAACTCATTAGCATTTGTGTGTGTGTGTGTGTGTGTGTGTGTGTGTGTGTGTGTGTGTGTGTGTGTGTGTGTGTGTGTGTGTGTGTGTGTGAGAGAGAGTTGGGCTTGCTTAAGCAGCAGCTAGGTTAGCAGCTAACCCTAACCCTACAAACACATTTTGCACTCTGAAAGAATATGTACACACTGCATGTAGTTTGCACATTTTATTAACTTGCCTCTGTTTTCAGTAAACGCTGCGGGCCCAATGGAGGCCTGATGATCAGCCAGAAACGGAGCCAGCATCTGTAAATGCAGATACTGTAAATAATACAGGCTTGATGGTCAAAAAGAGTCTTCTTTTAAGTAAAAATTATAAATCAAGCCTGTATTAACTTGATCAGAAATACAGGAAAATACATCTGGTGATGATGCTCTTTTTCTATTCATCTCTCAAGGTTTTTTTAATGTGTTTCCTATCAAAATGTAGCTAATTATGTTCAGTTTACAAATATTTGCTCACATTTACTCATTTCTAACTAATTTAGCATTTGTAAAAGCATAATATATTTCTGAGAAATTATATGATGTATTTCTGATAGTTCTGTATTTCCTGCTGTACACCACACAAACAACACAACACACTGATGTACATACCATTAAGTATGCAAAGTTATATCATTTGTGAGAACATTTACTTGTATTTAACATTTGTTCTCTTCAACCATATGCAAAGCATGCTGAGAATCTCGGGTTCAGGCGTGCGGCTTTCTACTAATTACCACTCAGTATGAGTGCTTTGCTATTATACTAATTGTTTAGCTGTATCAGGCCCGAGAGAACAGGGGTCAAATCAGGCGTTGCATCTTTATCCTGCTCTCACCAAATTTAAGTATAAATTGCATACGTAAAAAACATTGGAAAAAAAAAAGAAATGTGAATTATTACCACAAGCCTTTCAAATTTGTTCCTTTCAAATCAGTCATGTAAATACTTAGATTCTCTGTAATGGGATTTAATCAGCACTGCTGTTTCTGCAAAAGCAAACGTTTTTTTAAACCCAAGCTCTCAAATGCTTCTCCACTTCGTGTCACGGGTGGACCGGGAATAATTCCGTGGATTCATGTGCAGAGCAGAAGTATTTTAATAAGACCAAACATAAATAAACCAAATCAAAATCCAAAAACAGACTAGGCAGGGCAAGAACAGGCACAGAATACAACGCGTAATAAATACAATGAACCAGCACAGGACAGCAAACACAGGAAGACTAAATAGAGAGGCAAACAAAGGAGGGTAACGAGACAGACAGGTGGAGCAAATAAACCAATAATCAGATAACAAGGGGGAGGGATAAACAATCACCACAGCACATGGCACAACATAAACACCCATGTGCAACACAAGACAGGACAGACATGTGACATAACCCCCTCCCTACGGAGCGGCTACCAGACGCTCCATCCGACCCAGGCGGGACAGGAGGGACAGGCCAGGGGAAAACACAGTCCATCGGGTGGCCAGGGCGAAGCAGACAGTTCATCGGGCGGCCAGGGCGAAGGAGACAGTCCATCGGGCGGCCAGGGCGGTGAGGACCCCTCGGGCGGCCGGGGCGGTGAGGACCCCTCGGGCGGCCGGGGCGGTGAGGACCCCTCGGGCGGCCGGGGCGGTGAGGACCCCTCGGGCGGCCAGGGCGGTGAGGACCCCTCGGGCGGCCAGGGCGGTGAGGACCCCTCGGGAGGCCAGGGCGGAGACGAACCCTCGGGAGGCCAGGGCGGAGACGAACCCTCGGGAGGCCAGGGCGGAGACGAACCCTCGGGAGGCCAGGGCGGAGACGAACCCTCGGGAGGCCAGGGCGGAGACGAACCCTCGGGAGGCCAGGGCGGAGACGAACCCTCTGGATCGGCAGAAGTGATGTGAACAGACTCTGGTTCGGCCATCTTGTCCGTAGACACTGGCTCGGAGGAAGTGATGTGAACAGTCTCAGGATCAGCAGAAGTGATGTGAACAGACTCTGGTTCGGCCATCTTGTCCGTAGACACTGGCTCGGAGGAAGTGACGTGAAGCGTCTCTGGCTCGGCAGAAGTGACGTGAAGCGTCTCTGGCTCGGCAGATGTGACGCGAAGCGTCTCTGGCTCGGCAGATGTGACGCGAAGCGTCTCTGGCTCGGCAGATGTGACGCGAAGCGTCTCTGGCTCGGCAGATGTGACGCGAAGCGTCTCTGGCTCGGCAGATGTGACGCGAAGCGTCTCTGGCTCGGCAGAAGTGACGCGAAGCGTCTCTGGCTCGGCAGAAGTGACGCGAAGCGTCTCTGGATCGGCAGACGGGACGTGAGCGGTCTCTCGCTGGGCAGACGGGACGTGAGCGGTCTCTCGCTGGGCAGACGGGACGTGAGCGGTCTCTCGCTGGGCAGACGGGACGTGAGCGGTCTCTCGCTGGGCAGACGGGACGTGAGCGGTCTCTCGCTGGGCAGACGGGACGTGAGCGGTCTCTCGCTGGGCAGACGGGACGTGAGCGGTCTCTCGCTGGGCAGATGGCCGTCTCCTCCTCCGTCCATGACGGCGAGAAGCCGGCCCAGAACTGCCTTCCACCGGTCCAGGATCGAAGGGGGGCCAGGATGGAGAGTGATGTTGATTTTCCTCTCGACCACCTCCTCCTCCTTTACAACCTCCCCGGGTCCCACGAAAAATTACCTGGCGGGTCCCCCGAAAATCTCTCCTCCCCCGCTCCTTGGCTGGGGAAGAGAAGTCGGAAAACCCCCCGCTGGACGGACTCAACGACGAAGATCCCATTCCCAAAGAGACCAGTGAGGAAGACTCTGCTGCCCTCCTCTCCTCATTCCTCTGGGCACACAGAGAGAAATATTTAAAAAGAGAAATCCCATTCTCTCTCTCAGCTGGACACAGTTCGCTCCGCTGAATCCACCTTGGCTGGTTCGTTCTGTCACGGGTGGACCGGGAATAATTCCGTGGATTCATGTGCAGAGAAGAAGTATTTTAATTAGACCAAACATAAATAAACAAACCAAATCAAAATCCAAAAACAGACTAGGCAGGGCAAGAACAGGCACAGAATACAGCGCGTAATAAATACAACGAACCAGCACAGGACAGCAAACACAGGAAGACTAAATAGAGAGGCAAACAAAGGAGGGTAACGAGACAGACAGGTGGAGCAAATAAACCAATAATCAGATAACAAGGGGGAGGGATAAACAATCACCACAGCACATGGCACAACATAACAAACACCCATGTGCAACACAAGACAGGACAGATATGTGACACTTCGGCCTTCAAAGCTCTTGTTTGAATATGCGTATAAATTGTCCACTGGGATATCGAAAAAACCCAGTATTTGAGATGCATGCAGATCCATAGTGTGAGTGGGTGTGCGCGGGCACATTTCACTGTTTTATTTTGTGGCGAAGCACACACATGTTTGATGTGCTTTAACATTTTAGTGTTGTCTGCAATCTGTGATTGTTCTGTAAGAAAAAAGGCCTGATGTGTTCAGTCATCCAGCCAGTCGAGGACCATTGCTTCTCCTCGAAAAGACTTGCGCTTGGCGCCATAGTCAAACAGCAGCTCCTCGCACACACGAATGTCTCTCTTTGGCCTGCTTTGAACACTCAAATTTTTTCAAAGTAAACGCTTCGGGCCCCGAGAAAACGAATACATTAGAAGCAGCACACCTTTCACATGTCCTGGGTCGTTGCCTCCACAGTGAATCACTAGCACATTCGGAGCAGTTCTTCCTTTAAGGCACTGTTGGAGGAAGGGAAGGAGGTCTCCCCAACACATGACTCCAGTGCCAAACCACTGGACCTGTGCTTCCTCCGACCCGTCCAGCATCCAGGTGAGTCTTTAGAAATGACACAATTCATTCTGATACAATGTCTGCTTTTCAGTGAAGTTCTGCAGTTTGGCATTTTCGGAGTGTTCTGTTTGTAACAATCGTTGATCTATTCTTTTTCACTGTTAGTCGAGCTGGAGGAGCAGGTGAAAGAAAGGGTGGCAATACAGCTACGAACATCGAAGCAGAAGCAGCGGAGACCAGATGAATGCATTACTTCAGAAGGTAAACAATTAAACAATTGTTTGATTTCACTTTCTCTTATTAGTACCAATCGACATGATATACTTTAAACTAAATGACTCAAATGACTAGTTTGACTTCTCTTTTATATATATATATATATTGAAGACAATAAACATGATTGCAATGATATTTGCGTTACCTGTGTTCTTCAAGCCATGTCAGGTATTTCATAATAATAGATTATATTTATAATGTAATGCTAATCGATATAGATTTCATCATCGTGCAGAACACTATAAATAATACATTTTCTGTCGGATTTTATCTGAAGCCGAATTAGATCACAGAAGATTATTTAAAACACTAGACTTGCGTTATATAGTAAGTTTGGAGCACAAACATGGTTTTAATCTCATAAATGGTCGTGTATTGATGGTGTGCTAAGCTAACATTATAGCTAACGTTAGCCCAGGCGCACCTGCCACGAGCAGTTATTGTTTTATGATTTTTTTTTCTAAATAGGAATGCTTACTGAAATGTTTCAGTGCATTTGATGATACCAGTTTCAAATATTTAGTGAGAACTTTGATAAAAGAAATTAGGATTTGAAACCCTATGAATAGCCTGTGAATAGCCAGTCGTTAGTAGCTATAATGCAGACAAAAGAAATGCATATTTAGAGCCATAACCAGTGTGGAGAGGTGTAAATGTGTGCAGGGGAGACTGACACTGAATGGGGCTCGTTTTTGCACCACAAAACAATAAGCAATAGACTGAATAGATGACTCAGAAGATGACTAAACATCAGTTTGCTAATAGTCTAATCAAAATAAAGTAATTTGACATTATCTTGAAAAACATTTAACTAAATACAGAGTTTTAGACTTATCATTTTCAGATTTTAAATATAAAATGGTCAGACATGTGGCTTTAGCTGCAGTGCATTTCTAGATTGCTCCAGGGCCAACTTCAATTTTATTTTCATGAAGATGTTTCATAAAAATAAATTTCTAATAACTTTACAAAACTTTCAAGCTATTTAAAATGGTTTTGTTTTTTCATTATGACAAGAATTAATTCTACATTTACAATAAACTACCAGGTGTCAGCTTTCAAATGAGATCATACTTGTGCGTTTAGTGCAAAGGGTTCATGAACCGTATCTGTTTCGGTTTGGGTATGTCATTTCTGGGGATTTTTCAAAAGTGGGCTTGCAGCTTAACAGGTTAAACAATTGTTTGATTTCACCAATCGACATATGCTCCCTAAACTTATGAAGTGATTCTGTGTGTAACAGCAGTGGCCCAACTCATTAGCATTTCAATGGTGTGTGTGTGTGTGTGTGTGTGTGTGTGTGTGTGTGTGTGTGCGTGCGTGCGTGCGTGCGTGCGTGCGTGCGTGCGTGCGTGCGTGCGTGCGTGCGTGCGTGCGTGCGTGCGTGCGTGTGTGTGTGAGTGAGTGAGAGATAGAGAGAGAGTTGGGCTTGCTTAAGCAGCAGCTAGGTTAGCAGCTAACCCTAACCCTAACCCTACAAACACATTTTGCACTCTGAAAGAATATGTACACACTGCATGTAGTTTGCACATTTTATTAACTTGCCTCTGTTTTCAGTAAACGCTGCGGGCCCAATGGAGGCCTGATGATCAGCCAGAAACGGAGCCAGCATCTGTAAATGCAGATACTGTAAATAATACAGGCTTGATGGTCAAAAGAGTCTTCTTTTAAGTAAAAATAATAAATCTTGCATGTTATATGCTCATCAAGCCTGTATTAACTTGATCAGAAATACAGGAAAATACATCTGGTGATGATGCTCTTTATCTATTCATCTCTCAAGGTTTTTTTTAATGTGTTTCCTATCAAAATGTAGCTAATTATGTTCAGTTTACAAATATTTGGTCACATTTACTCATTTCTAACTAATTTGGCATTTGTAAAAGCATAACATATTTCTGAGAAGTAAGAAGAGAAAGTCAGTTTGCCCTGCATATAATGGGCCATTGACACCTTGATGGGGGCCTGCTTAATGCTGGGATCTGATTGGATGGTTTGAAAAAGACCCAGAGGCTTACCTGTGATTTCATTCTAGTATGTGGCTAGTCTGCTTCAAATCTTTAAGCTGAGGACATCTTTGGTTTTGGATTCTTCATTTGATACTGTGGAAATGGAAGGACAAGCTGAGAAGAGGTAATGCTTGTGTTTTTGTGTTTAATTCAGAGGATGAAAAGTTAAAGTTTCTTTCATTTTGAGAATTATTTAATTCAAGAATAATCATTTTAGGTCAGAGGTCATTGTGCATGCTTCTAATTGTTCATTCAAAGACTGCCACCATTACAAGCATGGTGGCCAAACTGCTTTGTTTGTGAAAACTTTTTTGAATCATCCGTATCTTTGTAAACTGAGCTTTATTCTGATTTTAACACAAAAAAACATGATAAAAAGCTTGAGATTTTTACTGAGATTCAAAGTATACAGTAAAACTGTCACAAAGAACAGGCCAGTTACATTTGAATTTGGGTTTTTTATCTAAGTACCTTTAACAGTAATACTGTATTGTGGATACTGGTGTCTTTTAATTTTGTTGCCGGTCCAGATATCTAAAAAGTATTAAAAATCTATAATCATTTACCATATAAATATTATGTATTTAGGTATTTTCTGAAGAGATAAATCAAATTTCAATCAACCTTTGCCAATTGTGTATAGTGGTGTATGTTACAGAAAGCTTTAAGGGTGTGCAGATCTAGAAAAAAAGTGAAAGAATTCATTTTTGCATCTTGGCTCTAAAAAATGTATTTATAACCTCTTTTTGTTTTTGTTCATACAGTACATTCCACAGCAGAATTTACTTCCTCTGCCCTCATTGCAAGAAGGCTCCACGGACCCTTCCAGGCCATCTTCGCACGGTGTGCATGCAGGGATGCTCTGAGAAGGACATCAGTGATACTGTCATCCAGGCGAAGAAAGAGATGGCAGAGTTCACCCACACCGGACGCTTCTGGGAGTACCAGAGGATTAGAGACATTTTGGGAGCGGCTGATCCTCTTTCCAGGTTTGTAGCTTATCTTTACGAGACTGCTTTGTCCTGTTGCAGTACCATACTCAATATTCCATCAATTGTGTGTGTATTAACTGTTTTTCTTTACTTAGCTTGTTGGAGGAAATGGACAGGAAGGGATTGGTGGTGAGGAACATTCCTCCGCTCCTTCCGGCGCCATCGTCGGTTCCTCACAGCTCCACGAGGGATGCAGAGAGCGCACCAGATCCTGAGCCAGAACCTGACGCAGAACTGGACGCCGCGTCTGAGACCAGCTCTGAGGAGTACTATCAGAGGTACAGTTTCACATCATCACATTCACAGAGAGCAGATGCAGAGATTGGACATGGTTTCTCTTGAACACATACACAATCATTTGACCACCTGTTTTATTTCATTTCAGCACTGGGGGACCGAGGTGGACCTCTGATGTACGTGTGGAAATGACCAGAAAAGGCCTCTACAGGAAGCACCCAATCGACCATCCGCTTCTCCAGGGATTCCTCCATTTCCTGAGAGTGGACCTGGGAAACAGGAGAAGTAAACAAGAGGTTAGTGAAAAGAAGATATACATTTAAATGTCACGCGCGCACAGACACACACACACACACACACAGAGAGAGAGAAAAAAAAAGAGGTTACACTATTTTAGGGTGTCATTGTTACAGTGTAATTACATATTTAAGTACTTAATATTAAGTAACCAAATGTACTTACTATTGGATTAGGGTAGGATTAGGATTTGATTGAGGTTTATTTGCATTTAGTTATGCATAATTTACGTACATGTTACATATGTAACAAAGACACTGTTAAATAAAGTGTTAGCAAAATGTAGTTTGGTTCTCATCCATAAACTGTGTATTGTGCTCACATGTTAACCTGTTTTACATTCAGCTCTGCAGATTTTAATGTCTAATGTATACTTACAGGTGGAATCTGTCTCCCGCTTCATGTTTTTTATGGACCCGAAAGAGCCGAGCCTGTCTTTCGTTAGAGAGGTGGAGAAGGTCAGAGAGTACTTCAATGTGCTCACCCAGACCCGTCTCTCCAAACAGACCGTGTTGAACTACTGGAAGAGTCTCAAGAGGTCAGTACTGTGTAATGTCACAAACACATCACGTAACTGTCAAATGATAAATATCGGATAGGCTGTCTTCTGGCTTTAACAATCGTTTATTTCTCTCTCTTTAAGGTTCATGAAGTACACTGTCACTTCCACCGGCCTCCACACCAGGAACAAAAGCCTCTACAATGACTGCAGGGACTTTATTGATCCATTGGACGGCATACGGGCCGGTATGTCAAAAAATATCAACAAGGAGTTAACACAAAAGAGGTATTAAAAAAAAATCACTCCTTCTTTATCTATTACATGGAAATCGCAGGTGAGCTCAACAGTACTATTTTATTTCTCAGGTCCCATGGCTATGGAAAGGAGAAGCTGCCAGCGGACTGTGTGGCGATCTTCGATGTGGCTCGTGAGGACTTCCTGGCTGTCATGGGTAAACTCCAGGGTCCAGGAGCCATATCCGGGGAGGAGCTTGATAAGGACGAGCGCCTGCTGGTCCTCTACTATTTGGAGGCGGTCATCATGCTCAACCTCCTCCAGCAGCCCGGTGTCGTCACTAACATGACCGTAAGTGTATTTTAGTAACCTTTTTTATTCACGATCTCTTGTGGTTCACAGATGTGTGTGTAGCTTTTGATTATTAGTGAGTGCTGTCATTGAATGTGCACGGCTGTGTGTTTGCAGGTCGAGGAATGGCAGGGGAGAACCAGCACAGCGAACGGTGCTTGTGTGGCGGTCAAGGAGCATAAGACGGCAGCATCACAAGTCGCAGAAGTTCCCCTGACCACTGAACAGGAACTTGTACGTTTGTATTTAAAATTATACTATAACTCTGTGTGTGTTTGTGTGTTTTTTTTAAATGTATTTATTTCTTTTTCCCAGTGGTTCAGCCTGTACTTTGACCAGATTCGGACGGTGATGCTCCAGGGTCGCAGGTCAGGGGACGACACGACGACAGAGGGCCATTTTTTCATTTCAAGCTCCGGAAGGCCGATCCACAACGCCTGCAATGACCTTAAAAGACTCCATGCCAAGTAAGTACTATTTATGCATAGCTGTATTTTTTTTTCCGACTTAATCTAAAGTACACAAATGTGCACATTGTCCGCTTGTTATTCTCCATTCTAATGTTGCCCTGTGTTCTAGATACAACCTTCCACCAGTGTCCAGCGGTGACGCCAGGATGGCGTTCGAGACGGCGGCAAAAAACCTGCCGGAGGTGGAGAGGAACGCGGTGGCCCGGCTGCTGGGACACACTCCCGAGACGGCCGAGAAGCACTACCGGATGCGAACCCCGGCAGACGCTTTCCTAGCGCAGCGTCTGGTTCGGCAAATTGCTCAAAAAACACGGTAAGCAATCTGAAATCTAAAGAATGAGATGATTATTATTTATAATGTTGCAACTCAAAGCAGTCATTCATAGGCACTTTCTTTATTGTTTATTCATTGATCTTGTAGACCTGAGTCTGCTGCTTCCACGAGCCGAGAGCAGAGGGCGGATGAACGGACAGCGTTCGAGTTGCTGGTCCAGTCCTGCCCTGTGACTCTGGACGGGCCTCCTCCGAAAAGGGCACGCAGACACCAGCTGTGTGCCGAGCACGAGCGTCACTGCTACGACCGCTGGCGCAGCGAGCAGCTCAAGCTCCGGGAACATCGCATCCTCGGTAAGCATCCATATACACGTTTTGAAACAATAATATGTGTCAGGGATGGACAATTACTGAAATCTCATATAACATTGTCAACACAATGGCTAATGCTGCTCATGATTTCTCTTTATAGAACATTTTGGTCGCCATCAGCCGTCTTGTTCAGTGATCAACGCCTGGATGGACAAGCAGGGCTGGACTTCCAACCTTCCACAGGCATCCCTTATACTGAGGCAGTGGGAGGCATGCGAGCAGTGAGGAATTCACCCTCAGAATTTCTCCAAATAATCTCAAATGATGAGATTAATCTCTGCTTTAGTTTTGTTATTGTGTATACTTCTCCTTACTTTGTTTTGTATGTTTCTTGTGTATAGTTTTGTGTATTTCTGTTGTCCACTTTAATAAATTTTATATATTTTTCATACAATACAGGTGTGTTCGTTTAACTACAAAAAAACTGATTTCATTTACACATAGAAACTCTTATAGTAAATATAGGCTCAGATTATAAAACAGGTATTTTCTTTTGTTATTTAATAAAGATATGGATATAAACATGCAAGATTTATTATTTTTACTTAAAAGAATCCCTCGACCGGGGATTTTCTTTCTTTCTCTCTCTCTCTCTCCAGAGGAAAAAAAATTGCTAGGGATTATTTGTTTATTTGCCCCTTCCTCTTTATTTGTTTAAAGAAGGGGGTTACCATTGTGGAGAAGAATTGAGCATTTTTTTAAATATAAAATAAACAATATATCATAATTCTGGCACTGACTGCTGGTATCATGAATGAACTGCTGATGGGGGAAGTGTTAATAATTTGAGTCTATCTATACTGAATAATTGCTATGGTAGGCTACTAATGGAAAGAAAAAAATGAAATGAAACAATAGGTTAAGTGATTTTTTTTATTAACAATATAAGAGAGTCCACTGTGTGTGTGAGAGTTGGAAGAGGCTTTGCTTAAGCAGCAGCTACAAACAGATTACCCAAAGATTACCCAAATTACCCAAAGTCGGAGGTTCGAAGACGATCAAATACTATAAGCACTTAGTAAGAAATGTAAAACAATGGGGATAAGCAATCATCAGTTTGTATCATAGTAAAACTTACAACACTATATTTAATAGTGTCTTTGTAACATATGCTTTCAGTGAAGGATGATGTGACAATATCACTGCATTGAAGGCCCTGGAGCTTTGAGACCACTGCAACATTATGGATTTTGGACTTCTCCTCAGGCCTGATTGTTTTCAGTAAACGCTGCGGGCCCAATGGAGGTCTGATGATCAGCCAGAAACGGAGCCAGCATCTGTAAAGTGCTCTGGTGAGTCCTATAAGAGATAGTGTTACATCATCCTTCACAGAAAGCATATGTTACAAAGACACACATTGTTTTACATTTAATAACACTTTGGTCTTTTTTTCATAGTGCTTGGAGCTGTACTTCACAACCAGAGGCAAGTTAATAAAATGTGCAAACTACATGCAGTATGTACATATTCTTTCAGAGTGCAAAAAGTGTTTCCCTTAAATTTCAATACAATTTCCCTTAAACAATTGTTCGATTTCACCAATCGACATATCCTCCCTAAACTTATGAAGTGATTCTATGTGTGTAACAGCAGTGGCCCAACTCATTAGCATTTCAATGGTGTGTGTGTGTGTGTGTGTGTGTGTGTGTGTGTGTGTGTGTGTGTGTGTGTGTGTGTGTGTGTGTGTGTGTGTGTGTGTGTGTGTGTGTGTGTGTGTGTGTGTGTGTGTGTGTGTGTGTGTGTGTGTGTGTGTGAGTGTGTGAGTGAGAGATAGAGAGAGAGTTGGGCTTGCTTAAGCAGCAGCTAGGTTAGCAGCTAACCCTAACCCTACAAACACATTTTGCACTCTGAAAGAATATGTACACACTGCATGTAGTTTGCACATTTTATTAACTTTTTTTTAAACCCAAGCTCTCAAATGCTTCTCCACTTCGGCCTTCAAAGCTCTTGTTTGAATATGCGTATAAATTGTCCACTGGGATATCGAAAAAACCCAGTATTTGAGATGCATGCAGATCCATAGTGTGAGTTGGTGTGCGCGGGCACATTTCACTGTTTTATTTTGTGGCGAAGCACACACATGTTTGATGTGCTTTAACATTTTAGTGTTGTCTGCAATCTGTGATTGTTCTGTAAGAAAAAAGGCCTGATGTGTTCAGTCATCCAGCCAGTCGAGGACCATTGCTTCTCCTCGAAAAGACTTGCGCTTGGCGCCATAGTCAAACAGCAGCTCCTCGCACACACGAATGTCTCTCTTTGGCCTGCTTTGAACACTCAAATTTTTTCAAAGTAAACGCTTCGGGCCCCTCCTTCGGGAAGGAGGTCTCCCCAACACATGACTCCAGTGCCAAACCACTGGACCTGTGCTTCCTCCGACCCGTCCAGCATCCAGGTGAGTCTTTAGAAATGACACAATTCATTCTGATACAATGTCTGCTTTTCAGTGAAGTTCTGCAGTTTGGCATTTTCGGAGTGTTCTGTTGGTGACAATCGTTGATCTATTCTTTTTCACTGTTAGTCGAGCTGGAGGAGCAGGTGAAAGAGAGGGTGGCAATACAGCTACGAACATCGAAGCAGAAGCAGCGGAGACCAGATGAATGCATTACTTCAGAAGGTAAACAATTAAACAATTGTTTGATTTCACTTTCTCTTATTAGTACCAATCGACATGATATACTTTAAACTAAATGACTCAAATGACTAGTTTGACTTCTCTTTTATATATATATATATATATATTGAAGACAATAAACATGATTGCAATGATATTTGCGTTACCTGTGTTCTTCAAGCCATGTCAGGTATTTCATAATAATAGATTATATTTATAATGTAATGCTAATCGATATAGATTTCATCATCGTGCAGAACACTATAAATAATACATTTTCTGTCGGATTTTATCTGAAGCCGAATTAGATCACAGAAGATTATTTAAAACACTAGACTTGCGTTATATAGTAAGTTTGGAGCACAAACATGGTTTTAATCTCATAAATGGTCGTGTATTGATGGTGTGCTAAGCTAACATTATAGCTAACGTTAGCCCAGGCGCACCTGCCACGAGCAGTTATTGTTTTATGATTTTTTTTTCTAAATAGGAATGCTTACTGAAATGTTTCAGTGCATTTGATGATACCAGTTTCAAATATTTAGTGAGAACTTTGATAAAAGAAATTAGGATTTGAAACCCTATGAATAGCCTGTGAATAGCCAGTCGTTAGTAGCTATAATGCAGACTAAAGAAATGCATATTTAGAGCCATAACCAGTGTGGAGAGGTGTAAATGTGTGCAGGGGAGACTGACACTGAATGGGGCTCGTTTTTGCACCACAAAACAATAAGCAATAGACTGAATAGATGACTCAGAAGATGACTAAACATCAGTTTGCTAATAGTCTAATCAAAATAAAGTAATTTGACATTATCTTGAAAAACATTTAACTAAATACAGAGTTTTAGACTTATCATTTTCAGATTTTAAATATAAAATGGTCAGACATGTGGCTTTAGCTGCAGTGCATTTCTAGATTGCTCCAGGGCCAACTTCAATTTTATTTTCATGAAGATGTTTCATAAAAATAAATTTCTAATAACTTTACAAAACTTTCAAGCTATTTAAAATTGTTTTGTTTTTTCATTATGACAAGAATTAATTCTACATTTACAATAAACTACCAGGTGTCAGCTTTCAAATGAGATCATACTTGTGCGTTTAGTGCAAAGGGTTCATGAACCGTATCTGTTTCAGTTTGGGTATGTCATTTCTGGGGATTTTTCAAAAGTGGGCTTGCAGCTTAACAGGTTAAACAATTGTTTGATTTCACCAATCGACATATGCTGCCTAAACTTATGAAGTGATTCTGTGTGTAACAGCAGTGGCCCAACTCATTAGCATTTCAATGGTGTGTGTGTGTGTGTGAGAGAGAGAGAGAGAGAGTGAGTGAGAGAGAGAGAGTTGGGCTTGCTTAAGCAGCAGCTAGGTTAGCAGCTAACCCTAACCCTAACCCTACAAACACATTTTGCACTCTGAAAGAATATGTACACACTGCATGTAGTTTGCACATTTTATTAACTTGCCTCTGTTTTCAGTAAACGCTGCGGGCCCAATGGAGGCCTGATGATCAGCCAGAAACGGAGCCAGCATCTGTAAATGCAGATACTGTAAATAATACAGGCTTGATGGTCAAAAGAGTCTTCTTTTAAGTAAAAATAATAAATCTTGCATGTTATATGCTCATCAAGCCTGTATTAACTTGATCAGAAATACAGGAAAATACA
Source organism: Meda fulgida (assembly GCA_030578275.1). Taxonomy (NCBI): domain Eukaryota; kingdom Metazoa; phylum Chordata; class Actinopteri; order Cypriniformes; family Leuciscidae; genus Meda; species Meda fulgida. The sequence goes on along the minus strand of CM060618.1, from coordinate 243,898 downwards.
TCTGGTGATGATGCTCTTTATCTATTCATCTCTCAAGGTTTTTTTTAATGTGTTTCCTATCAAAATGTAGCTAATTATGTTCAGTTTACAAATATTTGGTCACATTTACTCATTTCTAACTAATTTGGCATTTGTAAAAGCATAACATATTTCTGAGAAGTAAGAAGAGAAAGTCAGTTTGCCCTGCATATAATGGGCCATTGACACCTTGATGGGGGCCTGCTTAATGCTGGGATCTGATTGGATGGTTTGAAAAAGACCCAGAGGCTTACCTGTGATTTCATTCTAGTATGTGGCTAGTCTGCTTCAAATCTTTAAGCTGAGGACATCTTTGGTTTTGGATTCTTCATTTGATACTGTGGAAATGGAAGGACAAGCTGAGAAGAGGTAATGCTTGTGTTTTTGTGTTTAATTCAGAGGATGAAAAGTTAAAGTTTCTTTCATTTTGAGAATTATTTAATTCAAGAATAATCATTTTAGGTCAGAGGTCATTGTGCATGCTTCTAATTGTTCATTCAAAGACTGCCACCATTACAAGCATGGTGGCCAAACTGCTTTGTTTGTGAAAACTTTTTTGAATCATCCGTATCTTTGTAAACTGAGCTTTATTCTGATTTTAACACAAAAAAACATGATAAAAAGCTTGAGATTTTTACTGAGATTCAAAGTATACAGTAAAACTGTCACAAAGAACAGGCCAGTTACATTTGAATTTGGGTTTTTTATCTAAGTACCTTTAACAGTAATACTGTATTGTGGATACTGGTGTCTTTTAATTTTGTTGCCGGTCCAGATATCTAAAAAGTATTAAAAATCTATAATCATTTACCATATAAATATTATGTATTTAGGTATTTTCTGAAGAGATAAATCAAATTTCAATCAACCTTTGCCAATTGTGTATAGTGGTGTATGTTACAGAAAGCTTTAAGGGTGTGCAGATCTAGAAAAAAAGTGAAAGAATTCATTTTTGCATCTTGGCTCTAAAAAATGTATTTATAACCTCTTTTTGTTTTTGTTCATACAGTACATTCCACAGCAGAATTTACTTCCTCTGCCCTCATTGCAAGAAGGCTCCACGGACCCTTCCAGGCCATCTTCGCACGGTGTGCATGCAGGGATGCTCTGAGAAGGACATCAGTGATACTGTCATCCAGGCGAAGAAAGAGATGGCAGAGTTCACCCACACCGGACGCTTCTGGGAGTACCAGAGGATTAGAGACATTTTGGGAGCGGCTGATCCTCTTTCCAGGTTTGTAGCTTATCTTTACGAGACTGCTTTGTCCTGTTGCAGTACCATACTCAATATTCCATCAATTGTGTGTGTATTAACTGTTTTTCTTTACTTAGCTTGTTGGAGGAAATGGACAGGAAGGGATTGGTGGTGAGGAACATTCCTCCGCTCCTTCCGGCGCCATCGTCGGTTCCTCACAGCTCCACGAGGGATGCAGAGAGCGCACCAGATCCTGAGCCAGAACCTGACGCAGAACTGGACGCCGCGTCTGAGACCAGCTCTGAGGAGTACTATCAGAGGTACAGTTTCACATCATCACATTCACAGAGAGCAGATGCAGAGATTGGACATGGTTTCTCTTGAACACATACACAATCATTTGACCACCTGTTTTATTTCATTTCAGCACTGGGGGACCGAGGTGGACCTCTGATGTACGTGTGGAAATGACCAGAAAAGGCCTCTACAGGAAGCACCCAATCGACCATCCGCTTCTCCAGGGATTCCTCCATTTCCTGAGAGTGGACCTGGGAAACAGGAGAAGTAAACAAGAGGTTAGTGAAAAGAAGATATACATTTAAATGTCACGCGCGCACAGACACACACACACACACACACAGAGAGAGAGAAAAAAAAAGAGGTTACACTATTTTAGGGTGTCATTGTTACAGTGTAATTACATATTTAAGTACTTAATATTAAGTAACCAAATGTACTTACTATTGGATTAGGGTAGGATTAGGATTTGATTGAGGTTTATTTGCATTTAGTTATGCATAATTTACGTACATGTTACATATGTAACAAAGACACTGTTAAATAAAGTGTTAGCAAAATGTAGTTTGGTTCTCATCCATAAACTGTGTATTGTGCTCACATGTTAACCTGTTTTACATTCAGCTCTGCAGATTTTAATGTCTAATGTATACTTACAGGTGGAATCTGTCTCCCGCTTCATGTTTTTTATGGACCCGAAAGAGCCGAGCCTGTCTTTCGTTAGAGAGGTGGAGAAGGTCAGAGAGTACTTCAATGTGCTCACCCAGACCCGTCTCTCCAAACAGACCGTGTTGAACTACTGGAAGAGTCTCAAGAGGTCAGTACTGTGTAATGTCACAAACACATCACGTAACTGTCAAATGATAAATATCGGATAGGCTGTCTTCTGGCTTTAACAATCGTTTATTTCTCTCTCTTTAAGGTTCATGAAGTACACTGTCACTTCCACCGGCCTCCACACCAGGAACAAAAGCCTCTACAATGACTGCAGGGACTTTATTGATCCATTGGACGGCATACGGGCCGGTATGTCAAAAAATATCAACAAGGAGTTAACACAAAAGAGGTATTAAAAAAAAATCACTCCTTCTTTATCTATTACATGGAAATCGCAGGTGAGCTCAACAGTACTATTTTATTTCTCAGGTCCCATGGCTATGGAAAGGAGAAGCTGCCAGCGGACTGTGTGGCGATCTTCGATGTGGCTCGTGAGGACTTCCTGGCTGTTATGGGTAAACTCCAGGGTCCAGGAGCCATATCCGGGGAGGAGCTTGATAAGGACGAGCGCCTGCTGGTCCTCTACTATTTGGAGGCGGTCATCATGCTCAACCTCCTCCAGCAGCCCGGTGTCGTCACTAACATGACCGTAAGTGTATTTTAGTAACCTTTTTTATTCACGATCTCTTGTGGTTCACAGATGTGTGTGTAGCTTTTGATTATTAGTGAGTGCTGTCATTGAATGTGCACGGCTGTGTGTTTGCAGGTCGAGGAATGGCAGGGGAGAACCAGCACAGCGAACGGTGCTTGTGTGGCGGTCAAGGAGCATAAGACGGCAGCATCACAAGTCGCAGAAGTTCCCCTGACCACTGAACAGGAACTTGTACGTTTGTATTTAAAATTATACTATAACTCTGTGTGTGTTTGTGTGTTTTTTTTAAATGTATTTATTTCTTTTTCCCAGTGGTTCAGCCTGTACTTTGACCAGATTCGGACGGTGATGCTCCAGGGTCGCAGGTCAGGGGACGACACGACGACAGAGGGCCATTTTTTCATTTCAAGCTCCGGAAGGCCGATCCACAACGCCTGCAATGACCTTAAAAGACTCCATGCCAAGTAAGTACTATTTATGCATAGCTGTATTTTTTTTTCCGACTTAATCTAAAGTACACAAATGTGCACATTGTCCGCTTGTTATTCTCCATTCTAATGTTGCCCTGTGTTCTAGATACAACCTTCCACCAGTGTCCAGCGGTGACGCCAGGATGGCGTTCGAGACGGCGGCAAAAAACCTGCCGGAGGTGGAGAGGAACGCGGTGGCCCGGCTGCTGGGACACACTCCCGAGACGGCCGAGAAGCACTACCGGATGCGAACCCCGGCAGACGCTTTCCTAGCGCAGCGTCTGGTTCGGCAAATTGCTCAAAAAACACGGTAAGCAATCTGAAATCTAAAGAATGAGATGATTATTATTTATAATGTTGCAACTCAAAGCAGTCATTCATAGGCACTTTCTTTATTGTTTATTCATTGATCTTGTAGACCTGAGTCTGCTGCTTCCACGAGCCGAGAGCAGAGGGCGGATGAACGGACAGCGTTCGAGTTGCTGGTCCAGTCCTGCCCTGTGACTCTGGACGGGCCTCCTCCGAAAAGGGCACGCAGACACCAGCTGTGTGCCGAGCACGAGCGTCACTGCTACGACCGCTGGCGCAGCGAGCAGCTCAAGCTCCGGGAACATCGCATCCTCGGTAAGCATCCATATACACGTTTTGAAACAATAATATGTGTCAGGGATGGACAATTACTGAAATCTCATATAACATTGTCAACACAATGGCTAATGCTGCTCATGATTTCTCTTTATAGAACATTTTGGTCGCCATCAGCCGTCTTGTTCAGTGATCAACGCCTGGATGGACAAGCAGGGCTGGACTTCCAACCTTCCACAGGCATCCCTTATACTGAGGCAGTGGGAGGCATGCGAGCAGTGAGGAATTCACCCTCAGAATTTCTCCAAATAATCTCAAATGATGAGATTAATCTCTGCTTTAGTTTTGTTATTGTGTATACTTCTCCTTACTTTGTTTTGTATGTTTCTTGTGTATAGTTTTGTGTATTTCTGTTGTCCACTTTAATAAATTTTATATATTTTTCATACAATACAGGTGTGTTCGTTTAACTACAAAAAAACTGATTTCATTTACACATAGAAACTCTTATAGTAAATTTAGGCTCAGATTATAAAACAGGTATTTTCTTTTGTTATTTAATAAAGATATGGATATAAACATGCAAGATTTATTATTTTTACTTAAAAGAATCCCTCGACCGGGGATTTTCTTTCTTTCTCTCTCTCTCTCTCCAGAGGAAAAAAAATTGCTAGGGATTATTTGTTTATTTGCCCCTTCCTCTTTATTTGTTTAAAGAAGGGGGTTACCATTGTGGAGAAGAATTGAGCATTTTTTTAAATATAAAATAAACAATATATCATAATTCTGGCACTGACTGCTGGTATCATGAATGAACTGCTGATGGGGGAAGTGTTAATAATTTGAGTCTATCTATACTGAATAATTGCTATGGTAGGCTACTAATGGAAAGAAAAAAATGAAATGAAACAATAGGTTAAGTGATTTTTTTTTATTAACAATATAAGAGAGTCCACTGTGTGTGTGAGAGTTGGAAGAGGCTTTGCTTAAGCAGCAGCTACAAACAGATTACCCAAAGATTACCCAAATTACCCAAAGTCGGAGGTTCGAAGACGATCAAATACTATAAGCACTTAGTAAGAAATGTAAAACAATGGGGATAAGCAATCATCAGTTTGTATCATAGTAAAACTTACAACACTATATTTAATAGTGTCTTTGTAACATATGCTTTCAGTGAAGGATGATGTGACAATATCACTGCATTGAAGGCCCTGGAGCTTTGAGACCACTGCAACATTATGGATTTTGGACTTCTCCTCAGGCCTGATTGTTTTCAGTAAACGCTGCGGGCCCAATGGAGGTCTGATGATCAGCCAGAAACGGAGCCAGCATCTGTAAAGTGCTCTGGTGAGTCCTATAAGAGATAGTGTTACATCATCCTTCACAGAAAGCATATGTTACAAAGACACACATTGTTTTACATTTAATAACACTTTGGTCTTTTTTTCATAGTGCTTGGAGCTGTACTTCACAACCAGAGGCAAGTTAATAAAATGTGCAAACTACATGCAGTATGTACATATTCTTTCAGAGTGCAAAAAGTGTTTCCCTTAAATTTCAATACAATTTCCCTTAAACAATTGTTCGATTTCACCAATCGACATATCCTCCCTAAACTTATGAAGTGATTCTATGTGTGTAACAGCAGTGGCCCAACTCATTAGCATTTCAATGGTGTGTGTGTGTGTGTGTGTGTGTGTGTGTGTGTGTGTGTGTGTGTGTGTGTGTGTGTGTGTGTGTGTGTGTGTGTGTGTGTGTGTGTGTGTGTGTGTGTGTGTGTGTGTGTGTGTGTGTGTGTGTGTGAGTGTGTGAGTGAGAGATAGAGAGAGAGTTGGGCTTGCTTAAGCAGCAGCTAGGTTAGCAGCTAACCCTAACCCTACAAACACATTTTGCACTCTGAAAGAATATGTACACACTGCATGTAGTTTGCACATTTTATTAACTTTTTTTTAAACCCAAGCTCTCAAATGCTTCTCCACTTCGGCCTTCAAAGCTCTTGTTTGAATATGCGTATAAATTGTCCACTGGGATATCGAAAAAACCCAGTATTTGAGATGCATGCAGATCCATAGTGTGAGTGGGTGTGCGCGGGCACATTTCACTGTTTTATTTTGTGGCGAAGCACACACATGTTTGATGTGCTTTAACATTTTAGTGTTGTCTGCAATCTGTGATTGTTCTGTAAGAAAAAAGGCCTGATGTGTTCAGTCATCCAGCCAGTCGAGGACCATTGCTTCTCCTCGAAAAGACTTGCGCTTGGCGCCATAGTCAAACAGCAGCTCCTCGCACACACGAATGTCTCTCTTTGGCCTGCTTTGAACACTCAAATTTTTTCAAAGTAAACGCTTCGGGCCCCGAGAAAACGAATACATTAGAAGCAGCACACCTTTCACATGTCCTGGGTCGTTGCCTCCACAGTGAATCACTAGCACATTCGGAGCAGTTCTTCCTTTAAGGCACTGTTGGAGGAAGGGAAGGAGGTCTCCCCAACACATGACTCCAGTGCCAAACCACTGGACCTGTGCTTCCTCCGACCCGTCCAGCATCCAGGTGAGTCTTTAGAAATGACACAATTCATTCTGATACAATGTCTGCTTTTCAGTGAAGTTCTGCAGTTTGGCATTTTCGGAGTGTTCTGTTTGTGACAATCGTTGATCTATTCTTTTTCACTGTTAGTCGAGCTGGAGGAGCAGGTGAAAGAGAGGGTGGCAATACAGCTACGAACATCGAAGCAGAAGCAGCGGAGACCAGATGAATGCATTACTTCAGAAGGTAAACAATTAAACAATTGTTTGATTTCACTTTCTCTTATTAGTACCAATCGACATGATATACTTTAAACTAAATGACTCAAATGACTAGTTTGACTTCTCTTTTATATATATATATATATTGAAGACAATAAACATGATTGCAATGATATTTGCGTTACCTGTGTTCTTCAAGCCATGTCAGGTATTTCATAATAATAGATTATATTTATAATGTAATGCTAATCGATATAGATTTCATCATCGTGCAGAACACTATAAATAATACATTTTCTGTCGGATTTTATCTGAAGCCGAATTAGATCACAGAAGATTATTTAAAACACTAGACTTGCGTTATATAGTAAGTTTGGAGCACAAACATGGTTTTAATCTCATAAATGGTCGTGTATTGATGGTGTGCTAAGCTAACATTATAGCTAACGTTAGCCCAGGCGCACCTGCCACGAGCAGTTATTGTTTTATGATTTTTTTTTCTAAATAGGAATGCTTACTGAAATGTTTCAGTGCATTTGATGATACCAGTTTCAAATATTTAGTGAGAACTTTGATAAAAGAAATTAGGATTTGAAACCCTATGAATAGCCTGTGAATAGCCAGTCGTTAGTAGCTATAATGCAGACAAAAGAAATGCATATTTAGAGCCATAACCAGTGTGGAGAGGTGTAAATGTGTGCAGGGGAGACTGACACTGAATGGGGCTCGTTTTTGCACCACAAAACAATAAGCAATAGACTGAATAGATGACTCAGAAGATGACTAAACATCAGTTTGCTAATAGTCTAATCAAAATAAAGTAATTTGACATTATCTTGAAAAACATTTAACTAAATACAGAGTTTTAGACTTATCATTTTCAGATTTTAAATATAAAATGGTCAGACATGTGGCTTTAGCTGCAGTGCATTTCTAGATTGCTCCAGGGCCAACTTCAATTTTATTTTCATGAAGATGTTTCATAAAAATAAATTTCTAATAACTTTACAAAACTTTCAAGCTATTTAAAATGGTTTTGTTTTTTCATTATGACAAGAATTAATTCTACATTTACAATAAACTACCAGGTGTCAGCTTTCAAATGAGATCATACTTGTGCGTTTAGTGCAAAGGGTTCATGAACCGTATCTGTTTCGGTTTGGGTATGTCATTTCTGGGGATTTTTCAAAAGTGGGCTTGCAGCTTAACAGGTTAAACAATTGTTTGATTTCACCAATCGACATATGCTGCCTAAACTTATGAAGTGATTCTGTGTGTAACAGCAGTGGCCCAACTCATTAGCATTTCAATGGTGTGTGTGTGTGTGTGTGTGTGTGTGTGTGTGTGTGTGTGTGTGTGTGCGTGCGTGCGTGCGTGCGTGCGTGCGTGCGTGCGTGCGTGCGTGCGTGCGTGCGTGCGTGCGTGCGTGCGTGCGTGCGTGCGTGTGTGTGTGAGTGAGTGAGAGATAGAGAGAGTTGGGCTTGCTTAAGCAGCAGCTAGGTTAGCAGCTAACCCTAACCCTAACCCTACAAACATATTTTGCACTCTGAAAGAATATGTACACACTGCATGTAGTTTGCACATTTTATTAACTTGCCTCTGTTTTCAGTAAACGCTGCGGGCCCAATGGAGGCCTGATGATCAGCCAGAAACGGAGCCAGCATCTGTAAATGCAGATACTGTAAATAATACAGGCTTGATGGTCAAAAGAGTCTTCTTTTAAGTAAAAATAATAAATCCTGCATGTTATATGCTCATCAAGCCTGTATTAACTTGATCAGAAATACAGGAAAATACATCTGGTGATGATGCTCTTTTTCTATTCATCTCTCAAGGTTTTTTAATGTGTTTCCTATCAAAATGTAGCTAATTATGTTCAGTTTACAAATATTTGGTCACATTTACTCATTTCTAACTAATTTGGCATTTGTAAAAGCATAATATATTTCTGAGAAGTAAGAAGAGAAAGTCAGTTTGCCCTGCATATAATGGGCCATTGACACCTTGATGGGGGCCTGCTTAATGCTGGGATCTGATTGGATGGTTTGAAAAAGACCCAGAGGCTTACCTGTGATTTCATTCTAGTATGTGGCTAGTCTGCTTCAAATATTTAAGCTGAGGACATCTTTGGTTTTGGATTCTTCATTTGATACTGTGGAAATGGAAGGACAAGCTGAGAAGAGGTAATGCTTGTGTTTTTGTGTTTAATTCAGAGGATGAAAAGTTAAAGTTTCTTTCATTTTGAGAATTATTTAATTCAAGAATAATCATTTTAGGTCAGAGGTCATTGTGCATGCTTCTAATTGTTCATTCAAAGACTGCCACCATTACAAGCATGGTGGCCAAACTGCTTTGTTTGTGAAAACTTTTTTGAATCATCCGTATCTTTGTAAACTGAGCTTTATTCTGATTTTAACACAAAAAAACATGATAAAAAGCTTGAGATTTTTACTGAGATTCAAAGTATACAGTAAAACTGTCACAAAGAACAGGCCAGTTACATTTGAATTTGGGTTTTTTATCTAAGTACCTTTAACAGTAATACTGTATTGTGGATACTGGTGTCTTTTAATTTTGTTGCCGGTCCAGATATCTAAAAAGTATTAAAAATCTATAATCATTTACCATATAAATATTATGTATTTAGGTATTTTCTGAAGAGATAAATCAAATTTCAATCAACCTTTGCCAATTGTGTATAGTGGTGTATGTTACAGAAAGCTTTAAGGGTGTGCAGATCTAGAAAAAAAGTGAAAGAATTCATTTTTGCATCTTGGCTCTAAAAAATGTATTTATAACCTCTTTTTGTTTTTGTTCATACAGTACATTCCACAGCAGAATTTACTTCCTCTGCCCTCATTGCAAGAAGGCTCCACGGACCCTTCCAGGCCATCTTCGCACGGTGTGCATGCAGGGATGCTCTGAGAAGGACATCAGTGATACTGTCATCCTGGCGAAGAAAGAGATGGCAGAGTTCACCCACACCGGCCGCTTCTGGGAGTACCAGAGGATTAGAGACATTTTGGGAGCGGCTGATCCTCTTTCCAGGTTTGTAGCTTATCTTTACGAGACTGCTTTGTCCTGTTGCAGTACCATACTCAATATTCCATCAATTGTGTGTGTATTAACTGTTTTTCTTTACTTAGCTTGTTGGAGGAAATGGACAGGAAGGGATTGGTGGTGAGGAACATTCCTCCGCTCCTTCCGGCGCCATCGTCGGTTCCTCACAGCTCCACGAGGGATGCAGAGAGCGCACCAGATCCTGAGCCAGAACCTGACGCAGAACTGGACGCCGCGTCTGAGACCAGCTCTGAGGAGTACTATCAGAGGTACAGTTTCACATCATCACATTCACAGAGAGCAGATGCAGAGATTGGACATGGTTTCTCTTGAACACATACACAATCATTTGACCACCTGTTTTATTTCATTTCAGCACTGGGGGACCGAGGTGGACCTCTGATGTACGTGTGGAAATGACCAGAAAAGGCCTCTACAGGAAGCACCCAATCGACCATCCGCTTCTCCAGGGATTCCTCCATTTCCTGAGAGTGGACCTGGGAAACAGGAGAAGTAAACAAGAGGTTAGTGAAAAGAAGATATACATTTAAATGTCACGCGCGCACAGACACACACACACACACACACACACACACACACACAGAGAGAGAGAAAAAAAAAAGAAAAAAAAGAGGTTACACTATTTTAGGGTGTCATTGTTACAGTGTAATTACATATTTAAGTACTTAATATTCAGTAACCGAATGTACTTACTATTGGATTAGGGTAGGATTAGGATTTGATTGAGGTTTATTTGCATTTAGTTATGCATAATTTACGTACATGTTACATATGTAACAAAGACACTGTTAAATAAAGTGTTAGCAAAATGTAGTTTGGTTCTCATCCATAAACTGTGTATTGTGCTCACATGTTAACCTGTTTTACATTCAGCTCTGCAGATTTTAATGTCTAATGTATAATTACAGGTGGAATCTGTCTCCCGCTTCATGTTTTTTATGGACCCGAAAGAGCCGAGCCTGTCTTTCGTTAGAGAGGTGGAGAAGGTTAGAGAGTACTTCAATGTGCTCACCCAGACCCGTCTCTCCAAACAGACCGTGTTGAACTACTGGAAGAGTCTCAAGAGGTCAGTACTGTGTAACGTCACAAACACATCACGTAACTGTCAAATGATAAATATCGGATAGGCTGTCTTCTGGCTTTAACAATCGTTTATTTCTCTCTCTTTAAGGTTCATGAAGTACACTGTCACTTCCACCGGCCTCCACACCAAGAACAAAAGCCTCTACAATGACTGCAGGGACTTTATTGATCCATTGGACGGCATACGGGCCGGTATGTCAAAAAATATCAACAAGGAGTTAACACAAAAGAGGTATTAAAAAAAAAATCACTCCTTCTTTATCTATTACATGGAAATCGCAGGTGAGCTCAACAGTACTATTTTATTTCTCAGGTACCATGGCTATGGAAAGGAGAAGCTGCCAGCGGACTGTGTGGCGATCTTCGATGTGGCTCGTGAGGACTTCCTGGCTGTTATGGGTAAACTCCAGGGTCCAGGAGCCATATCCGGGGAGGAGCTTGATAAGGACGAGCGTCTGCTGGTCCTCTACTATTTGGAGGCGGTCATCATGCTCAACCTCCTCCAGCAGCCCGGTGTCGTCACTAACATGACCGTAAGTGTATTTTAGTAACCTTTTTTATTCACGATCTCTTGTGGTTCACAGATGTGTGTGTAGCTTTTGATTATTAGTGAGTGCTGTCATTGAATGTGCACGGCTGTGTGTTTGCAGGTCGAGGAATGGCAGGGGAGAACCAGCACAGCGAACGGTGCTTGTGTGGCGGTCAAGGAGCATAAGACGGCAGCATCACAAGTCGCAGAAGTTCCCCTGACCACTGAACAGGAACTTGTACGTTTGTATTTAAAATTATACTATAACCGTGTGTGTGTTTGTGTGTTTTTAAATGTATTTATTTCTTTTTCCCAGTGGTTCAGCCTGTACTTTGACCAGATTCGGACGGTGATGCTCCAGGGTCGCAGGTCAGGGGACGACACGACGACAGAGGGCCATTTTTTCATTTCAAGCTCCGGAAGGCCGATCCACAACGCCTGCAATGACCTTAAAAGACTCCATGCCAAGTAAGTACTATTTATGCATAGCTGTATTTTTTTTCCCGACTTAATCTAAAGTACACAAATGTGCACATTGTCCGCTTGTTATTCTCCATTCTAATGTTGCCCTGTGTTCTAGATACAACCTTCCACCAGTGTCCAGCGGTGACGCCAGGATTGCGTTCGAGACGGCGGCAAAAAACCTGCCGGAGGTGGAGAGGAACGCGGTGGCCCGGCTGCTGGGACACACTCCCGAGACGGCCGAGAAGCACTACCGGATGCGAACCCCGGCAGACGCTTTCCTAGCGCAGCGTCTGGTTCGGCAAATTGCTCAAAAAACACGGTAAGCAATCTGAAATCTAAAGAATGAGATGATTATTATTTATAATGTTGCAACTCAAAGCAGTCATTCATAGGCACTTTCTTTATTGTTTATTCATTGATCTTGTAGACCTGAGTCTGCTGCTTCCACGAGCCGAGAGCAGAGGGCGGATGAACGGACAGCGTTCGAGTTGCTGGTCCAGTCCTGCCCTGTGACTCTGGACGGGCCTCCTCCGAAAAGGGCACGCAGACACCAGCTGTGTGCCGAGCACGAGCGTCACTGCTACGACCGCTGGCGCAGCGAGCAGCTCAAGCTCCGGGAACATCGCATCCTCGGTAAGCATCCATATACACGTTTTGAAACAATAATATGTGTCAGGGATGGACAATTACTGAAATCTCATATAACATTGTCAACACAATGGCTAATGCTGCTCATGATTTCTCTTTATAGAACATTTTGGTCGCCATCAGCCGTCTTGTTCAGTGATCAACGCCTGGATGGACAAGCAGGGCTGGACTTCCAACCTTCCACAGGCATCCCTTATACTGAGGCAGTGGGAGGCATACGAGCAGTGAGGAATTCACCCTCAGAATTTATCCAAATAATCTCAAATGATGAGATTAATCTCTGCTTTAGTTTTGTTATTGTGTATACTTCTCCTTACTTTGTTTTGTATGTTTCTTGTGTATAGTTTTGTGTATTTCTGTTGTCCACTTTAATAAATTTTACATATTTTTCATACAATACAGGTGTGTTCGTTTAACTACAAAAAAACTGATTTCATTTACACATAGAAACTCTTATAGTAAATTTAGGCTCAGATTATAAAACAGGTATTTTCTTTTGTTATTTAATAAAGATATGGATATAAACATGCAAGATTTATTATTTTTACTTAAAAGAATCCCTCGACCGGGGATTTTCTTTCTTTCTCTCTCTCTCTCTCCAGAGGAAAAAAAAATTGCTAGGGATTATTTGTTTATTTGCCCCCTCCTCTTTATTTGTTTAAAGAAGGGAGTTACCATTGTGGAGAAGAATTGAGCATTTTTTAAAATATAAAATAAACAATATATCATAATTCTGGCACTGACTGCTGGTATCATGAATGAACTGCTGATAGGGGAAGTGTTAATAATTTGAGTCTATCTATACTGAATAATTGCTATGGTAGGCTACTAATGGAAAGAAAAAATGAAATGAAACAATAGGTTAAGTGATTTTTTTTTATTAACAATATAAGAGAGTCCACTGTGTGTGTGAGAGTTGGATGAGGCTTTGCTTAAGCAGCAGCTACAAACAGATTACCCAAAGATTACCCAAGCCCAAGTTAATAAAATGTGCAAACTACCTGCAGTGTGTACATATTTTTTCAGAGTGCAAAATGTGTTTCCCTTAAATTTCAATACAATTTCCCTTAAACAATTGTTCGATTTCACCAGTCGACATATGCTCCCTAAACTTATGAAGTGATTCTATGTGTGTAACAGCAGTGGCCCAACTCATTAGCATTTGTGTGTGTGTGTGTGTGTGTGTGTGTGTGTGTGTGTGTGTGTGTGTGTGTGTGTGTGTGTGTGTGTGTGTGTGTGTGTGTGTGTGTGTGTGTGTGTGTGTGTGTGTGTGTGTGTGTGTGTGTGTGTGTGTGTGTGTGTGTGTGTGTGTGTGAGAGAGTGAGTGAGTGAGAGAGAGAGAGTTGGGCTTGCTTAAGCAGCAGCTAGGTTAGCAGCTAACCCTAACCCTACAAACACATTTTGCACTCTGAAAGAATATGTACACACTGCATGTAGTTTGCACATTTTATTAACTTGCCTCTGTTTTCAGTAAACGCTGCGGGCCCAATGGAGGCCTGATGATCAGCCAGAAACGGAGCCAGCATCTGTAAATGCAGATACTGTAAATAATACAGGCTTGATGGTCAAAAGAGTCTTCTTTTAAGTAAAAATAATAAATCTTGCATGTTATATGCTCATCAAGCCTGTATTAACTTGATCAGAAATACAGGAAAATACATCTGGTGATGATACTCTTTTTCTATTCATCTCTCAAGGTTTTTTTAATGTGTTTCCTATCAAAATGTAGCTAATTATGTTCAGTTTACAAATATTTGCTCACATTTACTCATTTCTAACTAATTTAGCATTTGTAAAAGCATAATATATTTCTGAGAAATTATATGATGTATTTCTGATAGTTCTGTATTTCCTGCTGTACACCACACAAACAACACAACACACTAATGTACATACCATTAAGTATGCAAAGTTATATCATTTATGAGAACATTTACTTGTATTTAACATTTGTTCTCTTCAACCATATGCAAAGCATGCTGAGAATCTCGGGTTCAGGCGTGCGGCTTTCTACTAATTACCACTCAGTATGAGTGCTTTACTATTATACTAATTGTTTAGCTGTATCAGGCCCGAGAGAACAGGGGTCAAATCAGGTGTTGCATCTTTATCCTGCTCTCACCAAATTTTTTAAGTATAAATTGCATACGTAAAAAACATTGGAAAAAAAAAGAAATGTGAATTATTACCACAAGCCTTTCAAATTTGTTCCTTTCAAATCAGTCATGTAAATACTTAGATTCTCTGTAATGGGATTTAATCAGCACTGCTGTTTCTGCAAAAGCAAACGTTTTTTAAACCCAAGCTCTCAAATGCTTCTCCACTTCGGCCTTCAAAGCTCTTGTTTGAATATGCGTATAAATTGTCCACTGGGATATCGAAAAAACCCTGTATTTGAGATGCATGCAGATCCATAGTGTGAGTGGGTGTGCGCGGGCACATTTCACTGTTTTATTTTGTGGCGAAGCACACACATGTTTGATGTGCTTTAACATTTTAGTGTTGTCTGCAATCTGTGATTGTTCTGTAAGAAAAAAGGCCTGATGTGTTCAGTCATCCAGCCAGTCGAGGACCATTGCTTCTCCTCGAAAAGACTTGCGCTTGGCGCCATAGTCAAACAGCAGCTCCTCGCACACACAAATGTCTCTCTTTGGCCTGCTGTGAACACTCAAATTTTTTCAAAGTAAACGCTTCGGGCCCCGAGAAAACGAATACATTAGAAGCAGCACACCTTTCACATGTCCTGGGTCGTTGCCTCCACAGTGAATCACTAGCACATTCGGAGCAGTTCTTCCTTTAAGGCACTGTTGGAGGAAGGGAAGGAGGTCTCCCCAACACATGACTCCAGTGCCAAACCACTGGACCTGTGCTTCCTCCGACCCGTCCAGCATCCAGGTGAGTCTTTAGAAATGACACAATTCATTCTGATACAATGTCTGCTTTTCAGTGAAGTTCTGCAGTTTGGCATTTTCGGAGTGTTCTGTTTGTGACAATCGTTGATCTATTCTTTTTCACTGTTAGTCGAGCTGGAGGAGCAGGTGAAAGAGAGGGTGGCAATACAGCTACGAACATCGAAGCAGAAGCAGCGGAGACCAGATGAATGCATTACTTCAGAAGGTAAACAATTAAACAATTGTTTGATTTCACTTTCTCTTATTAGTACCAATCGACATGATATACTTTAAACTAAAGTTTCAAATGACTCAAATGACTAGTTTGACTTCTCTTTTATATATATATATATTGAAGACAATAAACATGATTGCAATGATATTTGAGTTACCTGTGTTCTTCAAGCCATGTCAGGTATTTCATAATAATAGATTATATTTATAATGTAATGCTAATCGATATAGATTTCATCATCGTGCAGAACACTATAAATAATACATTTTCTGTCGGATTTTATCTGAAGCCGAATTAGATCACAGAAGATTATCTAAAACACTAGACTTGCGTTATATAGTAAGTTTGGAGCACAAACATGGTTTTAATCTCATAAATGGTCGTGTATTGATGGTGTGCTAAGCTAACATTATAGCTAACGTTAGCCCAGGCGCACCTGCCACGAGCAGTTATTGTTTTATGATTTTTTTTTCTAAATAGGAATGCTTACTGAAATGTTTCAGTGCATTTGATGATACCAGTTTCAAATATTTAGTGAGAACTTTGATAAAAGAAATTAGGATTTGAAACCCTATGAATAGCCTGTGAATAGCCAGTCGTTAGTAGCTATAATGCAGACAAAAGAAATGCATATTTAGAGCCATAACCAGTGTGGAGAGGTGTAAATGTGTGCAGGGGAGACTGACACTGAATGGGGCTCGTTTTTGCACCACAAAACAATAAGCAATAGACTGAATAGATGACTCAGAAGATGACTAAACATCAGTTTGCTAATAGTCTAATCAAAATAAAGTAATTTGACATTATCTTGAAAAACATTTAACTAAATACAGAGTTTTAGACTTATCATTTTCAGATTTTAAATATAAAATGGTCAGACATGTGGCTTTAGCTGCAGTGCATTTCTAGATTGCTCCAGGGCCAACTTCAATTTTATTTTCATGAAGATGTTTCATAAAATTAAATTTCTAATAACTTTACAAAACTTTCAAGCTATTTAAAAATGTTTTGTTTTTTCATTATGACAAGAATTAATTCTACATTTACAATAAACTACCAGGTGTCAGCTTTCAAATGAGATTATACTTGTGCGTTTGGTGCAAAGGGTTCATGAACCGTATCTGTTTCAGTTTGGGTATGTCATTTCTGGGGATTTTTCAAAAGTGGGCTTGCAGCTTAACAGGTTAAACAATTGTTTGATTTCACCAATCGACATATGCTCCCTAAACTTATGAAGTGATTCTGTGTGTAACAGCAGTGGCCCAACTCATTAGCATTTCAATGGTGTGTGTGTGTGTGTGTGTGAGACAGAGAGAGAGTGAGTGAGAGATAGAGAGAGAGTTGGGCTTGCTTAAGCAGCAGCTAGGTTAGCAGCTAACCCTAACCCTAACCCTACAAACACATTTTGCACTCTGAAAGAATATGTACACACTGCATGTAGTTTGCACATTTTATTAACTTGCCTCTGTTTTCAGTAAATGCTGCGGGCCCAATGGAGGCCTGATGATCAGCCAGAAACGGAGCCAGCATCTGTAAATGCAGATACTGTAAATAATACAGGCTTGATGGTCAAAAGAGTCTTCTTTTAAGTAAAAATAATAAATCTTGCATGTTATATGCTCATCAAGCCTGTATTAACTTGATCAGAAATACAGGAAAATACATCTGGTGATGATGCTCTTTATCTATTCATCTCTCAAAGTTTTTTAATGTGTTTCCTATCAAAATGTAGCTAATTATGTTCAGTTTATAAATATTTGGTCACATTTACTCATTTCTAACTAATTTAGCATTTGTAAAAGCATAATATATTTCTGAGAAATAAGAAGAGAAAGTCAGTTTGCCCTGCATATAATGGGCCATTGACACCTTGATGGGGGCCTGTCACGGTAAGACACGGAGATGAACCCAAACGCAGACAGTATACAATAAGACACGGTTTAATGACAAAAACAGGAAAACAAAACCCATGAGAGGGCAAATCAGATGGAACACAGAATACCTGACTGACTAGACTAAACTGGGAAACAAATGAACAAGAAAACAAACAAGACTTCAAGAGATGCTAACAATGACTAGATGTACAGAGGGTACTCACGATCAACGTATAACAATGAACCGACGCAAGACAGCAAACACAATGGGATTAAATAGGAAGACTAATCAAACATAACAGGTGACACGGGTGAAACACTAATGACAGAATCAGGATAACAAGGGGGCGGGGTAACGAGACGAGACAACACAAGCACATGACCAAAACACAAGGCCATGTGCTTGCACACAGAACATGGGTCTGTCATGATCCTGCCAAAATACTAGAACACACAGACCTGATGGCAGAATCATGACAGTACCCCCTCCTTAAAGAGCGGCTACCAGACGCTCCCCAAGGAGACATTAAACGCGGGACAAGACTGACAGAGACATAGACCAGACCCAACAAAACATGACAAATAATAACAGGGGCATACAAGCGTGAACAATGACCGGGTTAGGGTGAAACATCAGAAAAAATAAACAAGGAAGGGGAGGCGGAGGGACAACAGAGTCTTTGAGCGAGAGTCCAGGGTGGGTGGGCGGGACGGTGATCTTGGAACTACAGGGTGTGGGCTTAGGACGGGGGACCCGAACGGACTTGGGTGGAGTGGTGTGAGTAGACGGAGAAACAGTCCTAGGTTGAACCATGACGGGGGAAACAAACGGGAGTCCGGGGACAGTAGAGACAGGGACACACGAGGAGACAGTCCGGGGACTTCTGACGGGGAACATGGTTGGTGACGGGACAGGACTGGGTGCCGCGCTCACGGCGACCGGCTCTGGAACAGCGCTTGCCGTAGCGGGCTCTGGAACAGCGCTTGCCGTAGCGGGCTCTGGAACAGCGCTTGCCGTAGCGGGCTCTGGAACAGCGCTTGCCGTAGCGGGCTCTGGAACAGCGCTTGCCGTAGCCGGCTCTGGAACAGCGCGTGCCGTAGCGGGCTCTGGAACAGCGCTTGCCGTAGCGGGCTCTGGAACAGCGCTTGCCGTAGCGGGCTCTGGAACAGCGCTTGCCGTAGCGGGCTCTGGAACAGCGCTTGCCGTAGCGGGCTCTGGAACGGGCACTGGGTTCAGCTCCGAAACACCGAACACCGGCCTCTCTAAGATCCGAGCCAGACGCTCCAGATAGTCCCAGCTCAGGAAGGCAGACGGGGCGTGAACAGTCTCTAGCTGGACAGACGGGGCGTGAACAGTCTCTAGCTGGACAGACGGGACGTGAACTGGCTCTGGCTGGGCAGACGCAGGTCTCCTCTTCCTCCTCCTGATTCGCGGAGCCGATGATGCCTCGGGAGTCGAACTGGGACGAGTCTGTTCTCCAAGCCTCACGAAGCCTAACCTCAGATCCTCCGGGATCACCGGCAGACAGGCAGGAGGTAACGACACCATGGGACCCTGTGACTCCCGACGAACCAAGCAGTCCACCATGTCCCGGAACGGGCGGTGGGCCAGCCTCTCCCGTTCCGCCAGAGGTGGAGGAATTTTGAGACCCGCGATGAGGTAACGGTTAACCAGGCTCTCCGGTAAAAAATTTCTCTTTGCCTCCACGGCCTGAGCATATCCTCTCAGGGACCTCTCTCCCTGGGGAGGGAAAGGAAGCTTGCCCAACTTGCTGTCGTTGATAGCTGACTGCCACCATAGTTCCAGGTCAGCTGATTGTTGTCTTAGTGGGGATGACATACTGTCCGCTGGGTTCAGAATGGGTCGGTTCATTCTGTCACGGTAAGACACGGAGATGAACCCAAACGCAGACAGTATACAATAAGACACGGTTTAATGACAAAAACAGGAAAACAAAACCCATGAGAGGGCAAATCAGATGGAACACAGAATACCTGACTGACTAGACTAAACTGGGAAACAAATGAACAAGAAAACAAACAAGACTTCAAGAGATGCTAACAATGACTAGATGTACAGAGGGTACTCACGATCAACGTATAACAATGAACCGACGCAAGACAGCAAACACAAGGGGATTAAATAGGAAGACTAATCAAACATAACAGGTGACACGGGTGAAACACTAATGACAGAATCAGGATAACAAGGGGGCGAGGTAACGAGACGAGACAACACAAGCACATGACCAAAACACAAGGCCATGTGCTTGCACACAGAACATGGGTCTGTCATGATCCTGCCAAAATACTAGAACTCACAGACCTGGTGGCAGAATCATGACAGGGCCTGCTTAATGCTGGGATCTGATTGGATGGTTTGAAAAAGATCCAGAGGCTTACCTGTGATTCATTCTAGTATGTGGCTAGTCTGCTTCAAATCTTTAAGCTGAGGACATCTTTGGTTTTGGATTCTTCATTTGATACTGTGGAAATGGAAGGACAAGCTGAGAAGAGGTAATGCTTGTGTTTTTGTGTTTAATTCAGAGGATGAAAAGTTAAAGTTTCTTTCATTTTGAGAATTATTTTATTCAAGAATAATCATTTTAGGTCAGAGGTCATTGTGCATGCTTCTAATTGTTCATTCAAAGACTACCACCATTACAAGCATGGTGGCCAAACTGCTTTGTTTGTGAAAACTTTTTTGAATCATCCGTATCTTTGTAAACTGAGCTTTATTCTGATTTTAACACCAAAAAACATGATAAAAAGCTTGAGATTTTTACTGAGATTCAAAGTATACAGTAAAACTGTCACAAAGAACAGGCCAGTTACATTTGAATTTGGGTTTTTTATCTAAGTACCTTTAACAGTAATACTGTATTGTGGATACTGGTGTCTTTTAATTTTGTTGCCGGTCCAGATATCTAAAAAGTATTAAAAATCTATAATCATTTACCATATAAATATTATGTATTTAGGTATTTTCTGAAGAGATAAATCAAATTTCAATCAACCTTTGCCAATTGTGTATAGTGGTGTATGTTACAGAAAGCTTTAAGGGTGTGCAGATCTAGAAAAAAAGTGAAAGAATTCATTTTTGCATCTTGGCTCTAAAAAATG
The DNA here is from genome assembly GCA_030578275.1 of Meda fulgida. Lineage (NCBI taxonomy): Eukaryota > Metazoa > Chordata > Actinopteri > Cypriniformes > Leuciscidae > Meda > Meda fulgida. The sequence continues at coordinate 223,285 of CM060618.1, read as the reverse complement.
TATTTATAACCTCTTTTTGTTTTTGTTCATACAGTACATTCCACAGCAGAATTTACTTCCTCTGCCCTCATTGCAAGAAGGCTCCACGGACCCTTCCAGGCCATCTTCGCACGGTGTGCATGCAGGGATGCTCTGAGAAGGACATCAGTGATACTGTCATCCAGGCGAAGAAAGAGATGGCAGAGTTCACCCACACCGGCCGCTTCTGGGAGTACCAGAGGATTAGAGACATTTTGGGAGCGGCTGATCCTCTTTCCAGGTTTGTAGCTCATCTTTACGAGACTGCTTTGTCCTGTTGCAGTACCATACTCAATATTCCATCAATTGTGTGTGTATTAACTGTTTTTCTTTACTTAGCTTGTTGGAGGAAATGGACAGGAAGGGATTGGTGGTGAGGAACATTCCTCCGCTCCTTCCGGCGCCATCGTCGGTTCCTCACAGCTCCACGAGGAATGCAGAGAGCGCACCAGATCCTGAGCCAGAACCTGACGCAGAACTGGACGCCGCGTCTGAGACCAGCTCTGAGGAGTACTATCAGAGGTACAGTTTCACATCATCACATTCACAGAGAGCAGATGCAGAGATTGGACATGGTTTCTCTTGAACACATACACAATCATTTGACCACCTGTTTTATTTCATTTCAGCACTGGGGGACCGAGGTGGACCTCTGATGTACGTGTGGAAATGACCAGAAAAGGCCTCTACAGGAAGCACCCAATCGACCATCCGCTTCTCCAGGGATTCCTCCATTTCCTGATAGTGGACCTGGGAAACAGGAGAAGTAAACAAGAGGTTAGTGAAAAGAAGAGATACATTTAAATGTCACGCGCGCACAGACACACACACACACACACAGAGAGAGAGAAAAAAAAAAGAAAAAAAAGAGGTTACACTATTTTAGGGTGTCATTGTTACAGTGTAATTACATATTTAAGTACTTAATATTAAGTAACCAAATGTACTTACTATTGGATTAGGGTAGGATTAGGATTTGGTTGAGGTTTATTTGCATTTAGCTATGCATAATTTACGTACATGTAACATATGTAACAAAGACACTGTTAAATAAAGTGTTAGCAAAATGTAGTTTGGTTCTCATCCATAAACTGTGTATTGTGCTCACATGTTAACCTGTTTTACATTCAGCTCTGCAGATTTTAATGTCTAATGTATAATTACACGTGGAATCTGTCTCCCGCTTCATGTTTTTTATGGACCCGAAAGAGCCGAGCCTGTCTTTCGTTAGAGAGGTGGAGAAGGTCAGAGAGTACTTCAATGTGCTCACCCAGACCCGTCTCTCCAAACAGACCGTGTTGAACTACTGGAAGAGTCTCAAGAGGTCAGTACTGTGTAACGTCACAAACACATCACGTAACTGTCAAATGATAAATATCGGATAGGCTGTCTTCTGGCTTTAACAATCGTTTATTTCTCTCTCTTTAAGGTTCATGAAGTACACTGTCACTTCCACCGGCCTCCACACCAAGAACAAAAGCCTCTACAATGACTGCAGGGACTTTATTGATCCATTGGACGGCATACGGGCCGGTATGTCAAAAAATATCAACAAGGAGTTAACACAAAAGAGGTATTAAAAAAAAATCACTCCTTCTTTATCTATTACATGGAAATCGCAGGTGAGCTCAACAGTACTATTTTATTTCTCAGGTACCATGGCTATGGAAAGGAGAAGCTGCCAGCGGACTGTGTGGCGATCTTCGATGTGGCTCGTGAGGACTTCCTGGCTGTTATGGGTAAACTCCAGGGTCCAGGAGCCATATCCGGGGAGGAGCTTGATAAGGACGAGCGCCTGCTGGTCCTCTACTATTTGGAGGCGGTCATCATGCTCAACCTCCTCCAGCAGCCCGGTGTCGTCACTAACATGACCGTAAGTGTATTTTAGTAACCATTTTTATTCACGATCTCTTGTGGTTCACAGATGTGTGTGTAGCTTTTGATTATTAGTGAGTGCTGTCATTGAATGTGCACGGCTGTGTGTTTGCAGGTCGAGGAATGGCAGGGGAGAACCAGCACAGCGAACGGTGCTTGTGTGGCGGTCAAGGAGCATAAGACGGCAGCATCACAAGTCGCAGAAGTTCCCCTGACCACTGAACAGGAACTTGTACGTTTGTATTTAAAATTATACTATAACTGTGTGTGTGTTTGTGTGTTTTTTTTAAATGTATTTATTTCTTTTTCCCAGTGGTTCAGCCTGTACTTTGACCAGATTCGGACGGTGATGCTCCAGGGTCGCAGGTCAGGGGACGACACGACGACAGAGGGCCATTTTTTCATTTCAAGCTCCGGAAGGCCGATCCACAACGCCTGCAATGACCTTAAAAGACTCCATGCCAAGTAAGTACTATTTATGCATAGCTGTATTTTTTTTCCCGACTTAATCTAAAGTACACAAATGTGCACATTGTCCGCTTGTTATTCTCCATTCTAATGTTGCCCTGTGTTCTAGATACAACCTTCCACCAGTGTCCAGCGGTGACGCCAGGATTGCGTTCGAGACGGCGGCAAAAAACCTGCCGGAGGTGGAGAGGAACGCGGTGGCCCGGCTGCTGGGACACACTCCCGAGACGGCCGAGAAGCACTACCGGATGCGAACCCCGGCAGACGCTTTCCTAGCGCAGCGTCTGGTTCGGCAAATTGCTCAAAAAACACGGTAAGCAATCTGAAATCTAAAGAATGAGATGATTATTATTTATAATGTTGCAACTCAAAGCAGTCATTCATAGGCACTTTCTTTATTGTTTATTCATTGATCTTGTAGACCTGAGTCTGCTGCTTCCACGAGCCGAGAGCAGAGGGCGGATGAACGGACAGCGTTCGAGTTGCTGGTCCAGTCCTGCCCTGTGACTCTGGACGGGCCTCCTCCGAAAAGGGCACGCAGACACCAGCTGTGTGCCGAGCACGAGCGTCACTGCTACGACCGCTGGCGCAGCGAGCAGCTCAAGCTCCGGGAACATCGCATCCTCGGTAAGCATCCATATACACGTTTTGAAACAATAATATGTGTCAGGGATGGACAATTACTGAAATCTCATATAACATTGTCAACACAATGGCTAATGCTGCTCATGATTTCTCTTTATAGAACATTTTGGTCGCCATCAGCCGTCTTGTTCAGTGATCAACGCCTGGATGGACAAGCAGGGCTGGACTTCCAACCTTCCACAGGCATCCCTTATACTGAGGCAGTGGGAGGCATACGAGCAGTGAGGAATTCACCCTCAGAATTTATCCAAATAATCTCAAATGATGAGATTAATCTCTGCTTTAGTTTTGTTATTGTGTATACTTCTCCTTACTTTGTTTTGTATGTTTCTTGTGTATAGTTTTGTGTATTTCTGTTGTCCACTTTAATAAATTTTACATATTTTTCATACAATACAGGTGTGTTCGTTTAACTACAAAAAAACTGATTTCATTTACACATAGAAACTCTTATAGTAAATTTAGGCTCAGATTATAAAACAGGTATTTTCTTTTGTTATTTAATAAAGATATGGATATAAACATGCAAGATTTATTATTTTTACTTAAAAGAATCCCTCGACCGGGGATTTTCTTTCTTTCTCTCTCTCTCTCTCCAGAGGAAAAAAAAAATTGCTAGGGATTATTTGTTTATTTGCCCCCTCCTCTTTATTTGTTTAAAGAAGGGAGTTACCATTGTGGAGAAGAATTGAGCATTTTTTAAAATATAAAATAAACAATATATCATAATTCTGGCACTGACTGCTGGTATCATGAATGAACTGCTGATAGGGGAAGTGTTAATAATTTGAGTCTATCTATACTGAATAATTGCTATGGTAGGCTACTAATGGAAAGAAAAAATGAAATGAAACAATAGGTTAAGTGATTTTTTTTTATTAACAATATAAGAGAGTCCACTGTGTGTGTGAGAGTTGGATGAGGCTTTGCTTAAGCAGCAGCTACAAACAGATTACCCAAAGATTACCCAAGCCCAAGTTAATAAAATGTGCAAACTACCTGCAGTGTGTACATATTTTTTCAGAGTGCAAAATGTGTTTCCCTTAAATTTCAATACAATTTCCCTTAAACAATTGTTCGATTTCACCAGTCGACATATGCTCCCTAAACTTATGAAGTGATTCTATGTGTGTAACAGCAGTGGCCCAACTCATTAGCATTTGTGTGTGTGTGTGTGTGTGTGTGTGTGTGTGTGTGTGTGTGTGTGTGTGTGTGTGTGTGTGTGTGTGTGTGTGTGTGTGTGTGTGTGTGTGTGTGTGTGTGTGTGTGTGTGTGTGTGTGTGTGTGTGTGTGTGTGTGTGTGTGTGTGTGTGTGAGAGAGTGAGTGAGTGAGAGAGAGAGAGTTGGGCTTGCTTAAGCAGCAGCTAGGTTAGCAGCTAACCCTAACCCTACAAACACATTTTGCACTCTGAAAGAATATGTACACACTGCATGTAGTTTGCACATTTTATTAACTTGCCTCTGTTTTCAGTAAACGCTGCGGGCCCAATGGAGGCCTGATGATCAGCCAGAAACGGAGCCAGCATCTGTAAATGCAGATACTGTAAATAATACAGGCTTGATGGTCAAAAGAGTCTTCTTTTAAGTAAAAATAATAAATCTTGCATGTTATATGCTCATCAAGCCTGTATTAACTTGATCAGAAATACAGGAAAATACATCTGGTGATGATACTCTTTTTCTATTCATCTCTCAAGGTTTTTTTAATGTGTTTCCTATCAAAATGTAGCTAATTATGTTCAGTTTACAAATATTTGCTCACATTTACTCATTTCTAACTAATTTAGCATTTGTAAAAGCATAATATATTTCTGAGAAATTATATGATGTATTTCTGATAGTTCTGTATTTCCTGCTGTACACCACACAAACAACACAACACACTAATGTACATACCATTAAGTATGCAAAGTTATATCATTTATGAGAACATTTACTTGTATTTAACATTTGTTCTCTTCAACCATATGCAAAGCATGCTGAGAATCTCGGGTTCAGGCGTGCGGCTTTCTACTAATTACCACTCAGTATGAGTGCTTTACTATTATACTAATTGTTTAGCTGTATCAGGCCCGAGAGAACAGGGGTCAAATCAGGTGTTGCATCTTTATCCTGCTCTCACCAAATTTTTTAAGTATAAATTGCATACGTAAAAAACATTGGAAAAAAAAAGAAATGTGAATTATTACCACAAGCCTTTCAAATTTGTTCCTTTCAAATCAGTCATGTAAATACTTAGATTCTCTGTAATGGGATTTAATCAGCACTGCTGTTTCTGCAAAAGCAAACGTTTTTTAAACCCAAGCTCTCAAATGCTTCTCCACTTCGGCCTTCAAAGCTCTTGTTTGAATATGCGTATAAATTGTCCACTGGGATATCGAAAAAACCCTGTATTTGAGATGCATGCAGATCCATAGTGTGAGTGGGTGTGCGCGGGCACATTTCACTGTTTTATTTTGTGGCGAAGCACACACATGTTTGATGTGCTTTAACATTTTAGTGTTGTCTGCAATCTGTGATTGTTCTGTAAGAAAAAAGGCCTGATGTGTTCAGTCATCCAGCCAGTCGAGGACCATTGCTTCTCCTCGAAAAGACTTGCGCTTGGCGCCATAGTCAAACAGCAGCTCCTCGCACACACAAATGTCTCTCTTTGGCCTGCTGTGAACACTCAAATTTTTTCAAAGTAAACGCTTCGGGCCCCGAGAAAACGAATACATTAGAAGCAGCACACCTTTCACATGTCCTGGGTCGTTGCCTCCACAGTGAATCACTAGCACATTCGGAGCAGTTCTTCCTTTAAGGCACTGTTGGAGGAAGGGAAGGAGGTCTCCCCAACACATGACTCCAGTGCCAAACCACTGGACCTGTGCTTCCTCCGACCCGTCCAGCATCCAGGTGAGTCTTTAGAAATGACACAATTCATTCTGATACAATGTCTGCTTTTCAGTGAAGTTCTGCAGTTTGGCATTTTCGGAGTGTTCTGTTTGTGACAATCGTTGATCTATTCTTTTTCACTGTTAGTCGAGCTGGAGGAGCAGGTGAAAGAGAGGGTGGCAATACAGCTACGAACATCGAAGCAGAAGCAGCGGAGACCAGATGAATGCATTACTTCAGAAGGTAAACAATTAAACAATTGTTTGATTTCACTTTCTCTTATTAGTACCAATCGACATGATATACTTTAAACTAAAGTTTCAAATGACTCAAATGACTAGTTTGACTTCTCTTTTATATATATATATATTGAAGACAATAAACATGATTGCAATGATATTTGAGTTACCTGTGTTCTTCAAGCCATGTCAGGTATTTCATAATAATAGATTATATTTATAATGTAATGCTAATCGATATAGATTTCATCATCGTGCAGAACACTATAAATAATACATTTTCTGTCGGATTTTATCTGAAGCCGAATTAGATCACAGAAGATTATCTAAAACACTAGACTTGCGTTATATAGTAAGTTTGGAGCACAAACATGGTTTTAATCTCATAAATGGTCGTGTATTGATGGTGTGCTAAGCTAACATTATAGCTAACGTTAGCCCAGGCGCACCTGCCACGAGCAGTTATTGTTTTATGATTTTTTTTTCTAAATAGGAATGCTTACTGAAATGTTTCAGTGCATTTGATGATACCAGTTTCAAATATTTAGTGAGAACTTTGATAAAAGAAATTAGGATTTGAAACCCTATGAATAGCCTGTGAATAGCCAGTCGTTAGTAGCTATAATGCAGACAAAAGAAATGCATATTTAGAGCCATAACCAGTGTGGAGAGGTGTAAATGTGTGCAGGGGAGACTGACACTGAATGGGGCTCGTTTTTGCACCACAAAACAATAAGCAATAGACTGAATAGATGACTCAGAAGATGACTAAACATCAGTTTGCTAATAGTCTAATCAAAATAAAGTAATTTGACATTATCTTGAAAAACATTTAACTAAATACAGAGTTTTAGACTTATCATTTTCAGATTTTAAATATAAAATGGTCAGACATGTGGCTTTAGCTGCAGTGCATTTCTAGATTGCTCCAGGGCCAACTTCAATTTTATTTTCATGAAGATGTTTCATAAAATTAAATTTCTAATAACTTTACAAAACTTTCAAGCTATTTAAAAATGTTTTGTTTTTTCATTATGACAAGAATTAATTCTACATTTACAATAAACTACCAGGTGTCAGCTTTCAAATGAGATTATACTTGTGCGTTTGGTGCAAAGGGTTCATGAACCGTATCTGTTTCAGTTTGGGTATGTCATTTCTGGGGATTTTTCAAAAGTGGGCTTGCAGCTTAACAGGTTAAACAATTGTTTGATTTCACCAATCGACATATGCTCCCTAAACTTATGAAGTGATTCTGTGTGTAACAGCAGTGGCCCAACTCATTAGCATTTCAATGGTGTGTGTGTGTGTGTGTGTGAGACAGAGAGAGAGTGAGTGAGAGATAGAGAGAGAGTTGGGCTTGCTTAAGCAGCAGCTAGGTTAGCAGCTAACCCTAACCCTAACCCTACAAACACATTTTGCACTCTGAAAGAATATGTACACACTGCATGTAGTTTGCACATTTTATTAACTTGCCTCTGTTTTCAGTAAATGCTGCGGGCCCAATGGAGGCCTGATGATCAGCCAGAAACGGAGCCAGCATCTGTAAATGCAGATACTGTAAATAATACAGGCTTGATGGTCAAAAGAGTCTTCTTTTAAGTAAAAATAATAAATCTTGCATGTTATATGCTCATCAAGCCTGTATTAACTTGATCAGAAATACAGGAAAATACATCTGGTGATGATGCTCTTTATCTATTCATCTCTCAAAGTTTTTTAATGTGTTTCCTATCAAAATGTAGCTAATTATGTTCAGTTTATAAATATTTGGTCACATTTACTCATTTCTAACTAATTTAGCATTTGTAAAAGCATAATATATTTCTGAGAAATAAGAAGAGAAAGTCAGTTTGCCCTGCATATAATGGGCCATTGACACCTTGATGGGGGCCTGTCACGGTAAGACACGGAGATGAACCCAAACGCAGACAGTATACAATAAGACACGGTTTAATGACAAAAACAGGAAAACAAAACCCATGAGAGGGCAAATCAGATGGAACACAGAATACCTGACTGACTAGACTAAACTGGGAAACAAATGAACAAGAAAACAAACAAGACTTCAAGAGATGCTAACAATGACTAGATGTACAGAGGGTACTCACGATCAACGTATAACAATGAACCGACGCAAGACAGCAAACACAATGGGATTAAATAGGAAGACTAATCAAACATAACAGGTGACACGGGTGAAACACTAATGACAGAATCAGGATAACAAGGGGGCGGGGTAACGAGACGAGACAACACAAGCACATGACCAAAACACAAGGCCATGTGCTTGCACACAGAACATGGGTCTGTCATGATCCTGCCAAAATACTAGAACACACAGACCTGATGGCAGAATCATGACAGTACCCCCTCCTTAAAGAGCGGCTACCAGACGCTCCCCAAGGAGACATTAAACGCGGGACAAGACTGACAGAGACATAGACCAGACCCAACAAAACATGACAAATAATAACAGGGGCATACAAGCGTGAACAATGACCGGGTTAGGGTGAAACATCAGAAAAAATAAACAAGGAAGGGGAGGCGGAGGGACAACAGAGTCTTTGAGCGAGAGTCCAGGGTGGGTGGGCGGGACGGTGATCTTGGAACTACAGGGTGTGGGCTTAGGACGGGGGACCCGAACGGACTTGGGTGGAGTGGTGTGAGTAGACGGAGAAACAGTCCTAGGTTGAACCATGACGGGGGAAACAAACGGGAGTCCGGGGACAGTAGAGACAGGGACACACGAGGAGACAGTCCGGGGACTTCTGACGGGGAACATGGTTGGTGACGGGACAGGACTGGGTGCCGCGCTCACGGCGACCGGCTCTGGAACAGCGCTTGCCGTAGCGGGCTCTGGAACAGCGCTTGCCGTAGCGGGCTCTGGAACAGCGCTTGCCGTAGCGGGCTCTGGAACAGCGCTTGCCGTAGCGGGCTCTGGAACAGCGCTTGCCGTAGCCGGCTCTGGAACAGCGCTTGCCGTAGCGGGCTCTGGAACAGCGCTTGCCGTAGCGGGCTCTGGAACAGCGCTTGCCGTAGCGGGCTCTGGAACAGCGCTTGCCGTAGCGGGCTCTGGAACAGCGCTTGCCGTAGCGGGCTCTGGAACGGGCACTGGGTTCAGCTCCGAAACACCGAACACCGGCCTCTCTAAGATCCGAGCCAGACGCTCCAGATAGTCCCAGCTCAGGAAGGCAGACGGGGCGTGAACAGTCTCTAGCTGGACAGACGGGGCGTGAACAGTCTCTAGCTGGACAGACGGGACGTGAACTGGCTCTGGCTGGGCAGACGCAGGTCTCCTCTTCCTCCTCCTGATTCGCGGAGCCGATGATGCCTCGGGAGTCGAACTGGGACGAGTCTGTTCTCCAAGCCTCACGAAGCCTAACCTCAGATCCTCCGGGATCACCGGCAGACAGGCAGGAGGTAACGACACCATGGGACCCTGTGACTCCCGACGAACCAAGCAGTCCACCATGTCCCGGAACGGGCGGTGGGCCAGCCTCTCCCGTTCCGCCAGAGGTGGAGGAATTTTGAGACCCGCGATGAGGTAACGGTTAACCAGGCTCTCCGGTAAAAAATTTCTCTTTGCCTCCACGGCCTGAGCATATCCTCTCAGGGACCTCTCTCCCTGGGGAGGGAAAGGAAGCTTGCCCAACTTGCTGTCGTTGATAGCTGACTGCCACCATAGTTCCAGGTCAGCTGATTGTTGTCTTAGTGGGGATGACATACTGTCCGCTGGGTTCAGAATGGGTCGGTTCATTCTGTCACGGTAAGACACGGAGATGAACCCAAACGCAGACAGTATACAATAAGACACGGTTTAATGACAAAAACAGGAAAACAAAACCCATGAGAGGGCAAATCAGATGGAACACAGAATACCTGACTGACTAGACTAAACTGGGAAACAAATGAACAAGAAAACAAACAAGACTTCAAGAGATGCTAACAATGACTAGATGTACAGAGGGTACTCACGATCAACGTATAACAATGAACCGACGCAAGACAGCAAACACAAGGGGATTAAATAGGAAGACTAATCAAACATAACAGGTGACACGGGTGAAACACTAATGACAGAATCAGGATAACAAGGGGGCGAGGTAACGAGACGAGACAACACAAGCACATGACCAAAACACAAGGCCATGTGCTTGCACACAGAACATGGGTCTGTCATGATCCTGCCAAAATACTAGAACTCACAGACCTGGTGGCAGAATCATGACAGGGCCTGCTTAATGCTGGGATCTGATTGGATGGTTTGAAAAAGATCCAGAGGCTTACCTGTGATTCATTCTAGTATGTGGCTAGTCTGCTTCAAATCTTTAAGCTGAGGACATCTTTGGTTTTGGATTCTTCATTTGATACTGTGGAAATGGAAGGACAAGCTGAGAAGAGGTAATGCTTGTGTTTTTGTGTTTAATTCAGAGGATGAAAAGTTAAAGTTTCTTTCATTTTGAGAATTATTTTATTCAAGAATAATCATTTTAGGTCAGAGGTCATTGTGCATGCTTCTAATTGTTCATTCAAAGACTACCACCATTACAAGCATGGTGGCCAAACTGCTTTGTTTGTGAAAACTTTTTTGAATCATCCGTATCTTTGTAAACTGAGCTTTATTCTGATTTTAACACCAAAAAACATGATAAAAAGCTTGAGATTTTTACTGAGATTCAAAGTATACAGTAAAACTGTCACAAAGAACAGGCCAGTTACATTTGAATTTGGGTTTTTTATCTAAGTACCTTTAACAGTAATACTGTATTGTGGATACTGGTGTCTTTTAATTTTGTTGCCGGTCCAGATATCTAAAAAGTATTAAAAATCTATAATCATTTACCATATAAATATTATGTATTTAGGTATTTTCTGAAGAGATAAATCAAATTTCAATCAACCTTTGCCAATTGTGTATAGTGGTGTATGTTACAGAAAGCTTTAAGGGTGTGCAGATCTAGAAAAAAAGTGAAAGAATTCATTTTTGCATCTTGGCTCTAAAAAATGTATTTATAACCTCTTTTTGTTTTTGTTCATACAGTACATTCCACAGCAGAATTTACTTCCTCTGCCCTCATTGCAAGAAGGCTCCACGGACCCTTCCAGGCCATCTTCGCACGGTGTGCATGCAGGGATGCTCTGAGAAGGACATCAGTGATACTGTCATCCAGGCGAAGAAAGAGATGGCAGAGTTCACCCACACCGGCCGCTTCTGGGAGTACCAGAGGATTAGAGACATTTTGGGAGCGGCTGATCCTCTTTCCAGGTTTGTAGCTCATCTTTACGAGACTGCTTTGTCCTGTTGCAGTACCATACTCAATATTCCATCAATTGTGTGTGTATTAACTGTTTTTCTTTACTTAGCTTGTTGGAGGAAATGGACAGGAAGGGATTGGTGGTGAGGAACATTCCTCCGCTCCTTCCGGCGCCATCGTCGGTTCCTCACAGCTCCACGAGGAATGCAGAGAGCGCACCAGATCCTGAGCCAGAACCTGACGCAGAACTGGACGCCGCGTCTGAGACCAGCTCTGAGGAGTACTATCAGAGGTACAGTTTCACATCATCACATTCACAGAGAGCAGATGCAGAGATTGGACATGGTTTCTCTTGAACACATACACAATCATTTGACCACCTGTTTTATTTCATTTCAGCACTGGGGGACCGAGGTGGACCTCTGATGTACGTGTGGAAATGACCAGAAAAGGCCTCTACAGGAAGCACCCAATCGACCATCCGCTTCTCCAGGGATTCCTCCATTTCCTGATAGTGGACCTGGGAAACAGGAGAAGTAAACAAGAGGTTAGTGAAAAGAAGAGATACATTTAAATGTCACGCGCGCACAGACACACACACACACACACAGAGAGAGAGAAAAAAAAAAGAAAAAAAAGAGGTTACACTATTTTAGGGTGTCATTGTTACAGTGTAATTACATATTTAAGTACTTAATATTAAGTAACCAAATGTACTTACTATTGGATTAGGGTAGGATTAGGATTTGGTTGAGGTTTATTTGCATTTAGCTATGCATAATTTACGTACATGTAACATATGTAACAAAGACACTGTTAAATAAAGTGTTAGCAAAATGTAGTTTGGTTCTCATCCATAAACTGTGTATTGTGCTCACATGTTAACCTGTTTTACATTCAGCTCTGCAGATTTTAATGTCTAATGTATAATTACACGTGGAATCTGTCTCCCGCTTCATGTTTTTTATGGACCCGAAAGAGCCGAGCCTGTCTTTCGTTAGAGAGGTGGAGAAGGTCAGAGAGTACTTCAATGTGCTCACCCAGACCCGTCTCTCCAAACAGACCGTGTTGAACTACTGGAAGAGTCTCAAGAGGTCAGTACTGTGTAACGTCACAAACACATCACGTAACTGTCAAATGATAAATATCGGATAGGCTGTCTTCTGGCTTTAACAATCGTTTATTTCTCTCTCTTTAAGGTTCATGAAGTACACTGTCACTTCCACCGGCCTCCACACCAAGAACAAAAGCCTCTACAATGACTGCAGGGACTTTATTGATCCATTGGACGGCATACGGGCCGGTATGTCAAAAAATATCAACAAGGAGTTAACACAAAAGAGGTATTAAAAAAAAATCACTCCTTCTTTATCTATTACATGGAAATCGCAGGTGAGCTCAACAGTACTATTTTATTTCTCAGGTACCATGGCTATGGAAAGGAGAAGCTGCCAGCGGACTGTGTGGCGATCTTCGATGTGGCTCGTGAGGACTTCCTGGCTGTTATGGGTAAACTCCAGGGTCCAGGAGCCATATCCGGGGAGGAGCTTGATAAGGACGAGCGCCTGCTGGTCCTCTACTATTTGGAGGCGGTCATCATGCTCAACCTCCTCCAGCAGCCCGGTGTCGTCACTAACATGACCGTAAGTGTATTTTAGTAACCATTTTTATTCACGATCTCTTGTGGTTCACAGATGTGTGTGTAGCTTTTGATTATTAGTGAGTGCTGTCATTGAATGTGCACGGCTGTGTGTTTGCAGGTCGAGGAATGGCAGGGGAGAACCAGCACAGCGAACGGTGCTTGTGTGGCGGTCAAGGAGCATAAGACGGCAGCATCACAAGTCGCAGAAGTTCCCCTGACCACTGAACAGGAACTTGTACGTTTGTATTTAAAATTATACTATAACTGTGTGTGTGTTTGTGTGTTTTTTTTAAATGTATTTATTTCTTTTTCCCAGTGGTTCAGCCTGTACTTTGACCAGATTCGGACGGTGATGCTCCAGGGTCGCAGGTCAGGGGACGACACGACGACAGAGGGCCATTTTTTCATTTCAAGCTCTTTTTCCGACTTAATCTAAAGTACACAAATGTGCACATTGTCCGCTTCTTATTCTCCATTCTAATGTTGCCCTGTGTTCTAGATACAACCTTCCACCAGTGTCCAGCGGTGACGCCAGGATGGCGTTCGAGACGGCGGCAAAAAACCTGCCGGAGGTGGAGAGGAGCGCGGTGGCCCGGCTGCTGGGACACACTCCCGAGACGGCCGAGAAGCACTATCGGATGCGAACCCCGGCAGACGCTTTCCTAGCGCAGCGTCTGGTTCGGCAAATTGCTCAAAAAACACGGTAAGCAATCTGAAATCTAAAGAATGAGATGATTATTATTTATAATGTTGCAACTCAAAGCAGTCATTCATAGGCACTTTCTTTATTGTTTAATCATTGATCTTGTAGACCTGAGTCTGCTGCTTCCACGAGCCGAGAGCAGAGGGCGGATGAACGGACAGCGTTCGAGTTGCTGGTCCAGTCCTGCCCTGTGACTCTGGACGGGCCTCCTCCGAAAAGGGCACGCAGACACCAGCTGTGTGCCGAGCACGAGCGTCACTGCTACGACCGCTGGCGCAGCGAGCAGCTCAAGCTCCGGGAACATCGCATCCTCGGTAAGCATCCATATACACGTTTTGAAACAATAATATGTGTCAGGGATGGACAATTACTGAAATCTCATATAACATTGTCAACACAATGGCTAATGCTGCTCATGATTTCTCTTTATAGAACATTTTGGTCGCCATCAGCCGTCTTGTTCAGTGATCAACGCCTGGATGGACAAGCAGGGCTGGACTTCCAACCTTCCACAGGCATCCCTTATACTGAGGCAGTGGGAGGCATGCGAGCAGTGAGGAATTCACCCTCAGAATTTCTCCAAATAATCTCAAATGATGAGATTAATCTCTGCTTTAGTTTTGTTATTGTGTATACTTCTCCTTACTTTGTTTTGTATGTTTCTTGTGTATAGTTTTGTGTATTTCTGTTGTCCACTTTAATAAATTTTATATATTTTTCATACAATACAGGTGTGTTCGTTTAACTACAAAAAAACTGATTTCATTTACACATAGAAACTCTTATAGTAAATTTAGGCTCAGATTATAAAACAGGTATTTTCTTTTGTTATTTAATAAAGATATGGATATAAACATGCAAGATTTATTATTTAAAAAAAAAAATTGCTAGGGATTATTTGTTTATTTGCCCCCTCCTCTTTATTTGTTTAAAGAAGGGGGTTACCATTGTGGAGAAGAATTGAGCATTTTTTTAAATATAAAATAAACAATATATCATAATTCTGGCTCTGACTGCTGGTATCATGAATGAACTGCTGATGGGGGAAGTGTTAATAATTTGAGTCTATCTATACTGAATAATTGCTATGGTAGGCTACTAATGGAAAGAAAAAATGAAATGAAACAATAGGTTAAGTGATTTTTTTTATTAACAATATAAGAGAGTCCACTGTGTGTGTGAGAGTTGGAAGAGGCTTTGCTTAAGCAGCAGCTACAAACAAATTACCCAAAGATTACCCAAATTACCCAAAGTCGGAGGTTCGAAGACGATCAAATACTATAAGCACTTAGTAAGAAATGTAAAACAATGGGGATAAGCAATCATCAGTTTGTATCATAGTAAAACTTACAACACTATATTTAATAGTGTCTTTGTAACATATGCTTTCAGTGAAGGATGATGTGACAATATCACTGCATTGAAGGCCCTGGAGCTTTGAGACCACTTTAACATTATGGATTTTGGACTTCTCCTCAGGCCTGATTGTTTTCAGTAAACGCTGCGGGCCCAATGGAGGTCTGATGATCAGCCAGAAACGGAGCCAGCATCTGTAAAGTGCTCTGGTGAGTCCTATAAGAGATAGTGTTACATCATCCTTCACAGAAAGCATATGTTACAAAGACACCCATTGTTTTACATTTAATAACACTTTGGTCTTTTTTTCATAGTGCTTGGAGCTGTACTTCACAACCAGAGGCAAGTTAATAAAATGTGCAAACTACATGCAGTATGTACATATTCTTTCAGAGTGCAAAAAGTGTTTCCCTTAAATTTCAATACAATTTCCCTTAAACAATTGTTCGATTTCACCAATCGACATATCCTCCCTAAACTTATGAAGTGATTCTATGTGTGTAACAGCAGTGGCCCAACTCATTAGCATTTCAATGGTGTGTGTGTGTGTGTGTGTGTGTGTGTGTGTGTGTGTGTGTGTGTGTGTGCGTGCGTGCGTGCGTGCGTGCGTGCGTGCGTGCGTGCGTGCGTGCGTGCGTGCGTGCCTGCGTGCGTGCGTGCGTGCGTGCGTGCGTGTGTGTGTGTGTGTGTGTGTGTGTGTGTGTGAGTGAGTGAGAGATAGAGAGAGAGTTGGGTTTGCTTAAGCAGCAGCTAGGTTAGCAGCTAACCCTAACCCTACAAACATATTTTGCACTCTGAAAGAATATGTACACGCTGCATGTAGTTTGCACATTTTATTAACTTGCCTCTGTTTTCAGTAAACGCTGCGAGCCCAATGGAGGCCTGATGATCAGCCAGAAACGGAACCAGCATCTGTAAATACAGATACTGTAAATAATACAGGCTTGATGGTCAAAAGAGTGTTCTTTTAAGTAAAAATAATAAATCTTGCATGTTATATGCTCATCAAGCCTGTATTAACTTGATCAGAAATACAGGAAAATACATCTGGTGATGATGCTCTTTTTCTATTCATCTCTCAAGGTTTTTTTTATGTGTTTCCTATCAAAATGTAGCTAATTATGTTCAGTTTACAAATATTTGCTCACATTTACTCATTTCTAACTAATTTAGCATTTGTAAAAGCATAATATATTTCTGAGAAATTATATGATGTATTTCTGATAGTTCTGTATTTCCTGCTGTACACCACACAAACAACACAACACACTGATGTACATACCATTAAGTGTGCAAAGTTATATCATTTGTGAGAACATTTACTTGTATTTAACATTTGTTCTCTTCAACCATATGCAAAGCATGCTGAGAATCTCGGGTTCAGGCGTGCGGGTTTCTAGGTGATATTTCTGTTGGATTAGAACGATTACATAGAGAGGCAGCACTCTCGCGTTCTGAACGCGGCCGCCATTTTGAAATGGAACAAATGGTTCATGTGTTTCCTATCAAAATGAAGCTCATTATGTTCAGTTTACAAAGATTGTATCACATTTACTTATTTTTAACTAATTTGAAACTTATAAAAGCATATTTTTCTGAGATAGCTGACTAAAAAACTGTTTTTCTAAAAAACGGTTTTAGGCTCCCATTCGAAACATCTATGTTGTTCCAATGGCAATGATATTTGGGTAATTTTATGTTAAGTCCAAGTCGAAGCCATCTTCCTGGATCCTGTTTTTTAATTTGCAACAACGGTTTTAGATCTCGCCCATTGATCTAATGCAGTGCAGTGTGCAGTGACAGATGCAGTGACAGATGCAGTGACAGATGCAGTGACAGGTGCAGTGACAGATGCAGTGACAGATGCAGTGACAGATGCAGTGACAGATGCAGTGACAGGTGCAGTGACAGATGCAGTGACAGATGCATTGACAGGTGCAGTGACAGGTGCAGTGACAGGTGCAGTGACAGGTGCAGTGACAGGTGCAGTGACAGATGCAGTGACCGATGCAGTGACAGGTGCAGTGACAGGTGCAGTGACAGGTGCAGTGACAGGTGCAGTGACAGGTGCAGTGACAGGTGCAGTGACAGATGCAGTGACAGATGCAGTGACAGGTGCAGTGACAGGTGCAGTGACAGGTGCAGTGACAGGTGCAGTGACAGGTGCAGTGACAGGTGCAGTGACAGATGCAGTGACAGGTGCAGTGACAGGTGCAGTGACAGGTGCAGTGACAGGTGCAGTGACAGATGCAGTGACAGGTGCAGTGACAGGTGCAGTGACAGGTGCAGTGACAGGTGCAGTGACAGATGCAGTGACAGGTGCAGTGACAGGTGCAGTGACAGGTGCAGTGACAGATGCAGTGACCGGTGCAGTGACAGGTGCAGTGACAGGTGCAGTGACAGGTGCAGTGACAGGTGCAGTGACAGGTGCAGTGACAGGTGCAGTGACAGGTGCAGTGACAGATGCAGTGACAGGTGCAGTGACAGGTGCAGTGACAGGTGCAGTGACAGATGCAGTGACCGATGCAGTGACAGGTGCAGTGACAGGTGCAGTGACAGATGCAGTGACAGGTGCAGTGACAGGTGCAGTGACAGGTGCAGTGACAGATGCAGTGACCGATGCAGTGACAGGTGCAGTGACAGGTGCAGTGACAGGTGCAGTGACAGGTGCAGTGACAGGTGCAGTGACAGGTGCAGTGACAGGTGCAGTGACAGATGCAGTGACAGATGCAGTGACAGGTGCAGTGACAGGTGCAGTGACAGGTGCAGTGACAGGTGCAGTGACAGGTGCAGTGACAGATGCAGTGACAGATGCAGTGACAGGTGCAGTGACAGGTGCAGTGACAGGTGCAGTGACAGATGCAGTGACAGGTGCAGTGACAGGTGCAGTGACAGATGCAGTGACAGGTGCAGTGACAGGTGCAGTGACAGATGCAGTGACAGGTGCAGTAACAGATGCAGTGACAGATGCAGTGACAGGTGCAGTGACAGGTGCAGTGACAGATGCAGTGACAGGTGCAGTGACAGATGCAGTGACAGGTGCAGTGACAGATGCAGTGACAGGTGCAGTGACTGGTATATACAATAACAAAACTTAAGCAGAAATAACAAATGAATAAAGTTTTTTTTTTAAATAAACAAAAAAAAATCATAAAACAGCGTGTCGCGGTTCTCCAACAGGAAATGACAAATCAGTGAGGCACTCTCGCACGTTCTCCACCTCCCGAACAAATGACAGGCTCGGCTCGTTGGACCAAACCGACCCATCGCTGTTTTACTCATATAACTGACAATCATAGAAATCACACCTGCAGACAGGTAGACTGCCACAAACTGCTCTTTGCCCATCATGTTGATGATGCTTGAAGAGAAACTCCACAGCACGTACAAGTTGGCCGCCAGGTGAAAGAAAGAATAGTGACTGAATGTAGACAGCAGCTAGCATTGGCCAACACAGCGCCTTGGCTGCAGGGTTAGATGTGAAGTACTTGACCATGAAGCGCTGCAGAGATACTGAAGATGGAGTAGGAAAGTTGTGGAGGTATGTTCCTCACCACCAAGCCTTTCCGGTCCATTTCCTTTAACAAGGCAGCTAGGTAGACATATAGAGGGAGTGAGATAAATTAACTTTAGACAACTGAAAGTCCTTGTTGTATGTTTTTTGTGTGCTCAAGCTCTGGGGAGTCTTTGCTTCACAACAAAGCTCAGTATGAGTGCTTTACTATTATAGTAATTGTTTAGCTGTATCAGGCCCGAGAGAACAGGGGTCAAATCAGGTGTTGCATCTTTATCCTGCTCTCACCAAATTTTTTAAGTATAAATTGCATACGTAAAAAACAATGGAAAAAAAATGAAATGTGAATTATTACCACAAGCCTTTCAAATTTGTTCCTTTCAAATCAGTCATGTAAATACTTTGATTCTCTGTAATGGGATTTAATCAGCACTGCTGTTTCTGCAAAAGCAAACGTTTTTTAAACCCAAGATCTCAAATGCTTCTCCACTTCGGCCTTCAAAGCTCTTGTTTGAATATGCGTATAAATTGTCCACTGGGATATCGAAAAAACCCTGTATTTGAGATGCATGCAGATCCATAGTGTGAGTGGGTGTGCGCGGGCACATTTCACTGTTTTATTTTGTGGCGAAGCACACACATGTTTGATGTTGTAACAACATTTAGTTTTACATTAAATTAGCTCAAATTATATATAGGGAATTTTAATAATTAATCATGAATATGATTAATATATTGCATATTACAGTTAAATTATCGAAGTTGAAAATAGATTGATTGTACACACGAATGATCAATCACAACGAATTATAATTTCTCATTCATATGTCAATGGTCCACTTTCAGATCGATTATATGAGATAACCTTTAATGGAGTTAATTTAGCTATCGAACTGTTTGTCCAGCAAACGGCCGTAAGATTAACTTATCAACTTCTCAACAAAGTTATCCCTTCTTATAAACTCCAAGAAATATCAATTTTCTGGCCGTGAACATTAATTTTCCTGTGTTTATAAAAATTAGACTACGCATAGTCAATAATGAAAGCTTTGTTGCTAGGATCGAGATCTCATTGACTTTGTAAAATGAGCATTTTAGACAGAAGGCAATCAGGAATATAATGGTTTTAATAGTTGGACTAATAATACATCGAACTACAATTCACACAGAATATATGTATATACACCCGAAACAAACAAAATGAAAAACATTACAAACACGAATTAAAATAGGATGAGAGAGAAAGATAAAAATGAGAGGGAGAGAGAGTTGGGAAGAGAGAGAGAGAGAGAGAGAGAGAGAGAGAGAGAGAGAGAGAGAGAGAGAGAGAGAGAGAGAGAGAGAGAGAGAGAGATCCGTAGGATCACAGCTTGGCAAAATTCACCTGGACATTTAAACCTTTAAGAGACAACACGGAAAAACAGTCTTAATGCTCTAAAATCTTGGTAACTCAAATATACTTGCATATAGTTCTCATGTGTCTGAGCCCTGCGGCGTGTGTGAGCTGCTGGTCTTTGTGTGTTCCGTTGGAGCGTCACGTGGTTTGCTGCGGTCTGGAGCACGCAGTTTCAAAGAAGGCTTAAAGGTCTTTGACGTAAATTACCAAATAAATAATTCAGACTAAGTTCATTTCTGGTGAAATGAACAAAGGAAAAACAAACTTAAGCAAAAGAAAAGAAGAGGAAAGATCCCCCAGGGCGGGGGATCACAAGTATGATGGTTACATCGGATCGAAGGAGAGGGAAGAGTCCAGACCAAAGTCGAAGTTCCCTCGAAGAAGGGAGTTCCCCCAAAGATGCAGTTCTTTCTCCCCCCTCCTTACTCTTACTTCACTTCTCTAAGATCTAAAGATGAGGTGCTTGGTGGTCTTCTTTAAAAACACTTCTGTTCATGCCTCCTCTGGCGTGAATGCATCAATCAGCTGGGAGGAAAGTGTGCGAATAAGTGTTCCTTTGTTCCCTCGAGATCGACTTTGCATGTTTCATGACCGTGATGTAAAAATGCGTTCAATTTTACTCCAGAGATGATAAAACATAGTAACATACATTTTACGGTTTACACCCATATATATATGGTTTGGTCAGATCAAGAGGATTCTAAAGGTGTGAAGAACGGCATAGAAACATTATAGGAAAACACAGTTACATTAAAAATGCATCTAAAAGCACCTCTGTTCATTTAGAATTATAATACGATCACATCTAACCCCAATGGAACATGGGCAAACATAAAAACATATCGAATATATCATAGTACAAATCTCTCAATTGAGGAGATTGGAGAAAAGTCTCTTGTGTGTGTGTGTGTGTGTACTGTTGACGTGGCTGGGTCATTCGTTGGTGAAGATGTGGTGAACTTTTGCTCACCCCCCTCCCGGGCAATGATATGTGTGTGTGTATTCTTTGAATTGATGAGTTTTAAGTCTGGATTACAATGACCAGTGTGGTTCATTCCACAAGGTTGTCTGTGTTTGTGAGGTGTCCTGCAGAGGGGACACCACGGGATCTCCGGCCAGAGAGGCGCCCCTGTTGGGTCACATGTGGTAAGACAGAGGACCCTGTGATTACTTATCAGCGAGAAACGCCGCGGGGGCACTTCTGGCATCGGTCATTTAATTAAGTCCCATCGCCATTCATCGCTTGTGTGTGAATCAGTAACTTAAAAAGTCCCATGACATCTGTTTCTTTCACAATCTGAAGAATGGAGGAGTGTTTACTTAAATAGAGACTTAGTTGATTAAAACCACATGATTGCGCTGATCATCTGATTATTGCTACAATGTGCTTTAACATTTTAGTGTTGTCTGCAATCTGTGATTGTTCTGTAAGAAAAAAGGCCTGATGTGTTCAGTCATCCAGCCAGTCGAGGACCATTGCTTCTCCTCGAAAAGACTTGCGCTTGGCGCCATAGTCAAACAGCAGCTCCTCGCACACACGAATGTCTCTCTTTGGCCTGCTTTGAACACTCAAATTTTTTCAAAGTAAACGCTTCGGGCCCCGAGAAAACGAATACATTAGAAGCAGCACACCTTTCACATGTCCTGGGTCGTTG
Source organism: Meda fulgida (assembly GCA_030578275.1). Lineage (NCBI taxonomy): Eukaryota > Metazoa > Chordata > Actinopteri > Cypriniformes > Leuciscidae > Meda > Meda fulgida. The sequence continues at coordinate 201,642 of CM060618.1, read as the reverse complement.
CCTCCACAGTGAATCACTAGCACATTCGGAGCAGTTCTTCCTTTAAGGCACTGTTGGAGGAAGGGAAGGAGGTCTCCCCAACACATGACTCCAGTGCCAAACCACTGGACCTGTGCTTCCTCCGACCCGTCCAGCATCCAGGTGAGTCTTTAGAAATGACACAATTCATTCTGAGACAATGTCTGCTTTTCAGTGAAGTTCTGCAGTTTGGCATTTTCGGAGTGTTCTGTTTGTGACAATCGTTGATCTATTCTTTTTCACTGTTAGTCGAGCTGGAGGAGCAGGTGAAAGAGAGGGTGGCAATACAGCTACGAACATCGAAGCAGAAGCAGCGGAGACCAGATGAATGCATTACTTCAGAAGGTAAACAATTAAACAATTGTTTGATTTCACTTTCTCTTATTAGTACCAATCGACATGATATACTTTAAACTAAATGACTCAAATGACTAGTTTGACTTCTCTTTTATATATATATATATATTGAAGACAATAAACATGATTGCAATGATATTTGAGTTACCTGTGTTCTTCAAGCCATGTCAGGTATTTCATAATAATAGATTATATTTATAATGTAATGCTAATCGATATAGATTTCATCATCGTGCAGAACACTATAAATAATACATTTTCTGTCGGATTTTATCTGAAGCCGAATTAGATCACAGAAGATTATCTAAAACACTAGACTTGCGTTATATAGTAAGTTTGGAGCACAAACATGGTTTTAATCTCATAAATGGTCGTGTATTGATGGTGTGCTAAGCTAACATTATAGCTAACGTTAGCCCAGGCGCACCTGCCACGAGCAGTTATTGTTTTATGATTTTTTTTTCTAAATAGGAATGCTTACTGAAATGTTTCAGTGCATTTGATGATACCAGTTTCAAATATTTAGTGAGAACTTTGATAAAAGAAATTAGGATTTGAAACCCTATGAATAGCCTGTGAATAGCCAGTCGTTAGTAGCTATAATGCAGACAAAAGAAATGCATATTTAGAGCCATAACCAGTGTGGAGAGGTGTAAATGTGTGCAGGGGAGACTGACACTGAATGGGGCTCGTTTTTGCACCACAAAACAATAAGCAATAGACTGAATAGATGACTCAGAAGATGACTAAATATCAGTTTGCTAATAGTCTAATCAAAATAAAGTAATTTGACATTATCTTGTAAAACATTTAACTAAATACAGAGTTTTAGACTTATCATTTTCAGATTTTAAATATAAAATGGTCAGACATGTGGCTTTAGCTGCAGTGCATTTCTAGATTGCTCCAGGGCCAACTTCAATTTTATTTTCATGAAGATGTTTCATAAAATTAAATTTCTAATAACTTTACAAAACTTTCAAGCTATTTAAAATTGTTTTGTTTTCATTATGACAAGAATTAATTCTACATTTACAATAAACTACCAGGTGTCAGCTTTCAAATGAGATCATACTTGTGCGTTTGGTGCAAAGGGTTCATGAAGCGTATCTGTTTCGGTTTGGGTATGTCATTTCTGGGGATTTTTCAAAAGTGGGCTTGCAGCTTAACAGGTTAAACAATTGTTTGATTTCACCAATCGACATATGCTGCCTAAACTTATGAAGTGATTCTGTGTGTAACAGCAGTGGCCCAACTCATTAGCATTTCAATGGTGTGTGTGTGTGTGTGTGAGAGAGAGAGTGAGTGAGTGAGAGAGAGAGAGTTGGGCTTGCTTAAGCAGCAGCTAGGTTAGCAGCTAACCCTAACCCTACAAACACATTTTGCACTCTGAAAGAATATGTACACACTGCATGTAGTTTGCACATTTTATTAACTTGCCTCTGTTTTCAGTAAACGCTGCGGGCCCAATGGAGGCCTGATGATCAGCCAGAAACGGAGCCAGCATCTGTAAATGCAGATACTGTAAATAATACAGGCTTGATGGTCAAAAGAGTCTTCTTTTAAGTAAAAATAATAAATCTTGCATGTTATATGCTCATCAAGCCTGTATTAACTTGATCAGAAATACAGGAAAATACATCTGGTGATGATGCTCTTTATCTATTCATCTCTCAAAGTTTTTTAATGTGTTTCCTATCAAAATGTAGCTAATTATGTTCAGTTTATAAATATTTGGTCACATTTACTCATTTCTAACTAATTTAGCATTTGTAAAAGCATAATATATTTCTGAGAAATAAGAAGAGAAAGTCAGTTTGCCCTGCATATAATGGGCCATTGACACCTTGATGGGGGCCTGCTTAATGCTGGGATCTGATTGGATGGTTTGAAAAAGACCCAGAGGCTTACCTGTGATTCATTCTAGTATGTGGCTAGTCTGCTTCAAATATTTAAGCTGAGGACATCTTTGGTTTTGGATTCTTCATTTGATACTGTGGAAATGGAAGGACAAGCTGAGAAGAGGTAATGCTTGTGTTTTTGTGTTTAATTCAGAGGATGAAAAGTTAAAGTTTCTTTCATTTTGAGAATTATTTTATTCAAGAATAATCATTTTAGGTCAGAGGTCATTGTGCATGCTTCTAATTGTTCATTCAAAGACTGCCACCATTACAAGCATGGTGGCCAAACTGCTTTGTTTGTGAAAACTTTTTTGAATCATCCGTATCTTTGTAAACTGAGCTTTATTCTGATTTTAACAAAAAAAAAAAAACATGATAAAAAGCTTGAGATTTTTACTGAGATTCAAAGTATACAGTAAAACTGTCACAAAGAACAGGCCAGTTACATTTGAATTTGGGTTTTTTATCTAAGTACCTTTAACAGTAATACTGTATTGTGGATACTGGTGTCTTTTAATTTTGTTGCCGGTCCAGATATCTGTAGACTTGGAATTAAAGCCTCTTTTGTTTCCCCGTTATTATTTGATTTACGGGACCAGACACCAGTTATCTTGCCAAGAAAGATTTTATTCTTATATGTCAGGAGAGAAACTTCAAGATGTTGTATTCATGCCAGGTCTATGCGTTTCCGTGTTTCTCTGAGGTAGTACAGTAAGATTGAGCTTTTATACATCACAGAGAGTCTTACAGCTTCCTTGTAAGGTAACAAAACATGTTGCTCTGAGCTTCTTAAAATTAGAATCCACCAGTGTCCAGTGGTGACGCCAGGATGGCGTTCGAGACGGTGGCAAAAAACCTTTGCCGGAGGTGGAGAGGAACGCGGTGGCACGGCTGCTGGGTCCACTCCGAGACGGCGAGAAGCACTACCGGGATGCGAAAACCCCAGCAGACGCTTTCTAGCGCAGCGTCTGGATTGCCCATGCACAAAAAAACACGGTAAGCAATTGAAATCTAATGAAGAGATGATTATAATTTATAAAGTTGCACTCAAAGCAGGCATTTCATAGGCACTTTCCTTTTTTTATTGTTTATTCATTGATCTTGTAGAACCTGAGTCTGATGGTCCCGAGCCCGATGAGAAGAGGGCGGATGAAACGGATCAGCGTTCGAGTTGTGGTTCCAGTCCTGCCTGGGATCTGACGGCCCTCCGAAAAGGGCACGCAGACACCAGCTGTGTTGCCGAGCACGAGGTCACTGCTACGACCGTGGCGCAGCGAGCAGATCAAGCTCCGGGGAATATCGCATCCTCGGTACGCATCCATATACACGTTTTGAAACAATAATATGTGTCAGGGATGGCCAATTACTGAATTCTATATACATTGTCAACACAGTGGCTAATGCTGCTATGATTTCTCTTTATAGAACATTGTGGTCGCCATCAGCCGTCTTGTTCACGGTGATATCAACGCTGGATGGACAAGCAGGTGCTGGGCTGCCAACCTTCCACAGGCATCCCTTATACTGGTGGCCGTGGGCAGGATGCGAGCAGTGAGGAAATCACCCTCAGAATTTCTCCCAATAATTCAACGGATGAGATTAATCTCTGTTTAGTTTGTTATTGTGGTTACTTCACCTTACTTTGTTTTGTATGTTTTTGTGTATAGTTTTGTGTATTTCTGTTGTCACTTTAATACATTGTTTATATTTTTCATACATCACTGGTGTGTTCGTTAACTACAAACAAACATGATCATTTTACAATAGGAAACTCTTCAGTAAATTTAGGCTCAGCTTATAAAACAGTATTTTCTTTTGTTATTTAATAAGATATTGGATATAAACATGCAGATTTAATATTTTTAACTTAAAAGAAATCCCTCGACCCGGGTTTTCTTCTTTCTTTTCTCTCTCTCTCTCTCCAGAGGAAAAAAAAAAATTGCTAGGATTATTTGTTTATTTGCCCCTCATCTTTATTTGTTTTAAAGAAGGGAGTTACCTTGAGGAGAAGAATAAGAATGAGCATTTTTTAAATATATAAAAATAAACAATATATCATAATTCTGGCACTGACTGTGGTATTCATGAATGAACTGCGCTGTGGGAAGTTGTTAATAATTTTGAGTTATCTCTACTGAATAATTGCTTTGGTAGGCTACTAATGGAACGAAAAATGAAATGAAACAATAGGTTAAGTGATATTTTTTTTTTATTAACAATATAGAGGAGGTCCATGTGTGTGTGGAGAGTTGGATGAGGGCTTTGCTTAAGCAGCATCTTACAAACAGATTACCAAAGATTACCCAAACCCACGGTAATATAAAATGTTGCAAACTCACCTGCAGTGTGGTACATATTCTTTCAGAGTGGCAAAAATGTATTTCCCATAAATTTCAATACAATTTGCCTTAACAATTGTTCGATTTCACCAGTCGAACATGTGTCCCTAAACTTATGAAGTGATTCTATGTGTGTAACAGCAAGTGGCCCAATCTTAGCATTTGTGTGTGTGTGTGTGTGTGTGTTTGTGTGTGTGTGTGTGTTTGTGTTTGTTGTGTGTTGTGTGGTGTGTGTGTGAATTGTGTGCTCTGTTTGTGTGTGTGTGTGTGTGTGTGAGAGAAAGTGAATGAGAGATAGAGAGAGTTGGGCTTGCTTATGCAGCAGCTAGGTTAGCAGATTAACCCTAACTAACCCTTACAAAACATTTTGCACTCTGAAAAGACTATGTACACACTGCATGTAGTTTAGTTTGCACATTTTATGTAACTTGCCTTGTTTTCAGTAAACGCTGCGGGCCCAATGGAGCCTGATGGATCAGCAGAATACGGAGCCAGCATCTGTAATGCAGGATACTGTAAAAATACAGCTTGATGGTCAAAGGAGTCTTCTTTAAGTAAAAACTAATAAATCTTGCAATTGTTATCTTGCTCATCAAGCTGTATTAACTTTATCAGAAATACAGGAAATAATCTGGTTGAATGATGCTCTTTTTATACACATCTCTCAAGTTTTTTTAATGTGTATCCTATCAAAATGTAGCTAATTATGTTCTGTTTCAAATATTAGGTCACATTTATCATTTCTAACTAATTTAGCATTTGTAAAAGCATTAATTATTTCTGAGACATTATATGATGTATTTCTGATAGTTCTGTATTTCTGTGTACACCACACAAACAACACAACACACTGATGTACATACATTAAGTATGCAAAGTTTATATCATTGTGAGAACATTTACTTGTATTTAAATTTGTTCTCTTCAACATATGCAGCATGCTGAGAATCTCGGGTTCAGGCGTGCGGGTTTCTAGGTGCTCTTTCTGGTTGGATGAAAGATTACATCAGAGAGGCAGCACTCTCGCGTTTGAAGCCTGGCCGCCATTATGAAAAATGGACAAATGGTCATGTGTTTCTCTCCCCACAAATGCAAAGCTCATTATGTTCAGTTTACAAAGATTGTATCACATTACATATTTTTAACTAATTTGAAAAACTTATAATGCATATTTTTCTGAGATAGCTGACTAAAAGATGTTTTTCTAAAAAAACGGTTTAGGCTCCATTCGAAAACATCTATGTTTTTCCAATGGCAATTATTTTTATTTGGGTAATTGTTTAATGTTAGTACAAGACGAAAGCATCGTCCTGGATCCTGTTTTTTATATTTGAACAAACGGTTTTAGATCTCGCGCCCATTGATCTAATGCAGTGGCAGTGTGACAGTGACAGATGCAGTGGACCGATGAACAGTGAAGATTTGCAGTGGCAGATGCAGTGACAGGTGCAGTGACAGTGCAGTGACAGGTGCAGTAGACAGGTTGCAGTGACAGTGCAGGACCGGTGCAGTGACAGATGCAAGGGACAGGTGCCAGTGACAGATGCAGTGGGAACAGATGCAGTGACAGGTGCAGTGACAGGGTGCAGTGACAGTTGCAAGTGACAGGTGCCAGTGACAGATGCAGGACGGTGCAGTGACAGGTTGCAGTGACAGATGCAGTGAAGGTGCAGTGACAGGTGCAGTGACAGGTCCGTGACAGGTTCAGTGACAGATGGGCAGTGACAGGTGCAGTGGAAGATGCAGTGAAGGTGCAGTTGACAGGGCAGGCTGACAGTTGCATGACAGAGCAGTGACAGGTGCGTGACAGATGCAGCAGTGACAGGTGTGCAGTGACAGATGCAGTGACAGTGACAGGTGCAGTGACAGGTTGGCAGTGACAGATGCAGTGACAGGTGCAGTGACAGGTGCAGTGACCGATGCAGTGACAGGTGCAGTGACAGATGCAGTGACAGGTTGCAGTGACAGATGCAGTGACAGGTGCAGTGACTGGTAATACAATAACAAAAACTTACGCAGAATAACAAATGAATAACGGTTTTTTTTAAATAATCAAAAAAAAATCATAAAACAGCGTGTTCGCGGTGCTCCAACAGGAAATGACAAATCAGTGAGGCACTCTCGACACGTTCTCCACTCCCGAACTAATGACGGCTCGGCTCGTTTGGACCAAACCGACCCATCGACTGTTTTAATCATTAACTGACAACTAGAAATCACAATGCCGACAGGTCGACTGCCACCAAACTGGCTCTTTGCCCATCTGTTGGGATGTTGCTTGAAGAGATACTCCACAGCACGTACATGTTGGCCGCAGGTTGAAAGAAAGGAATAGATGACTGATGTAGACCGCAGCTAGCATTGGCCACACAGGCCTTGGCTGCAGGGTTAGATGTGAAGTACTTGACCATGAAGGCTGCAGAGATATGAAGATGGAGTAGGAAAGTTGTGGAGGTATGTTCCTCACCACAAGCCTTTCGGGTCCATTTCCTTTAACAAGGAAGCTAGGTCGAATATAGAGGGGGAGTGAGTAAATTATCCTTTAGACACTGAAAGTCCTTGTTGTATGTTTTTTTGTGGTGCTCAAGCTTTGGGGTGTCTTTGCTTAAAACAAAGCTCAGTATGAGTGCCTTTTACTATTATAGTAATTGTTTAGCTGTATTCAGGCCCGAGAGAAAGGGGTTCAAATCAGGTGTTGCATCTTTATCCTGCTCTCACCAAATTTTTTAAAAGATATAAATTGCATACGTAAAAAAAACAATGGAAGAAAAAAAATGAAAATGTGAATTATTACCACCAGCCTTTCAATTTGTACCCCCCCCCCCCCCTTCAAATCAGTCATGTAATACTTTGATTCTCTGTATGGGATATAATCAGCACTGCTGTTTCTGCAAAAGGCAACGTTTATTTAAACCCAAGAGATCTCCTAATGCTTCTCCACTTCGGCTTCACAGGTCTTGTTTGAATTAATGCGTATACATTGTCTCTGGGATATCGAAACACCCTGTATTTGCGATGCATGCAGATCCATAGTGTGTGGAGTGGGTGTGCGAGGGCACATTTCACTGTTTTATTTTGTGGCGAAGCTCACACTTGTTTGTGTTGTAAAACATTTAGTTTTACATTAAATTAGCTCAAATTAATATAGGGAATTTTATTCTTAATCATGAATATGATTAATATATTGCATATTAAGTAAATTATCGAAGTTGAAAATAGATTGGATGAGTACACACGAATGGATCAATCACAAGAATTATAGTTCTCACTTCATCTGGTCAATGGTCCACTTTCAGATCCGTTATATGAGATAACCTTTAATGGAGTTAATTTAGCTATCGAAACTGATTTGGCCAGCAAACGGCCGTATAAGATTAACTTATCAACTTCTCAACAAAGTTATCCCTTTTCATTAAATCCCCCACGCAAATATCAATTTTCTGGCCGTGAACATTAATTTTTCCTGTGTTTATAAAAAATTTGACTACGGCAACGTAGTCAATAATGAAAGCTTTGTGTAGGATCGAGATTCCATTGACTTTGTATAATGAGCATTTACGACAGGATGGCAATCAGGATTATAATGTGTTTTAATAGTTGGGGACTAATATAATCATGAAACTACAATTCCCACAGTATATATGTATATACAACCGAACAAACAAAAAACGAAAAAACTTACAATCCGAATTAAAATAGGATGAGAGAGAAGATAAAAAATGCGGAGGGGAGGAGAGAGTTTGGAAGAGAGAGAGAGACGAGAAGGAGGAGATGAGAGGAAGAGAGAGAGAGAGAGAGCTCGAGACGAGAGATCCGTAGGATCAAGCTTGCAAAATTCACCTGGACATTTAAACCTTTAAGAGACAACACGGAAAAAAAGTCTTAATGCTCTAAATCTTGGTATCTCAATTTATTTGCATATTAGTTCTCATGTGTCTGAGCCCTGCGGCGTGTGTGAGCTGCTGGTCTTTGTGTGTTCCGTTTGGAGCGTCACGTGGTTTGCTGCGGTCTGGGAGCGCGCAGTTTCAACAGAAGGCTTCAAGATTTGCCGTAAATTCAAATACATAATCAGGACTAGTTCATTTTGGTGAAATGAACAAAGGGAAAAACAAAAACTTAAGCAAAAAGAAAAGCATGAGGAAAGGATCCCCAGGGAGGGGGATCACTAGTATGATGGTTACATCGGATCGAAGGAGAGGGAAAGAGTCCAGACCAAAGTCGAAGTTCCCTGAAGAAGGGGTTCCCCAAAGATGAAGTTCTTTTTCCCCCTCCTTACTCTTACTTCACTTCTCTAAGATCTAAAGATGAGGTGTTTGGTGGTTTCTTTTAAAAACACTTCTGTTCACGCCTCCTCTGGCGTGAATGCATCAATCAGCTGGGAGGTATGTGCGGATATAAGTGTTCCTTTTTCCTCGAGATCGATTTGCATGTTTCATGACGTGATGTAAAAATGCGTTCCATTTTACTCCAGAGATGATAAAACATAGTATCATACATTTTCCGTATGCCCCATATATATATGGTTGGGTTCAGATCAAGAGGATTCTAAAAGGTGTGGAAGAACGACATACAAACATTAGAGGAAAACACAAGTTACATAAAAATGCATCTAAAAAGCACCTCTGTTATTTAGAATTATAATACGAACACATCTACCCCATGGAACATGGGCAACCATAAAAACATATCGAATATTCATAGTACAAATCTCTCATTGAGGAGATTGGAGAAAAGTTTTTGTGTGTGTGGTTGTGTGTGTACTGTTGGAGTAGGCTGGGTCATTCGTTCGGAGAAGATGTGGTGAACTTTTGGCTCACCCCCTCCCGGGCAATGATTATGTGTGTGCGTATTCTTTGGAATTGATGAGTTTAAGTCTGGATTATAATGACCAGTGTGGTTCATTCTCACAGGTTGTCTGTTGTTTGTGATGTGTCCTGCAGAGGGGTACACCCACGGGATCTCGGCCCAGAGAGGGCGCCCCTGTTGGGTCACAGTGGTAAGACAGAGGACCCTGTGATTACTTATCAGCGAGGGGGAAACGTCCGCAGGGCACTTCTGGGCATCGGTCATTTAATTAAAGTCCCATCGCCATTCCATCGCTTGTGTGTGAATCAGTAACTTAAAGTCCCATGGCATCTGATCCCCGTTTCTTTCATAATCTGACGATTGGAGGATGTTTTACTTAAATTGAGACTTAGTTTGATTTAAAACCACATGATTGCGCTGATCATCTGATTATTGCTACAATGTGCTTAACATTTTAGTGTTGCTGCAATCTGTGATTGTTCTGTAGAAAAAATCCCTGATGTGTTGTAGAATTGGAATTAAAGCCTCTTTTGTGTCCCGTTATTATTTGATTTACGGGACCAGACACCAGTTATCTTGCCCAGAAAGATTTATTCTTATATGGTCAGGGAAGAGAAACTTCAGATGTTGTATCATGCCCAGGTATATGGGTTTCGTGTTTCTCTGTGGTAGTACAGTAAGATTGAGTTTTATACTTCACAGAGGAGTCTTACAGCTTCTTTGTAAGGTAACAAAACATGTTGCTCTGAGCCTTTCTTAAAATTTAAACGTATGTCTACGTACACGTTCTGTTTAACATGTCGCAATTCACTTCCTATTAAGAACTATCCTTGTTGTTTACATCTGTGATGCACTTACTTCAGTGAACATGTTACATTGTACACACCCTATAGCAAAATATAGCTTCCTGTCTGACATTATTGATCATCCATGGATCCATGCTATCTATAGTTCCCTCATGCATTCAAACTCATGTTTTGAACTTTCATAAGATGATACAACTGATTATGACTATTAATAAAGAATAATAATACAGATACATAATATTTGATAATAAAATAATATTAAAAGATGACATTTCGAATCTTCATCTCCTCCCACTGGAACTACGGCCGTCAGTTTCCACACCATCATTCCCAAGAGTGGCCACACCTATAGAAAGTTGCTAGTGAGGAGAAGAAATAGCAGACCAAGAAAAATAGACAGAAAGAACAGAGTATGGCAACAGAGAAACAAAACAAAGCTACAAACCCCAGACCCTGTTATTGTCCCGTTATACTATGGTATTTTTAATATCTATGTGTATGTCTTTAAAATGACCCCAATCATCTAAGAAAAGAAAAACTCTAGTCTTATGCCCGTGCCTGAACTCATTAATTAATTAACTCGTTAATTAATTAATCCTTCAGTTCCGAACATAACTAGAAATTAAATTTAAAAATACAACGTATGCGTTAAAGGATCCTATCCTGGGTTGAACATCAGTAAGCGGATGTTTTTTTTTTTTTTTTCCATTGGTTTGTCGAGTAGTGTTTTGCCATTTTAAAATCTCTTATTTTCACGCTGTATGTCTCCATTTCTTTAGTTTCTATCCATTTGGTTAGAAATAATCATTGAAGGTTTGGTACTTTTCCTGCTAAGTAACACATACAACTTGCAACCATCTCTAATTCAAGGTCAATGGAACTGATTCCTGAATTGGAAGCAGAGAAATAATTAACATCACTTTCTTTGTTCCCATCTTTAAAACTAATGGATGAACATTGCTCAATTCAGGCCATAAAGCCAGCATTATCATCTTGGTCATTCATAAGCAAGGTTTAACTTGTGACAATGATACCATCTATCTGTTCCTACACCCTTCCTTTTGAGACAAACACTGTTCTGTAGTTAGGAGTATTCATATGTCCTTTCCCATCTAGGCTCTAAACTTTCCTAGCAATTCGTTTGATCATGGACAACTACCTAATCGGGAATGTGTGGAATGTCCGTTAGTGGTGTGTTTTTCATCCCATTGCTGTTGAGATTCTCGCACTTTCATATTATGTTTAGTAGCTTTGTTCTAGCATTGCGAGGGATAGCGGGGTAACTTTTCTTGGAACAAAGTAGAGTCTCCTCCTGTTCCCGTGGTGGCGGAGCATAGGAGGTAGGAACCATTGCTCTTCCCGTCATTAGTTCAAAAGGGGTTAGTTCCTGATTAATGGGTTGGTGTTGCTCTCAAGTTCCACAGAAATAGCAGTAATAACTTATGCCAGCCTTGGCCAGTTTGCAGAATGGCTTGGTTATGAGCGGTTTTCAAAGATCTATTATTCGTTCAACCAGGCCTGGAGCTTTCCGGCTATATGGAATGTGAATTTTGTTTATATTCCCATCAATTTCACTGCTTCCTTCATCAATTTTCTCAGTGAAATGAGTTCCATTGTCAGACTATCAAGTTCATATGGAAAGTGGGGGGACCAGCGAGGAAAAACTTCTTCCACCTTTACTTCGGCTGCCGCTTCAGCAGTGCAGGTTTTGTAGGGTATGTTTCCACCATACGTGCTAAATCTTGTCCATGATTACAAGATGTATTGATACCCTCACGGGTGACTAAAGGTCCTGTGAATTCAAATTTAGGAGGTGTGTCATGGACTGTAGGTCTGGGTGCATGTGACATTGCACCTTTACAGATTTTCTACATTTGTTTGAGGCATATCAAGCATCTCCTAACAGTAATCATCAATGTTCTCATCATTCTTGGCCCCCGTCCAAGTCCTCATGTTTGAGATTCATTGCTTTTGGCTCCAGCATGTACCTTTCATGATACAGCTGCATTAGGTCTCTTCTTGTTCGATAGGCATCACCACTTGTCTGTTGGAATTCTCCAGATACCTTGATCATCCTCTATCGCTCCGCTTTAATCCATTGTTCTTTCTCTTCATCTGTCTCCAATTGATATGACAGAAGATGGAGCTCAGGGATTATCCTTGCTATTTTCCTTACCAAGGTAACAGGAGTAAAAGAAGTAGAGCGCTTCTCTAGCTGCTGCATATGCTGCGTTTGTTTCCTTGACTTTCTTTGGTCTTGTCAGATTGATGTATTTTACTTTGAGCACGGCTCTGATTCTGGGGTAAGTAAACATTGCTGTAATCAAACGACGATTATGGAAGCATGTTTTATTTTCGTCGGCACTGCTAGTAGATAACTCCAGTTCCTTTTCACAGAGCAAGGTAGTAGTCCTGGACCCTCGCCAATAGCATAAGACTATTGTATAGATGTTGACTCGATCTCCTTCTGATAGTTCAAAGGCTTCTGTAGTGCTATAGGTCAGGCTACATGTGTGAAAATTTCAGAAAGGCTCCTTTCTTTACAACAGTTCCATCTGCCTTTCACTAAGCCCATCAGTATGTTCGTTTTCCATCAACATAATAACTGGATCCTCATCCCATAACTTTTGTCTGGGTTTTTTAAGAGGGTTTGATGAATACTGGGACCAAGACTATATTCTTTACTTGTTTTTCCACTCATTGTGGTATTCCCTCGTGTGTTCAGCATCATTGTTGCAGGGTTAAGAGTCATGTCCCTGATGATTTCATCTTAAATCTTTGTGCAACAAAGTTGCTTCCCATTTTGCTCTTCTTGCATCAGTTATGTTTTGATGTCGTGTTGTTCAAAGTGTCACTATACTGTGTGGAGTGTGCAATATGATGTTTGTTGCCTCCTATCAGATCTCATAGATCCACTGCCCATGTGGCACCTTCGAGGCTTGTATACATCGTGGTTGCCAAATCTAGTGCAGAATCTTTGTGAACAATATCCTAATGGTCTGTATCGATCACTAGTTTTGACACAAGTAATGTGAATATGTATCATCTCTTACCTGGTCCACAAATGAAAATGCAACCGTCGTCCAGAAGGTCCCATATGCTGGAGGCTGAAGTCAGTTTTTTCTTTCATTGAAGTCAAACGCTTCCTCAGCTTCTGGATGTCCAGTTTATTTGTTCCCTCCAGGCTTTCCTCCCTTATACAGGTCGGATGAGCGAGGGTGGTGCAGTCGCCCCCCCAAATCAGGTATATACTGACGACAATAGTTGAAAAGTCCCATCACTTCCGCATTCCTGTAACTGTTAGAGGTTTGGGAAAGTTGTCGTATGCCTCTACACGCTCTGTTGTCATTTTCCTTCCTCTCCACAAATTTCTTGCCCCCACGCACCCTTGGATTTGGGACAGCTGTGGCTTTATCGGGGTTAACTTTGAATCCCCTTTATAAGGGCTTGTAGGAAAACATTCAGAGCAAAATACATGGTCTGTTTTATCTGGGCTTGCAATTAAACAAGTACATCAACATTTTGGAGGCAGGACCACTCCGATTTCTCAATTTTCAGCTTTTTTGCTCGTTAAGAACTGGTCCAAGCTTCTGAAATCACAACAGGAGAAAAGATTAGGACCTTTGGGCGTTGTTCCAAAAACATACTGTTTTGCGCCCCCACCTGTGAAGGGCTATTTCTCTGAGAATCTTTGGTCTATAGGTATAGCCAGCACAGCCGGAAGTACATCAGTACCGTAAAAATTTTAGCATTTCCTGGAATTGTCATTCAGATGATGGTGGCTGATTTGGCCACAATAGGATGCGGTTGTGTGTTACACTGTTAAGTCTTGTGTAAATCAATGGTTAGTACTCCATGAGTTATCAGATTTCTTGACAGGCAGACAGGACTAGTAGTGGTAGATTGAAGTTTGTCTGATGATTCCTTCAGCTGTCCAGATCTGCCACTATCTCCTCCACGGCTCGTCTGCTTTCAGGTCGGATGGGGTATTGTTTATGAGGGGCATTGTATCGGTTCCCTCAATATACAATGGATCAAAGTTGGCTTTACCACATCCAATTTGTGTTTAGCCAAAAACATCCGGATATGAACTGCAAGAAGACCCCACACACCGTCTTTCTTTCCGTTTCTGATAATTGGTTTTGCGGTACCAAAGACCTTAGATTACATGTGCGATCTTCGTGTGGTATTATCCCAGCCAGTTGTAGCGATTGACGGACTGTTCAGTGAATTGATATGTTTAACAATGGAAGAATGTCCGGCCAATAAGGTTCTTGTGAATTCGGCCCAAACCCGAAAGATGTCCATAAGACTTTTCATCTTCATGTATTTGCAGTGGATCATGAATACTTTTGCGGACTTTTGTGATACCTCTCTCCAATCCTTCAAATTCCATAGTTTCTCTGTGGTAGGTAGGTTCAGATTGATATTGAATTGGCTGCGCCTGTGTAACAAGGATGTCACTTGGGTGGCCCCCTATTAATGACATTGACGGAAAAGGCGATTGTCTCTTTTCTTACTATTACAGGGGGCCGCTGATTCCTATGCGGACGCATAATTCCCTCAATGAGCTGAAGGACTTGTGCTTCAGTCACGTCTTCCTGAGGGGTTTCATTATCGGTTTTTGCACTGGACTGTCTAAATGATGGACCTTGACCTTTCTGCTCCACCTCCTTTAGCCCAACAAATACTTTTGAGTGACCACGCTTTCACAGTTTGCTGCAGAAATCACCTATTTTGTGTACCCTAGTTGTATTGAGCTGTGCCTCTCTTCTCGATATGGCTTGTTTCCCTTCTTCTTTATTTGATCTCATAGCCATCTCTAAGCGGCCGGCCCATTGCATAATTTGTCAAATGTCTCACCTGGGTTGCCTCCAAGTGATAAGGCTTGTTGGTATTTTGTGCTAAGTCCATCCACAAGTGATGATCAGTGAACTGTACATCATCTCTGTCAGGTTGTTTCTTGGCACGAGAGCCCCTTCTCATAAGCATTCCACTTACGTAGAGCCTATTCAATTCTGGAGTTCTCATCCTTTTGCGTAATCACTGTCACTATGTGAAAGGAATTTTACCACTGCCCAAGATTTCCTGGATTTCTTTTCGGAAACACATCTATGCTTGCCAAAGACCCAGGGGTCGTCCCTGGCCATCAACCCACAAATCTATCATTGGGCGGTTGTATCGAAGCTGGCAAGCGTTCCCATCTGTCTCTTGGATTTTTAGCTTTCACAATGGTGTATGTATGTCTCTTAATGTCATTTGATGTGCATCAATCAATGGAGTCTAATTCTCGCCCAAACTCAGTGTTTGAATTTGTCTCTTTCAGAGGAGCAAGGTGTGAGAATGACTTTCACGTTTCCTGGTGTGAATGGTCTCTCTTCTGGTATTCATTTCAGATCCTTCCCTTTTTTTACAGGTGAAAGAAAAACTTCAGGACCGATCTTGTCACTTGTGATCATGTCGTCATCTCTCTGTCTCATCACCCCAGTCAGATCTTATTCCGAACTGGTTGTACTCGCAGCATGTCTCTGTTGGTGCACTGTTTTTTAGATTTTGTTAGTACCGGAGCTGCTTGGCAGATGCAAATTATTACATCTTGTCAAACTGAGGACTCCATTTGATCTCGAAGCTTGGGCTGTGTCAGGTTTAGATGAATTTGTATATTGTTCAGGCTAAAATTGGGAATAATTGGGTTGTAAGGGATGAGGCGTTACAGTTGTGCAGATTTCACTGGTGCTTGTGATATTTCTTTTCAGCTTTCAGTTATTATATTTGTCAATCTGGATCAAATGAATCATCATATGGTTGTATTTTCTCCATCTGAACATTTTATGGACATAATTTTGTTAATTTGTTATATGCTTCAATTTGAAGGCTTCATTGCTTCATCAAGTGGGACCGCGGCACCCATTGATCCCACAACAAAATTCACCTTGTTTCAAAATCCAATGTGCGCGAGGGATTGGAAATACTTTTGACTTGATAGAGTCCTTCTGGGACTCAAGCCAGCTTAATGCACATCCATAGATGTGTTAATGTCCCAGTTCTTTTTTCAAAAATTAGTTGCTTTTTTTGTTTTCTTTCTAAGTACCAAGCAGATATTGTTCTGCTGTTAATCCCACTTTCTCCATGCAAATTATTTGTCATCGTGTCTGTGTGCTCCAACAGCAGGCTATTTTTGTGGGGAGTGTCTGTGTGTGAATTCCAGGGGAGGCCTTGCTTTTCTCACTCCACCTGTTCTAATTTTCTCCACGCACCCAAACAAGGGGTTGGGAAACAAAAAAAAACAAAAAAAACAACTAATATTTTGTGTTTTGCTTTCTGTTTGTCTTAATTCAGATTAATTTATATTTATATATATATACATACACATATATCTATACAGCTTTATTGTCAAATCAGAATGTCAATGCAATTCTACATCTATTCCCATTGATACCCTTCTTCTAAGGGTTCCATCCTCTGGTATTTAGTTTTAGTTTATTTGTCTTTTTTTATACTGCACTGTTCCTAACTTCAAGCACAGACCCGCACTGTAACGCTTATAAATCCTGCTTGTCACACTATCTCGTCTTCTTCTGAAACGATTCTTTGTGTAATTGGATTATTTTAGAGGAAAAATCTTCTTGATCGCAAATCTCGCCATATTCCAACCACCTTACAAGACCATACCATCGCCTACAGTATTTCAAATTTGACTAAGGAGGTCTTTTATCCTAAAAAAGATCACTTTCTACAGTGTTTTCAAAATGAACAAGACTTCCAGCATCATTCAATATTCGAGAGTTTACTGACCAGAGCAACTCAATAAGCACTTTCTAATTATTTAAATTATTTTTATTTTCTGACACATATATGCATTGGCAAAAACAACTTGGTACTTAAAAATAACACAGTTCCCTTTCGTTGTCACTCCGAGTTACGTCGGATGACGACGAATGGGGTTTCGCTTAGAAAGCCTATCATCTTCGAGTATTACAAAACGAGCCAATGGCAAAGAAATGCCATGGGTCTGCGGAATTTGCATGACGTAACTCCTTCCCACCTCGTGGGTATAAAAGGAGGACGCTGGCAACATGCAGTTATGTTTTCGCTTCGGAGCCAAGAGCATCTCTTCACTCCACAAGCCATCTCTGAGAATTGTCAGCTTTTACAAACGAGTTCCTCTGGTGTTGGTGTTTGTGGGCGATTCCAGCGAGCCCGCGCTTCCTGCTGATCTGTGCAGTGATTTTGCCAGAGAGTGCGTGTCTCCCCGGCCGCCTCGACATCAGAGTGTTTCTCTCTCACAAAAAGAGCTTGCACGCGGCACGTCTTTTTAAAGATGCCTCGCCCGTGCACTTCTGGTTGCGGCAGATATGTGTCTGACTCTGATGGGCACGAGCGCTGCCTAGTGTGTTTGGGCATGGATCACGCTAGAGCAGCGCTCGTGGATGAGTCATGTTCTCTCTGTGGGAACATGACCATCGCGTCACTAAGGTCGAGACTCAGTGAACTCGCAAGAGTGAGAGTCCCCTCATCCACACCCCGATCTAATGCTCCCCCGAGGAGTGCTACTTCGGCTGGTGGCCAGGGTGACCTGAGGGTAACGGTCTGGAACCAGGCGCCGACTATGTGTCCGCGACCCCAGCCCCCCTCTTCAGTGACGGTGCCCGCTAGTGAGACCCAGGGCTCTTCAATGAGCTGCGTGCCGCAACCGACCTCGCTCTCCGGGCGACGAAGGTAGCCGTGCGCTCCCTGGGTTTGGTGATGTCCAACGCCGTGGTCCAGGAGAGACACCTGTGGCTGAACCTGGCTGACATGCGGGATTCCGAGCGGACTCGTCTGCTCGATGCGCCCCTGTCCCAGGCCGGCCTCTTCGGCGGCGCAGTTGAGGACTTTGCCCAACAGTTCTCAACTGCACAGAAACAGACTGAGGCCATCAAACATATTCTGCCCCGCCGACCCGCTGCTGCCTCGTCGTCGGTCGGGCAGACGCCTCAGCCTGTTTCCCGCCGAGGGCGCCCTCCTTAAGCTCCCGCCCCTCCCGGTAGGCCAAAGCAGCAGCCTTCACCCAGGCCGACGCGCGGAGGAAGCCGAAGGAAGGCGCCCCAGCCCTCTCCAACCCCGCCCCCCGCCAAGCGCCGGGCCAAGCGGCGCTCCTGAGACGGGCTGCTCAGGGATGACGTTTGTTTCGCAGGAGATGGTAGCAGGGCCACTCCTTCCCCCGGTGGAGGGCCGGGGGAGAATCTTTTGTTCTCCACTCCCCGCTGCTCACCCACGGGTGGGAAGCACCCTAATGTGGTTAAAGACAGAAACAAACCTCTCACCCCTGAGCACACAGAGTTCTCGGACGACCCAGAGCGCCGCCCACCAGCCGTGCTCTCCTCGTCCCCCTCTGTCCCAGAGTCGGTTGACACGGCGTGCCGCCCACGGGCCGTTTCGTCCCTGTCCCACTCTGTCGCCAGACCCCTGGTAGAGCAGGCCCCCGTGGAACGCTGGTCCTTCCCTGGCCTCCTCTGTCAGGGCGCGGAGCTTAACTGCGCCCCCACACCGGATCGCTATGCCGTCCACGTCCGGGCCAGTTACTCCGCTTCGCTGCCCCTACGGGGGGACGCCGGTGGTCCGCATGACCCCGCTGGTACAGTTCCTAGAAGCCTGGCTAGAGCTTCCCCAACTGTCCTGCTGGGTCGCCCGCACCGTCCGGTTCGGCTATGCGATTCAGTTCGCACGGTCTCCTCCACCGATACAGGGGAGTCCGCTCCACTTTGGTCGGTGGCAACGCCCCGATCATGCGAGCAGAGATTGCCACTCTGCTGGCGAAGGGTGCAATCGAGACTGTCCCTCCAGCCGAGATGAGGCCCGGCTTCTACAGCCCTTACTTCATTGTCCTCAAGAAAACCGGTGGGTTACGACCAATCCTGGACCTGCGAGTATTGAATCGCTCCCTTTACAGGATGCCGTTCAAAATGCTCACCGCCAAACGCATTTTCGAGTGTGTGCGGCCCCAGGATTGGTTTGCAGCGATCGACCTGAAGGACGCCTACTTTCATGTCTCCATTCTCCCTCGTCACAGACCGTTCCTCCGGTTTGCTTTCGAGGGAAAGGCATATCAGTACGCGGTTCTCCCGTTCGGGCTAGCCCTGTCCCCTCGCGTCTTCACGAAGGTCGTCGAGGCAGCCCTTGTTCCCCTTCGGGTTCACGGGGTTCGCATCCTGAACTATCTCGACGACTGGCTGATTATAGCTCACTCTCGAGACCAGGTTTGCGAACACAGGGACCTTGTGCTCCGGCACTTAGCCCGTCTGGGCCTTCGGGTCAACTGGGAGAAGAGCAAACTTTGCCCCGTGCAGAGGATCTCTTTTCTCGGTATGGACATCGACTCGGTCGCCATGTCCGCGCAGCTTATGAGCGAGCGCGCGCAGTCACTGCTGACTTGTCTGAGACAAATACAGGGCAAGAAAGCGGTTCCACTGAAACATTTTCAGAGGCTCCTGGGGCATATGGCATCTGCAGCCGCGGTCACGCCGCTCGGATTGCTTCATATGAGACCGCTTCAGCTTTGGCTTCGCGACCGAGTCCCGAGGTGGGCATGGCAACAAGGCAAGCTCCGAGTTCCAGTGACTTCGAGCTGCCGTCAGACCTTCACCCCGTGGTTGAACCTCAGTTTTCTCAGGGCTGGTGTCCCCCTGGAACGAGCGTCGAGGCATGTTGTTGTCTCAACAGATGCCTCCACCACGGGCTGGGGCGCCATGTGCAATGGTCATGCTGCCGCGGGCTCCTGGACAGGACCCCAGCGCCTGTGGCATGTGAATTGCCTCGAGTTGCTGGCAGTACGCCTTGCTCTGCACCGCTTCCGAGCGCTGCTCATGGGTCAACACGTACTAGTCCGATCAGACAATGCCGCCACAGTAGCGTACATCAACCATCAAGGTGGTCTACGCTCCCGCCGTATGTCGCAACTCGCTCGCCGCCTCCTCCTATGGAGTCAGAAGCATCTGAGGTCCCTTCGTGCTATTTACATTCCCGGAGCCCTGAACCGTGCTGCCGACGAGCTGTCACGGCTTCAGCCCCTCCCTGGAGAATGGCGACTCCATCCCCAGTCGGTCCAGCTGATTTGGGACCAGTTTGGCGACGCACAGATAGATCTGTTTGCCTCCCGCGACTCATCCCATTGCGCCCAGTTTTATTCTCTGACCGAGGGCACGCTCGGCACGGATGCACTGGCGCACAGCTGGCCGCGGGGCCGCAAGTATGCGTTTCCCCCAGTGAGCCTTCTTGCGCAGCTCCTGCGCAAGGTCAGGGAGGACGAGGAGCAAGTCCTTCTGGTTGCGCCGTACTGGCCCACCC
This sequence comes from Meda fulgida, assembly GCA_030578275.1. Classification (NCBI taxonomy): domain Eukaryota; kingdom Metazoa; phylum Chordata; class Actinopteri; order Cypriniformes; family Leuciscidae; genus Meda; species Meda fulgida. The sequence continues at coordinate 181,089 of CM060618.1, read as the reverse complement.
GGACTTGGTTCTCCGAACTAGTGCTCCTCGCGACAGCACCTCCTTGGCCAATTCCTCTGAGGAAGGACCTCCTTTCTCAGGGACGGGGCACTCTATGGCACCCTCGTCCCGATCTCTGGAACCTCCACGTGTGGCTCCTCGACGGGACGAGACAGGTTTGAGTACCCTACCACCTGCGGTGGTGGCTACCATCACTTCCGCTAGAGCGTCGTCCACGAGACATGCCTACGCGTTGAAGTGGAACCTATTCGTCAATTGGTGCTCTTCTCGCCGAGAAGATCCCCGGAGTTGTTCGATCAGTTTCGTGCTTTCCTTCCTTCAAGATGGGTTGGAGCGAAGGCTGTCTCCCTCCATCCTCAAAGTTTATGTTGCCGCGATTGCCGCTCACCACGACTTAGTGGAAGGTAAGTCCATAGGGAAGCACGACCTGATCGTCAGGTTCCTGAGGGGGGCGAGGAGACTGAATCCTCCTCGCTCTCCTCTCGTTCCCTCTTGGGACCTCTCAGTGGTCTTAAGTGCCCTGCAGAGTGCTCCCTTTGAGCCTTTGCAATCAGTGGAGCTTAAGTTCCTGTCAATGAAGACAGCGCTCCTGATTGCATTGGCCTCTCTCAAGAGGGTCGGGGACCTGCACGCATTCTCCGTTGACGAAGCGTGCCTAGAGTTCGGGCCGGCCGGTTCTCACGTGATCCTGAGACCCCGGCCTGGATATGTGCCCAAGGTTCCTACCACTCCCTTCCGGGACCAGGTGGTGAACCTGCAAGCGCTGCCCTCGGAGGAGGCAGACCCAGCCTTGCCACTGCTCTGTCCAGTACGCGCTCTCCGCGCTTATGTAGACAGGACGCAGTGTTTCAGGACCTCAGACCAGCTCTTTGTCTGTTATGGTGGGAAGCTGAAGGGAAAGGCTCTCTCAAAGCAGAGGTTGTCTCACTGGATTGTGGACACCATTGCTTTGGCTTACCAGCAGCAAGGCCGACCGTGCCCCCTTGGTGTGACCGCCCACTCCACCCGGAGTGTGGCATCCTCCTGGGCGCTGGCGCATGGCGCCTCGCCAGCAGACATCTGCAGAGCTGCAGGCTGGGCGACACCTAACACATTCGCCAGATTCTATAATCTCCGAGTGGAGCCAGTGTCCTCTCGTGTTCTCGCTTCAAACAGCTAGTTCCGGACCCGCTCAGGTGTCTTCGCTTGCTCGCCATTCCACTCCGCGGACTGGATACGTGCGATATTCTGCTCAGGTGAGCTTCTCCGAAAGCCCTGAGTTCCTCCAGCACCCCTGATGCTAGCGCCAGTGTCTATTGCCTGGGCGTCGGCTAGGTGCCTCCGTGTGCATGGTCCCTCCCATGAGCTACCTCCACACGTGTATTTCCACTGTAAGCCTCTTTGAGCATGTGTCTTTCCCTCGGCAAGCCACCTTGCCACCCCTGAGGTTGAAATATTCCACCTGCGGCTGGACACCTCAGAGTTTCCCCATATGTTACTATCAGGTCATATGTGTATTTTCAAATGCCCCCCCCCCCCCACTGGGTTGGTGACAATTGCATATTTTCCCTTAAAAGCTTGGGATATGCTTCCCAGTGTACCTTGGTATTCCTGTGTTAAATAGGAGTCCTTCGTCCTAATATCTCGAGGGCTCAGATTTTTCGCAGGGCGCTGGAAGACAGCTGTGAAGGTGGCGTGATTTGACTGGTAACCCCATTCGTCGTCATCCGACGTAACTCGGAGTGACAACGAAAGGGAACGTCTCGGTTACGTATGTAACCCTCGTTCCCTGAGTAGGGAACGGAGACGTTACGTCTTCCATCCACTTCCGCTGTTTCGCGGGGATCGCCCGAGTTCAGTCTTGGCTCCTCAGCGAGAAAACATAACTTTATGTTGCCAGCGTCCTCCTTTTATACCCACGAGGTGGGGCGGAGTTACGTCATGCAAATTCCGCAGACCCATGGCATTTCTTTGCCATTGGCTCATTTTGTAATACTCGAAGCTGATGGGCTTTCTAAGCGAAACCCCATTCGTCGTCATCCGACGTAACGTCTCCGTTCCCTACTCAGGGAACGAGGGTTACATACGTAACCGAGACGTTCTTTTAAGCAGTTTCAGTCAATGTCCAATCATCAGGCAGACTTAGAATTATTTAGAATAGAAAAAGTCTTACCTTGAATGATTGAGACAAATGCCTGAAGATGCAATCCTGTTCTTCGTGACGCCAAATGTAGACTTGGAATTAAAGCCTCTTTTGTTTCCCCGTTATTATTTGATTTACGGGACCAGACACCAGTTATCTTGCCAAGAAAGATTTTATTCTTATATGTCAGGAGAGAAACTTCAAGATGTTGTATTCATGCCAGGTCTATGGGTTTCCGTGTTTCTCTGAGGTAGTACAGTAAGATTGAGCTTTTATACATCACAGAGAGTCTTACAGCTTCCTTGTAAGGTAACAAAACATGTTGCTCTGAGCTTCTTAAAATTAGAACGTATGTCATACGTACACGTTATGTTTAACATGTCACAATTCACTTCCATATTAAGAACTATCCTTGTTGTTTACATCTGTGATGCACTTACATCAGTCGAACATGTTACATGGTACACACCCTATAGCAAAATATAGCTTCCCCCTGTCTGACATATGATCATCCCATGGATCCATGCTATCTATAGTTCCCTCATGCATTCAAACTCCATGCTTTTGAAACTTCATAAGATGATACAACTGTGTAGCAATGTTCAGGGAAGAAGGAGGCGGGAACCGGCGAACAATCAAAATATAATTTATTTAAAATAAAACAAACAAACGAAAATACCGCCAGCAGCCCCTCGCGGACGACTGCTGGCTACCGAAAATAAATATAACTAAAATACAGGCCTGTTCCTCTCTCGATCATCAACGTCGTCGCTCCTCCTTTATGCTTCCGCTCCTCCGTGAGAGATGCGAGACCGGTGTGCCTCACAGGTGTTGCTCATTAGCAATCGCACCACCGGCCTCGCGCCGTTCTCTCACGTCCCTCGGCCGTCCTGTTCGCCACATACCCCCATCGCCCCTCACAGGCCGGGGGGTACTCACGAGCCTGTGCCTACTCCCCCCCCGGCGGCGGCGATCCCTGGGGAGTATGGACAGACAAACCGAGGGAAACGGAGACGGAAGCATGAGGAGCGACAGATCGAGAGAGGGGAGAGAGGAAAAAAAAATTGGTCCGGTTCCCACAACGCGCTGCCATCTGGTCCCCCACCAGCTAGGCGATCTCCTCCGCGGTGCCTGGCGGCGACGCTGGGTAGCCCTCGGTGGACGGCTCGACGCTCCTCCGCCGCCCGGTGGACGGCGACGGCTCCTCGGGTGCCTTGGGCAGACGGTAGGAGTCCCCCGCTCCCTGCTCCTCCCCTTCACTGGTGGACGGCAGCAGGCTCCGGCCCACGGCGAGCGGCGGCGACTCCTCCTCTCCCTCCCGGATGGCAGCCGCCCCTCCAATACCCAGGCGGCCGGCAGCGAGCTCGACCGTCCCACCGGCAACTCACTCCAGCGCACCGCCTCGAGCGTCCTTGGCCGCGAGTCCCCCGCTCCCTGCTCCTCCCCTCGCTCGGCGGATGGCAGCAGGCTCCGGCCCACGGCGAGCGGCGGCGACTCGCGCACCATGCTCGATGGCACCGCGGATTCCCCACACCGGCGAGGACTCTCTGACAGCGCGTTCCTCCCTCTTCCCGGGTTTCGGCACCAGTGTAGCAATGTTCAGGGAAGAAGGAGGCGGGAACCGGCGAACAATCAAAATATAATTTATTTAAAATAAAACAAACAAACGAAAATACCGCCAGCAGCCCCTCGCGGACGACTGCTGGCTACCGAAAATAAATATAACTAAAATACAGGCCTGTTCCTCTCTCGATCATCAACGTCGTCGCTCCTCCTTTATGCTTCCGCTCCTCCGTGAGAGATGCGAGACCGGTGTGCCTCACAGGTGTTGCTCATTAGCAATCGCACCACCGGCCTCGCGCCGTTCTCTCACGTCCCTCGGCCGTCCTGTTCGCCACAAACTGATTATGAATATTAATAAAGAATAATAATACAGATACATAATATTTAATAATAAAATAATATTAAAAGATGAAATTTTGAATCTTCATGTGTTCAGTCATCCAGCCAGTCGAGGACCATTGCTTCTCCTCGAAAAGACTTGCGCTTGGCGCCATAGTCAAACAGCAGCTCCTCGCACACACAAATGTCTCTCTTTGGCCTGCTTTGAACACTCAAATTTTTTCAAAGTAAACGCTTCGGGCCCCGAGAAAACGAATACATTAGAAGCAGCACACCTTTCACATGTCCTGGGTCGTTGCCTCCACAGTGAATCACTAGCACATTCGGAGCAGTTCTTCCTTTAAGGCACTGTTGGAGGAAGGGAAGGAGGTCTCCCCAACACATGACTCCCGTGCCAAACCACTGGACCTGTGCTTCCTCCGACCCGTCCAGCATCCAGGTGAGTCTTTAGAAATGACACAATTCATTCTGATACAATGTCTGCTTTTCAGTGAAGTTCTGCAGTTTGGCATTTTCGGAGTGTTCTGTTTGTGACAATCGTTGATCTATTCTTTTTCACTGTTAGTCGAGCTGGAGGAGCAGGTGAAAGAGAGGGTGGCAATACAGCTACGAACATCGAAGCAGAAGCAGCGGAGACCAGATGAATGCATTACTTCAGGAGGTAAACAATTAAACAATTGTTTGATTTCACTTTCTCTTATTAGTACCAATCGACATGATATACTTTAAACTAAAGTTTCAAATGACTCAAATGACTAGTTTGACTTCTCTTTTATATATATATATTGAAGACAATAAACATGATTGCAATGATATTTGAGTTACCTGTGTTCTTCAAGCCATGTCAGGTATTTCATAATAATAGATTATATTTATAATGTAATGCTAATCGATATAGATTTCATCATCGTGCAGAACACTATAAATAATACATTTTCTGTCGGATTTTATCTGAAGCCGAATTAGATCACAGAAGATTATTTAAAACACTAGACTTGCGTTATATAGTAAGTTTGGAGCACAAACATGGTTTTAATCTCATAAATGGTCGTGTATTGATGGTGTGCTAAGCTAACATTATAGCTAACGTTAGCCCAGGCGCACCTGCCACGAGCAGTTATTGTTTTATGATTTTTTTTCTAAATAGGAATGCTTACTGAAATGTTTCAGTGCATTTGATGATACCAGTTTCAAATATTTAGTGAGAACTTTGATAAAAGAAATTAGGATTTGAAACCCTATGAATAGCCTGTGAATAGCCAGTCGTTAGTAGCTATAATTCAGACTAAAGAAATGCATATTTAGAGCCATAACCAGTGTGGAGAGGTGTAAATGTGTACAGGGGAGACTGACACTGAATGGGGCTCGTTTTTGCACCACAAAACAATAAGCAATAGACTGAATAGATGACTCAGAAGATGACTAAACATCAGTTTGCTAATAGTCTAATCAAAATAAAGTAATTTGACATTATCTTGAAAAACATTTAACTAAATACAGAGTTTTAGACTTATCATTTTCAGATTTTAAATATAAAATGGTCAGACATGTGGCTTTAGCTGCAGTGCATTTCTAGATTGCTCCAGGGCCAACTTCAATTTTATTTTCATGAAGATGTTTCATAAAAATAAATTTCTAATAACTTTACAAAACTTTCAAGCTATTTAAAATTGTTTTGTTTTCATTATGACAAGAATTAATTCTAAATTTACAATAAACTACCAGGTGTCAGCTTTCAAATGAGATCATACTTGTGCGTTTGGTGCAAAGGGTTCATGAACCGTATCTGTTTCAGTTTGGGTATGTCATTTCTGGGGATTTTTCAAAAGTGGGCTTGCAGCTTAACAGGTTAAACAATTGTTTGATTTCACCAATCGACATATGCTCCCTAAACTTATGAAGTGATTCTGTGTGTAACAGCAGTGGCCCAACTCATTAGCATTTCAATGGTGTGTGTGTGTGTGAGAGAGAGAGAGAGAGTGAGTGAGAGAGAGAGAGTTGGGCTTGCTTAAGCAGCAGCTAGGTTAGCAGCTAACCCTAACCCTACAAACACATTTTGCACTCTGAAAGAATATGTACACACTGCATGTAGTTTCCACATTTTATTAACTTGCCTCTGTTTTCAGTAAACGCTGCGGGCCCAATGGAGGCCTGATGATCAGCCAGAAACGAGCCAGCATCTGTAAATGCAGATACTGTAAATAATACAGGCTTGATGGTCAAAAGAGTCTTCTTTTAAGTAAAAATAATAAATCTTGCATGTTATATGCTCATCAAGCCTGTATTAACTTGATCAGAAATACAGGAAAATACATCTGGTGATGATGCTCTTTATCTATTCATCTCTCAAAGTTTTTTAATGTGTTTCCTATCAAAATGTAGCTAATTATGTTCAGTTTATAAATATTTGGTCACATTTACTCATTTCTAACTAATTTAGCATTTGTAAAAGCATAATATATTTCTGAGAAGCAAGAAGAGAAAGTCAGTTTGCCCTGCATATAATGGGCCATTGACACCTTGATGGGGGCCTGCTTAATGCTGGGATCTGATTGGATGGTTTGAAAAAGACCCAGAGGCTTACCTTTGATTCATTCTAGTATGTGGCTAGTCTGCTTCAAATCTTTAAGCTGAGGACATCTTTGGTTTTGGATTCTTCATTTGATACTGTGGAAATGGAAGGACAAGCTGAGAAGAGGTAATGCTTGTGTTTTTGTGTTTAATTCAGAGGATGAAAAGTTAAAGTTTCTTTCATTTTGAGAATTATTTTATTCAAGAATAATCATTTTAGGTCAGAGGTCATTGTGCATGCTTCTAATTGTTCATTCAAAGACTGCCACCATTACAAGCATGGTGGCCAAACTGCTTTGTTTGTGAAAACTTTTTTGAATCATCCGTATCTTTGTAAACTGAGCTTTATTCTGATTTTAACACAAAAAAACATGATAAAAAGCTTGAGATTTTTACTGAGATTCAAAGTATACAGTAAAACTGTCACAAAGAACAGGCCAGTTACATTTGAATTTGGTTTTTTTATCTAAGTATCTTTAACCCTCTGAGACCTAAGGGTATTTTTAAAATTAATTTTCCGTCTGGTGTTATTTACTAAAAAAGCTTGTAAAAAATCAACCCTTTTGTGCACAGACAATTGACACAGCTCTTTTTTTTCAGGACAAATTGAACTTTCAGCATATTTGTGTTGCATTGATGTCACCTGAATGTAAAATAAGTTATGGGACCACAAAGACAAATGAAAAAATAAAACGGAAATTGAATCACTCAAACATTTATTGAAATCACACACAAATAAATAAAAGCCAAGCAATTTTCCTCTGGAAAATTGTTTGTTTATGTCTTTGGAGTCCTGGATCACAGGAATAAACATTATAAATTGAACAGAACCAAAACTATTTACATTTTTTCAAAAGAAGTCCAGGCGTTTTGGGCCTCATGAAATTCACTGATGCCAAGCCTCAAAACAGTTCCTATCAGGAATCACACAGAGGGCCACATCAAAGGCTTTGCATTTCCAGGGGGTGGCCTGTTTGACCTGCCTTGTCTGCTTGCAGTTCACACATTGCCTTCTACCATAGGAGAACCTGCTTCTACCTGCTTCTTGCTTGCTTCAGTTTGGTCTGATGTTGGCACAGGCACATGGTCACTTTGTTGCTGGGTGGGGGGAACAGCAACTGTAACACCACAGAGTTGGGCTGTCAGCTCCTCCAGAAAAGCCCTGTGGGTCATGGGCTGTTGCTGCTTCTCTGCACAAACTTCCTTGTGAAGCAAGTAACTGTTGGTCGCAGCAATGTCCAAAAAATGGAAAAACAGTATCTGTAACAAACATAGAAAAACGAAATACTACTTTTACAAAACTTATTTTTACATATTTAGAACATGTATATTTTATTATGTTTTTTTTTTATTTTTATACTTTTACAGTAAATAAAAAACTCAGACAAACAATGGCTGAGAGACAAAGTGTAATCCACAACTCTTACTCCTCTGTAACAAACATTGAAAAACGAAATACTACTTTTACAGAACTTATTTGTACATATTTATAAAATTTATATTTTATTATATTAGTTTTTTCATTTTTATACTTTTACAGTAAATAAATAAATGGAACTTACTCTTCAACAGGGTCTAGACCATCCTGGTAATCCGGTTCCTCATCAGTCAAAAAGCTCTCTTCTCCAGAAAATCCATCATCGTCCATGGCATCAAAAAAGGCCAGCACTTGTTTTAGATCCATGTTTCTCTGACGATCCATTATTATCCGTGTATTATTCAAAACTCGCGTCTCTCTGTGCGTCTCTCTGTGCGTCTCTCTCTCTCTCTCCTCGAAACCACTGTGTCGTGCGTCTCTCTCTCTCTCCACAATAGTAGCCTTGGTTCATGCGTAAAGACGCACACCAACGTGGGTGACGGTTCAGCCTGTCATTGGTCAACAACCTCACGCAAAGCATGACGTAATATCCAAAATGGCAGCGACCATCGAGCTAGCGGCAAAAATGACGAAAAATGTATAAATTATGGACATCAAGTGAATAAAACTTGGATATAAGCGTTTGGATTTATTGCTGAAACACTCTGAAAGGACGCACAAGTTCCAGGCTAGATAGAAAACCTTCTGTAAAGGCTAGAAAGACACCAAAGACACCCCCGTGACGGCTAGCTCGTTAGCTTTCTGCTGCAAAAACGGTAAGAAAATCGATCAAATTTTAATAAAATAAAATAAATATTATCGGAGGAGTCGTGTGGCGTCGTGGACGATGCCGTCGGTTTTTAAGGGTTAACTGTAATACTGTATTGTGGATACTGGTGTCTTTTAATTTTGTTGCCGGTCCAGATATCTAAAAAGTATTAAAAATCTATAATCATTTACCATATAAATATTATGTATTTAGGTATTTTCTGAAGAGATAAATCAAATTTCAATCAACCTTTGCCAATTGTGTATAGTGGTGTATGTTACAGAAAGCTTTAAGGGTGTGCAGATCTAGAAAAAAAGTGAAAGAATTCATTTTTGCATCTTGGCTCTAAAAAATGTATTTATAACCTCTTTTTGTTTTTGTTCATACAGTACATTCCACAGCAGAATTTACTTCCTCTGCCCTCATTGCACGGCAGGCTCCACGGACCCTTCCAGGCCATCTTCGCACGGTGTGCATGCAGGGATGCTCTGAGAAGGACATCAGTGATACTGTCATCCAGGCGAAGAAAGAGATGGCAGAGTTCACCCACACCGGCCGCTTCTGGGAGTACCAGAGGATTAGAGACATTTTGGGAGCGGCTGATCCTCTTTCCAGGTTTGTAGCTTATCTTTACGAGACTGCTTTGTCCTGTTGCAGTACCATACTCAATATTCCATCAATTGTGTGTGTATTAACTGTTTTTCTTTACTTAGCTTGTTGGAGGAAATGGACAGGAAGGGATTGGTGGTGAGGAACATTCCTCCGCTCCTTCCGGCGCCATCGTCGGTTCCTCACAGCTCCACGAGGGATGCAGAGAGCGCACCAGATCCTGAGCCAGAACCTGACGCAGAACTGGACGCCGCGTCTGAGACCAGCTCTGAGGAGTACTATCAGAGGTACAGTTTCACATCATCACATTCACAGAGAGCAGATGCAGAGATTGGACATGGTTTCTCTTGAACACATACACAATCATTTGACCACCTGTTTTATTTCATTTCAGCACTGGGGGACCGAGGTGGACCTCTGATGTACGTGTGGAAATGACCAGAAAAGGCCTCTACAGGAAGCACTCAATCGACCATCCGCTTCTCCAGGGATTCTTCCATTTCCTGAGAGTGGACCTGGGAAACAGGAGAAGTAAACAAGAGGTTAGTGAAAAGAAGAGATACATTTAAATGTCACGGGCGCACAGACACACACACACACACACACACACAGAGAGAGAAAAAAAAAGAAAAAAAAGAGGTTACACTATTTTAAGGTGTCATTGTTACAGTGTAATTACATATTTAAGTACTTAATATTAAGTAACCAGATGTACTTATTATTGGATTAGGGTAGGATTAGGATTTGGTTGAGGTTTATTTGCATTTAGTTATGCATAATTTACGTACATGTAACATATGTAACAAAGACACTGTTAAATAAAGTGTTAGCAAAATGTAGTTTGGTTCTCATCCATAAACTGTGTATTGTGCTCACATGTTAACCTGTTTTACATCCAGCTCTGCAGATTTTAATGTCTAATGTATAATTACAGGTGGAATCTGTCTCCCGCTTCATGTTTTTTATGGACCCGAAAGAGCCGAGCCTGTCTTTCGTTAGAGAGGTGGAGAAGGTCAGAGAGTACTTCAATGTGCTCACCCAGACCCGTCTCTCCAAACAGACCGTGTTGAACTACTGGAAGAGTCTCAAGAGGTCCGTACTGTGTAACGTCACAAACACATCACGTAACTGTCAAATGATAAATATCGGATAGGCTGTCTTCTGGCTTTAACAATCGTTTATTTCTCTCTCTTTAAGGTTCATGAAGTACACTGTCACTTCCACCGGCCTCCACACCAAGAACAGAAGCCTCTACAATGACTGCAGGGACTTTATTGATCCATTGGATGGCATACGGGCCGGTATGTCAAAAAAAGTCAACAAGGAGTTAACACAAAAGAGGTATTAAAAAAAATCACTCCTTCTTTATCTATTACATGGAAATCGCAGGTGAGCTCAACAGTACTATTTTATTTCTCAGGTACCATGGCTATGGAAAGGAGAAGCTGCCAGCGGACTGTGTGGCGATCTTCGATGTGGCTCGTGAGGACTTCCTGGCTGTTATGGGTAAACTCCAGGGTCCAGGAGCCATATCCGGGGAGGAGCTTGATAAGGACGAGCGCCTGCTGGTCCTCTACTATTTGGAGGCGGTCATCATGCTCAACCTCCTCCAGCAGCCCGGTGTCGTCACTAACATGACCGTAAGTGTATTTTAGTAACCTTTTTTATTCATGATCTCTTGTGGTTCACAGATGTGTGTGTAGCTTTTGATTATTAGTGAGTGCTGTCATTGAATGTGCACGGCTGTGTGTTTGCAGGTCGAGGAATGGCAGGGGAGAACCAGCACAGCGAACGGTGCTTGTGTGGCGGTCAAGGAGCATAAGACGGCAGCATCACAAGTCGCAGAAGTTCCCCTGACCACTGACCAGGAACTTGTACGTTTGTATTCAAAATTATACTATAACTGTGTGTGTGTGTGTGTGTGTTTGTGTGTTTTTAAATGTATTTATTTCTTTTTCCCAGTGGTTCAGCCTGTACTTTGACCAGATTCGGACGGTGATGCTCCAGGGTCGCAGGTCAGGGGACGACACGACGACAGAGGGCCATTTTTTCATTTCAAGCTCCGGAAGGCCGATCCACAACCCCTGCAATGACAAGTAAGTACTATTTATGCATAGCTATATTTTTTTCAACTTAATCTAAAGTACACAAATGTGCACATTGTCCGCTTGTTATCCTCCATTCTAATGTTGCCCTGTGTTCTAGATGAAACCTTCCACCAGTGTCCAGCGATGACGCCAGGATGGCGTTCGAGACCGCGGCAAAAAACCTGCCGGACGTGGAGAGGAACGCGGTGGCCCGGCTGCTGGGTCACACTCCCGAGACGGCCGAGAAGCACTACCGGATGCGAACCCCGGCAGACGCTTTCCTAGCGCAGCGTCTGGTTCGGCAAATTGCTCAAAAAACACGGTAAGCAATCTGAAATCTAAAGAATGAGATGATTATTATTTATAATGTTGCAACTCAAAGCAGTCATTCATAGGCACTTTCTTTATTGTTTATTCATTGATCTTGTAGACCTGAGTCTGCTGCGTCCACGAGCCGAGAGCAGAGGGCGGATGAACGGACAGCGTTCGAGTTGCTGGTCCAGTCCTGCCCTGTGACTCTGGACGGGCCTCCTCCGAAAAGGGCACGCAGACACCAGCTGTGTGCCGAGCACGAGCGTCACTGCTACGACCGCTGGCGCAGCGAGCAGCTCAAGCTCCGGGAACATCGCATCCTCGGTAAGCATCCATATACACGTTTTGAAACAATAATATGTGTCAGGGATGGACAATTACTGAAATCTCATATAACATTGTCAACACAATGGCTAATGCTGCTCATGATTTCTCTTTATAGAACATTTTGGTCGCCATCAGCCGTCTTGTTCAGTGATCAACGCCTGGATGGACAAGCAGGGCTGGGCTTCCAACCTTCCACAGGCATCTCTTATACTGAGGCAGTGGGAGGCATGCGAGCAGTGAGGAATTCACCCTCAGAATTTCTCCAAATCGCTTTTTTTGGGAGGCTTTTTTAAAGAACATTTTTAAGAGGATCAACACCTGTGAAGAGACGACTCGGCGCCTGTGATGAGATTAATCTCTGCTTTAGTTTTGTTATTGTGTATACTTCTCCTTACTTTGTTTTGTATGTTTCTTGTGTATAGTTTTGTGTATTTCTGTTGTCCACTTTAATACATTTTATATATTTTTCATACAATACAGTTGTGTTCGTTTAACTACAAAAAACTGATTTCATTTACACATAGAAACTCTTATAGTAAATTTAGGCTCAGATTATAAAACAGGTATTTTCTTTTGTTTTTTAATAAAGATATGGATATAAACATGCAAGATTTATTATTTTTACTTAAAAGACTCCCTCGACCGGGGATTTTCTTTCTTTCTTTCTTTCTCTCTCTCTCTCTCTCCAGAGGAAAAAAAAATGCTTGGGATTATTTGTGTTTATTTGCCCCCTCCTCTTTATTTGTTTAAAGAAGGGGGTTACCATTGTGGAGAAGAGTTGAGCATTTTTTGAAATATAAAATAATATATCATAATTCTGGCACTGACTGCTGGTATCATGAATGAACTTCTGATGGGGGAAGTGTTAATAATTTGAGTCTATCTATACTGAATAATTGCTATGGTAGGCTGCTAATGGAAAGAAAAAATGAAATGAAACAATAGGTTAAGTGATTTTTTTTTATTAACAATATAAGAGAGTCCACTGTGTGTGAGAGAGTTGGATGAGGCTTTGCTTAAGCAGCAGCTACAAACAGATTACCCAAAGATTACCCAAATTACCCAAAGTCGGAGGTTCGAAGACGATCAAATACTATAAGCACTTAGTAAGAAATGTAAAACAATGGGGATAAGCAATCATCAGTTTGTATCATAGTAAAACTTACAACACTATATTTAATAGTGTCTTTGTAACATATGCTTTCTGTGAAGGATGATTGTCACGGTGGTTGAATTCATTGTGTCCTTCTTGTCTCGTGTCATTGTTGTTGTGTTTGTGAGTAGGGGCGTGGTCTCTCTCCCGTAACGCTGATCAGTAGCGCCAGCTGTATTCCATCCCAGCACCAGCTGATCCTGATCAGCAATGCCTATTTATACTCACTGTTTTCGTCTGTTTCCTGTCCTGGATGTCTTCGTGTTTATCGTCACTGATTCACTTCACTCTCTGGACTGGTCATCAACGCTTCACCCACTTCTCATCACTTCACCGGCGTCCATCAAGGTCCCTGCATCACTTGCCCGTTCCTGTGTGTCGCTCGCTGTGATCGTGTTTCCGTGTGACTGACGCTGTGACTGTGTCTCTGTATTAGTTACTCTAATAAACCTTACTTACCCGCTCTTGTCTCCACTTTTCATCCATTCCCGTGACAGAACGATCTGACCCGGCATGGAGGCAGCAGGGAGTTCGGAGATCACGCTCAGCGAATTTGTCTCTCGCACAGGCAATCGGATGGATTCTCAAGAGGAGTGTATAGCGAACACAGGGCGGGCAGTTGAAGCTCTAGTGATGCAGGTGTCCGAGCTCACCCAACAGCTTCAACACCTTAGGAGCCCCACTGCGCCGCCCACACCGCCGGTTCAACCCACGTCACCTGAGCCGTTCTTCCAGTCCGAACCTCGTCTTCCTGTTCCGGAGGCTTACGGAGGGGAGCCCAACTACTGCAGGGCATTTCTCACCAGGTGCTCAATGCACTTTTCGCTCCAGCCCCGCACCTTCCATAGCGAGAGATCCAGAGTGGCCTTCGTGCTGACGCTGCTGACTGGGAGGGCGGCGTTGTGGGGAGCTGCGGTGTGGGAGAACCAAGACCCATGCTGCGCCTCGTTCCAGGCACTCTCCGAAGAAATGAGGAGAGTTTTTGACCGGTCGGTTGCAGGACGGGAGGCAGCAAGAGTCCTCGCCGATTTACATCAGGGTGACCGACCGTTCTCCGATTACTCTATTGAGTTCCGCACGCTGGCGGCAGAGTGCCAATGGAACGAGGAGGCGCAGTGGGACATGTTCCTGCGTGGGCTGGCTGACCGTGTCCAAAGGGATATTTACACGCTGGACTTACCCACAAGTTTGAATGGCCTCATGGATCTGGCTCTCAGAGTGGATGCTAGACTCGCCAGGATGGAACGTCGAGCTCTCGCGGTTCGTTTCCCTGGAATCACGGAACCCCCACGAGCCAGCGGCAGGGACACGGTCAGCCCCGTCGTCGATCACGAGCCCATGCAGGTGGGTAGAGCTCGGCTTTCCCGGGAGGAGAAGGAGAGCTGGAGGTCCCTCAGACACTGCCTGTATTGCGGGGAGGCGGGCCATTTCGTTCATGACTGCCAGTTAAAAGGCCAAGCCCGGTAGTAAGATTGAGGCTACTATCGGGTGGGATCTCCGCCGAGAAGTCCTCACCACCATCATCCACGCTCCTCCCGGTAAGACTGAGATGGAGGACCAGCACTCACGACTGTCATGCACTTCTGGACTCAGGGGCGGAGGGAAACTTTATGGACCGTGAGTTGGCACATAAACTATCAACTGTCACTTCTCTTGATCACAACATATCCGTCAACGCTCTCAATGGTCAAAGACTTTCCAACATTGCTCTCACCACCGGTCCCATAACACTTACCACATCTGGCAATCACACTGAGACACTGTCATTTCTCATCCTGGACTCGCCTCTGACACCCATAGTCCTTGGTCACCCCTGGCTCACATTACACAATTCCCGTATTGACTGGCGCCAACACTCCATCTCCGAATGGAGCACTCAATGTTATAAGTCTTGTCTTACGTCTGCCTGTTCGTCTGTACCTGTTTCTGTGTTTCAGGAGGAAGCAGTGGATTTATCCAACGTGCCCGTTGAGTACCTGGACCTGAAGGAAGTGTTCAGTAAATCCCGTGCTGCTTCTCTCCCTCCTCACCGTCTCTATGACTGTGCCATAGATTTACTGCCAGGTAAGTCTCCGCCTAAGGGCAAGTTATATTCACTTTCTGTTCCAGAAAGGGAGGCCATGGAGAAATATATTTCTGATTCTCTAGCGTCTAAATTCATCCGGCCTTCCTCTTCTCCAGCGGGGGCGGGGTTCTTTTTTGTGGGGAAGAAGGATGGTTCTCTGCGACCTTGTATTGATTACCGGGGGCTGAACAACATCACGATAAAGAATACCTATCCTTTGCCGTTGATGTCTTCAGCCTTCGAGAGGTTGCAGGGAGCATCGATCTTCACTAAATTGGACTTGCGTAATGCCTATCATTTGGTTCGCATCAGGGAGGGGGATGAATGGAAAACCGCGTTTAATACCCCCAGGGGACATTTTGAATACTTGGTTATGCCGTTCGGGCTGTCCAACTCCCCAGCGGTTTTCCAGGCACTCGTCAACGACATGCTGCGAGATATGGTTGATCAGTTCATATATGTCTACCTGGACGACATATTGATTTTTTCATCTTCTCTCCAGGAACACGTGCAGCACGTACGACGAGTGCTTCATAGACTGCTAGAGAATGGGCTTTTTGTCAAGACGGAGAAATGCGATTTTCATGCACAGTCTGTTTCTTTTCTAGGGTACATCGTGTCGTCTGAGGGAATGCGCATGGATCCTGATAAGGTTAAGGCTGTGATAGAATGGCCAAGCCCAGACTCCCGTAAGGCCCTACAGAGGTTTCTGGGGTTCGCCAATTTCTATAGGCGTTTCATTCGCAATTTCAGCCAACTAGCCGCGCATCTGACTGCTTTGACCTCCCCCAGAACTGCGTTCAGGTGGTCCGATACAGCTGAGGCTGTATTCGCCAAACTGAAGAGCCGCTTCGTTTCGGCTCCCATCCTGATAGCCCCTGATCCCTCACGTCAGTTCGTGGTGGAGGTTGACGCGTCAGAGGTGGGGGTAGGCGCAGTTCTTTCCCAGCGCTGTTCCACGGACGACAAGATGCATCCGTGCGCGTTTTTTTCCCATCGTCTATCACCTGCTGAACGTAACTATGACATTGGCAACAGGGAGTTGTTGGCGGTCAAGCTGGCGTTAGAGGAGTGGCGTCATTGGTTAGAGGGATCGGGGGTACCTTTTATCGTCTGGACTGATCATAAGAACTTAGAATATATCAGTACGGCCAAAAGACTCAACTCCAGGCAGGCTCGGTGGGCTTTTTTTTTTCGGTCATTTTGATTTTTCTCTATCGTACCGCCCGGGTTCCAAGAACATCAAACCCGATTCTTTATCTCGTATTTTTGACCATTCCGAACGCCCGCTTACTCTCGAGTGCATTTTACCGGAGACCCTATTTGTTTCCACACTCACATGGGAGATCGAGTCGAAGGTCAAGACGGCCTTAGAAGGGGTAACGCCTCCGCCCGGTGGCCCACCGAGTCGATTATTTGTGCCGGAGGGGTTACGATCCGACGTCATCAAATGGGGGCATTGTTCTAACGTGGCTTGTCATCCAGGGGTTAATCGCACCAGTTATTTGGTTAAGCAACGATTCTGGTGGCCATTAATGGCTCGCGACATTCACAGTTTCGTCTTGGCTTGCTCGGTTTGTGCCACTGGTAAGACTTCCAATCGACCCCCGGATGGGCTACTCTAACCGCTGTCTGTCCCTTCGAGACCCTGGTCCCACATTGCGCTAGATTTTATTACCGCCCTCCCGCCCTCCCAGGGCAAGACGGTCGTTTTGACCGTAGTGGACCGGTTCTCGAAGGCGGCTCATTTCATCCCCTTGCCCAAATTACCCTCTGCCAAGGAGACAGCTGTTACTGTGGTTAACCACGTCTTTCGCTTACATGGCCTCCCGATTAACGTGGTTTCCTACAGGGGTCCCCAGTTTGTGTCCAAATTCTGGCTTGAGTTTTGTAAGTTACTGGGAGCGACTGTCAGTCTGTCCTCTGGGTTTCATCCCCAGAGCAATGGCCAAACCGAGAGAGCCAACCAGGATCTGGAAAGAGTGTTGCGATGTTTAGTCTCCAAGAATCCTTCCTCCTGGAGTCAACAGCTTTCCATGGTTGAGTACGTTCATAACTCGTTGCCAGTGTCATCCACGGGCCTATCGCCATTTGAGTGTAGTCTAGGTTACCAGACACCTATTTTTCCTAGCCTGGAATCCGAAGTCGCGGTTCCCTCTGCTCACGCCTTCGTCCAGAGGTGCCACCGCACATGGACCAGAGCCCGTGAGACTCTGCTCCAGGTGGGGGCGCGCACCAAGGCTAAGGCCGATCGCCACCGGTCGAAGCCTCCCGTTTACGTCGTTGGTCAAAAAGTGTGGCTTTCAACCAAGAACATTCCGCTCCGTTTCTAATAAATTGGCTCCCAAATTTATCGGCCCGTTTCCTGTCACCAAGATCCTTAGTCCGGTGGCAGTCCGAATCAAACTTCCTCCGGCGTACAGGAGAATTCACCCCGTCTTCCATGTTTCCAAATTAAAGCCCGTGTTTCATTCACACCTTAATCCGCCTGCCCCGGTCCCCCCCCCCCCCCCCCGCCGCGACTCGTAGATGGGGAGCCAACCTATTCGGTTAATCGTATACTGGACTCTAGACGGAGGGGACGAGGATTCCAGTATCTGGTGGACTGGGAAGGTTACGGTCCGGAGGAGAGAAGTTGGGTACCTGCTAGGGACATCTTGGATCACTCCCTTATCGATGTGAAGTTACTAAACAGAAAACAGAATAGAAAGCATATGTTACAAAGACACCCATTGTTTTACATTTAATAACACTTTGGTCTTTTTTTCATAGTGCTTGGAGCTGTACTTCATAACCAGAGGCAAGTTAATAAAATGTGCAAACTACATGCAGTGTGTACATATTCTTTCAGAGTGCAAAATGTGTTTCCCTTAAATTTCAATACAATTTCCCTTAAACAATTGTTTGATTTCACCAATCGACATATGCTCCCTAAACTTATGAAGTGATTCTATGTGTGTAACAGCAGTGGCCCAACTCATTAGCATTTCAATGGTGTGTGTGTGTGTGAGAGAGAGAGAGTTAGAGAGAGAGAGTTGGGCTTGCTTAAGCAGCAGCTAGGTAGCTAACCCTAACCCTACAAACACATTTTGCACTCTGAAAGAATATGTACACACTGCATGTAGTTTGCACATGCAAACATGTTTTATTAACTTGCCTCTGTTTTCAGTAAACGCTGCGGGCCCAATGGAGGCCTGATGATCAGCCAGAAACGGAGCCATAATACAGGCTTGATGGTCAAAAGAGTCTTCTTTTAAGTAAAAATAATAAATCTTGCATGTTATATGCTCATCAAGCCTGTATTAACTTGATCAGAAATACAGGAAAATACATCTGGGGATGATGCTCTTTTTCTATTCATCTCTCAAGGTTTTTTTTAATGTGTTTCCTATCAAAATGTAGCTAATTATGTTCAGTTTACAAATATTTGGTCACATTTACTCATTTCTAACCAGCGGAAATCTCAAACGTGATTTATCGTTTACACTATATATTTTTACATTAAGCACCAACACTTCAAAAGGAGTATATTTAAAAATAGATTTCTTAGTGGTTTTGAAAATATTACTATAAATTACAGCAACACCTCGCCCTTTGCGTTTTAGACGAGGTTCATGTTTATAACAGTAATCTTGTGGGGTTGACTCATTTAAAGTAATATAATCGTTTGGTTTTAGCCAGGTTTCTGTCAAACACAGCACATCTAGATTATAATCTGAAATCATATCATTAACTATGAGCGATTTTGAAGTAAGGGATCGAATATTCAGCAACCCAAGCTTTATCATTTGCTCATCTGTATTATGTCTGTTTTTTATTTGTTGAACATAAATTTAATTTTTTACCTGACGTTTTTTGGATTTCCAAATTCGGGGAACAGACACAGTCTCTATATGATGATATCTAGGTGAAAGAGGCTCTATGTGATGGGATTTATCTGACCTTGGTGACACTAGGCCGCTAGCAGATGGTCGGTTTAGCCAGTCTGTCTGCTTCCTGACCTGAGCCCCAGATTGTCATGTTTTAGCTCTAAGACTATGTGCCATATTACTAGAGAGAAGAGCAGCACCATCCCAGGAGGGATGAACACCATCTCTTTTCAACAGGTCAGGCTTGCCCCAAAAACTTTTCCAATTGTCTATGAATTCTATATTATTCAACGGACACCACTTAGACAACCAACCATTGAGTGAGGCCAATCTGCTAACTATCTCATCACTCCTGCGAACAGGAAGGGGGCCAGAGCAAATTACAGTGCCTGACATCGTACTTGCGAATTTACACACCTCTTTAATATTAATTTTGGTGATCTCCGACTGGCGGAGTCGAACATCATTAGTGCCGACATGAATAATGATCTTAGAGAATTTACGATTAGCATTAGCCAGCACTTTTAAATTTGCTTTGATGTCAGGCGCTCTTGCTCCTGGCAAACATGTGACTATGTGACTATGTCTCTATTTTCACGTTCTGTGTGATCGAATCACCAATTACCAGGGCACAATCAACAGAATTCTCAGTGGGTGTTTCACTGAGTGGGGCAAATCGATTTGTTAAGGTAATCGGAACGGAAGAGTGGTTTTTTAATCCGTGACTAGAGCGATCTCTCACGGTCACCCATCTGCCCTGCTGCGTGGGCTCTACTTCAGACGGAACCGAATCATGTACAGAGTTCACTATGCTAGGCGCATCCAAAATAGTATCTAAAGCTCTAGTACTATCCTTACTATCCTCAATTAAAGTTTGGATGCGTTTCTCTAGCTCTGAAATCTTCTCCATCAGCCTGACTGTCTCTTTGCATTTATCACAAATAAATCCTATATTGCCATCGGAGAAGGCAATACTAAACATATGACATGTGACACAGGTGACAATAACAGGACAAGACATTACTCACCGTTTGTGTTGACTGATTCTTACTTACCTGGGCTTTTATGAACTCAAAGGCGCGGGCGCGCGAGAGAAAATAAATAATAAATAAATGAGCGCGGGTGGTGCGTAAACACTAGCGTGCTGTTCTAACAATAACGGAAGCTAGCGATGTAAGGTTAATCTGAGATGGTAGGTAAACTGTATTTAGTAATATAAACAACTAGAGACGATGGTTCAAAACAGAAAGAAATACGAAGCTAATACGAGGCGTAGAGCTTACAGCCTCGACACAAACAAACACACAGCAGGCAGGAAGGCAGACAGGAGCAATCGATCAGTGAACAGCAGATCCCCTCAAAGGGAACACCTCGACCCATTTGCTACAGTAATCCACAGAAACCAGTAAATACTCATTCAACTTGCTCCTTGGAAAGCTCCTTGGAAATGGTCCCATAAGATCAATGCCAATCATATATCCAGGTTCTTTAACCGGAGAAGATTGAAGGGTTCCAGAAAGTTTGGATATACGTGGCTTGTATTGTTGACAGGTTTGGCATTGTTTGCAGTGATCCCACACATCTCGCTGGATTTCTGGCCAGTACCCCACGTTGAGTAGCCTACGCAATGTTTTCATGCGTCCCAGATGCCCACTTAAAGGATTGTCATGTTCAAACTGGAGAAACTGCTGCCAGAGATCCTTTGGGATGACTACTTGCAAAGTATGACCCTCTTGACTTTCAGGGACACATCTGAACAGAAAACTGTTCTGTACAACGTAATGGATACGTTGGGGATCAATAGGGTTAAACTTTGCTTCATCCCACAGAGGCTGCAATGATTGATCACTATTTTTACTTCGACCGAGTTCTTCCCAGTTGATGGATAAGTCTCCATTAACATCCTTTGCCTGGCATACTGCAACACTTCCCAGTGGCTCTCCCTCAGGCATTGCACGGGACAACGAATCAGACACAAAATTACATCTCCCTTTCCGGTATCTGACAGTAAAGCCGAATCCCTGGAGTCGAATAGCCCACCTAGTAAGTCTCGAGGTTGGACGAGGATGGTTGAATACCCAAGTGAGTGCAGCATGATCAGTAAGAACTTCAAACGGTTGCCCTTCTAGATACTGTCGCCATTTCTCAACTGCCCAGACGACAGCGAGGCACTCCTTCTCTGAAACGGCATATGTCTTTTCAGCTCCTTGAAGCAGACGGGATGCATAAGCAATGACATGTCCCTTTTCCGAATCCTGAGTCAGTACAGCCCCAAATCCTAAATCGCTGCACTTTAAAGGATCTACTTGAGTCTGGGGGCACCAGAACCGGGGCCTTTTGCAGGGCATCCTTCAAATCTTCAAAAGAATGTTGGCACTCTTTAGTCCAGCTCCATGGTACACCTTTCCTTTTAAGTGCATGAAGCGGAGCAGCACGTTCTGAAAAATATGGAATAAATCGGTGATACCACCCAGCAAGACCTAGCAATTGCTCAACTCCCTTATTGTTTTTAGGCACAGGAAAATTCTTGACAGCATCCACTTTGGAATCCTCTGTCTTGATGCCTTCCGCTGAAATGACATGTCCTAAGAAAGTCAGTGACTTCCTTACCAATTTACATTTCTTAAGATTAAGGGTTAGGCCAGCCATTCCAGCACGACAAACACCTTCGTCAGAGCCTGGATGTGTTGAATGTCTCTGGAGTACACAACAATGTCATCTATATACACGAAACAACATTTGCCAATAAGATCTTGTAGAACTTTGTTCATGAGTCTTTGGAATGTTGCTCCAGCATTTTTCAACCCAAATGGTAGACGGACAAACTCATGCTGGTTGTACTTTGTAACAAAAGCAGTTTTTTGGATGCTACTTTCATCCATCACCACTTGCCAGTATCCAGTCTTGAGATCTAGGGTACTAAATATCGTTGCTCCGTAAACAGACTCCAAGATCTCTTGTATCTGAGGCATGGGAAAACCATCTAGTGGGGTTTTGGCATTCAGTGCTCGAAAATCCACACAGAAACGCATTCCACCATCCTTCTTGGGCACAAGCACTACTGGAACTGACCATGGGGAGACAGATGGTCGTATTACCCCTTTATTCTGCATGGCTTTGACTTCCTCTTCTGGTGGTGGTGGCGGAAGACAACTTGAGTCATTGTCTTCTTCTGGAACAGCCACTCCTCCTTCCGACTCTAAATACAGGCTGTTGAATGAGCAAATCAGCTCTCGAACTATACAGAAGTATAGTCTGGTTCCATTTTGAGATTAGACTCAACGTTGTCTCATGCAAAGGCATCAACCAAGTCTTAAAGTAAAATATGAGGCAGTTATCAGTCACAACCCATATATTCTTAAATTGCAACCAAGCACTTGAGTAAACACACATGGGGGAAAAATAAGCTTATTCAAAGAAAACATATGTTTCAAAAAAGCACACTCTCATTTCACTCTTGAGGAAAATTGTTGGGATGGTGATTCACGTCCCTGTTCAGGCGCCAATTATGTAACACTAAGGTCAAAGGTCACATAAATAAATGAGGCGGGATCAATCGCCATTTGTCAACAGTTATATTCCCCTTAGGTCAAGTATACATTTTATCACCATACAACAAGCAAAACCTCATAAATGTGCACCAACTCAAAGTCCAGAGTTATCCCAATTTTTCATGGTCCATCACCATTGTAGGTGTTTAAGATGTTATAAGTACATCGTCCATGTTTGTTCGCCAAGGGTTAGTTCCACGGAAAAAGTGTCTTTTGTTCAGAAGTCCAGATAGACTTCCACGTTGAAGATGACAACAAGAGCTTGAACAAGTTGAGAACCCTCAACATCAAGCAGATACCAAAACGCTCTGGTCAAAATAAAACAAAGAATATAACGTCTCGGTTACGTATGTAACCCTCGTTCCCTGAGTAGGGAACGGAGACGTTACGTCGGATGACGACGAATGGGGTTTCGCTTAGAAAGCCTATCAGCTTCGAGTATTACAAAACGAGCCAATGGCAAAGAAATGCCATGGGTCTGCGGAATTTGCATAACGTAACTCCGCCCCACCTCGTGGGTATAAAAGGAGGACGCTGGCAACATGCAGTTATGTTTTATCGCTGAGGAGCCAAGACTGAACTCGGGCGATCCCCGCGAACAGCGGAAGTGGCAGGAAGACGTAACGTCTCCGTTCCCTACTCAGGGAACGAGGGTTACATACGTAACCGAGACGTTCCCTTTCGTTGTCACTCCGAGTTACGTCGGATGACGACGAATGGGGTTACCAGTCAAATCACGCCACCTTCACAGCTGTCTTCCAGCGCCCTGCGAAAAATCTGAGCCCTCGAGATCTTAGGACGAAGGACTCCTATTTAACACAGGAATACCAAGGTACACTGGGAAGCATATCCCAAGCTTTTAAGGGGAAATATGCAATTATCACCAACCCAGTGGGGGGGGCATTTGAAAATACACATATGACCTGATAGTAACATATGGAGAAACTCTGAGGTGTCCAGCCGCAGGTGGAATATTTCAACCTCAGGGGTGGCAAGGAGGCTTGCCGAGGGAAAGACACATGCTCAAAGAGGCTTACAGTGGAAATACACGTGTGGGGGTAGCTCATGGGAGGGACCATGCACACGGAGGCACCTAGCCGACGCCCAGGCAATAGACACTGGCGCTAGCATCAGGGGTGCTGGAGGAACTCAGGGCTTTCGGAGAAGCTCACCTGAGCAGAATATCGCACGTATCCAGTCCGCGGAGTGGAATGGCGAGCAAGCGAAGACACCTGAGCGGGTCCGGAACTAGCTGTTTGAAGCGAGAACACGAGAGGACACTGGCTCCACTCGGAGATTATAGAATCTGGCGAATGTGTTAGGTGTCGCCCAGCCTGCAGCTCTGCAGATGTCTGCCAGCGAGGCGCCATGCGCCAGCGCCCAGGAGGATGCCACACTCCGGGTGGAGTGGGCGGTCACACCAAGGGGGCACGGTCGACCTTGCTGCTGGTAAGCCAAAGCAATGGTGTCCACGATCCAGTGAGACAACCTCTGCTTTGAGAGAGCCTTTCCCTTCAGCTTCCCACCATAACAGACAAAGAGCTGGTCTGAGGTCCTGAAACACTGCGTCCTGTCTACATAAGCGCGGAGAGCGCGTACTGGACAGAGCAGTGCCAAGGCTGGGTCTGCCTCCTCCGAGGGCAGCGCTTGCAGGTTCACCACCTGGTCCCGGAAGGGAGTGGTAGGAACCTTGGGCACATATCCAGGCCGGGGTCTCAGGATCACGTGAGAACCGGCCGGCCCGAACTCTAGGCACGCTTCGTCAACGGAGAATGCGTGCAGGTCCCCGACCCTCTTGAGAGAGGCCAATGCAATCAGGAGCGCTGTCTTCATCGACAGGAACTTAAGCTCCACTGATTGCAAAGGCTCAAAGGGAGCACTCCGCAGGGCACTGAGAACCACTGAGAGGTCCCAAGAGGGAACGAGAGGAGAGCGAGGAGGATTCAGTCTCCTCGCCCCCCTCAGGAACCTGACGATCAGGTCGTGCTTCCCTATGGACTTACCTTCCACTAAGTCGTGGTGAGCGGCGATAGCGGCAACATAAACTTTGAGGGTGGAGGGAGACAGCCTTCGCTCCAACCCATCTTGAAGGAAGGAAAGCACGAGACTGATCGAACAACTCCGGGGATCTTCTCGGCGAGAAGAGCACCAATTGACGAATAGGTTCCACTTCAACGCGTAGGCATGTCTCGTGGACGACGCTCTAGCGGAAGTGATGGTAGCCACCACCGCAGGTGGTAGGGTACTCAAACCTGTCTCGTCCCGTCGAGGAGCCACACGTGGAGGTTCCACAGATCGGGACGAGGGTGCCATAGAATGCCCCGTCCCTGAGAAAGGAGGTCCTTCCTCAGAGGAATTGGCCAAGGAGGGGCTGTCGCGAGGAGCACTAGTTCGGAGAACCAAGTCCGGGTGGGCCAGTACGGCGCAACCAGAAGGACTTGCTCCTCGTCCTCCCTGACCTTGCGCAGGAGCTGCGCAAGAAGGCTCACTGGGGGAAACGCATACTTGCGGCCCCGCGGCCAGCTGTGCGCCAGTGCATCCGTGCCGAGCGTGCCCTCGGTCAGAGAATAAAACTGGGCGCAATGGGATGAGTCGCGGGAGGCAAACAGATCTATCTGTGCGTCGCCAAACTGGTCCCAAATCAGCTGGACCGACTGGGGATGGAGTCGCCATTCTCCAGGGAGGGGCTGAAGCCGTGACAGCTCGTCGGCAGCACGGTTCAGGGCTCCGGGAATGTAAATAGCACGAAGGGACCTCAGATGCTTCTGACTCCATAGGAGGAGGTGGCGAGCGAGTTGCGACATACGGCGGGAGCGTAGACCACCTTGATGGTTGATGTACGCTACTGTGGCGGTATTGTCTGATCGGACTAGTACGTGTTGACCCATGAGCAGCGCTCGGAAGCGGTGCAGAGCAAGGCGTACTGCCAGCAACTCGAGGCAATTCACATGCCATAGGCGCTGGGGTCCTGTCCAGGAGCCCGCGGCAGCATGACCATTGCACATGGCGCCCCAGCCCGTGGTGGAGGCATCTGTTGAGACAACAACATGCCTCGACGCTCGTTCCAGGGGGACACCAGCCCTGAGAAAACTGAGGTTCAACCACGGGGTGAAGGTCTGACGGCAGCTCGAAGTCACTGGAACTCGGAGCTTGCCTTGTTGCCATGCCCACCTCGGGACTCGGTCGCGAAGCCAAAGCTGAAGCGGTCTCATATGAAGCAATCCGAGCGGCGTGACCGCGGCTGCAGATGCCATATGCCCCAGGAGCCTCTGAAAATGTTTCAGTGGAACCGCTTTCTTGCCCTGTATTTGTCTCAGACAAGTCAGTAGTGACTGCGCGCGCTCGCTCGTAAGCTGCGCGGACATGGCGACCGAGTCGATGTCCATACCGAGAAAAGAGATCCTCTGCACGGGGCAAAGTTTGCTCTTCTCCCAGTTGACCCGAAGGCCCAGACGGGCTAAGTGCCGGAGCACAAGGTCCCTGTGTTCGCAAACCTGGTCTCGAGAGTGAGCTATAATGAGCCAGTCGTCGAGATAGTTCAGGATGCGAACCCCGTGAACGCGAAGGGGAACAAGGGCTGCCTCGACGACCTTCGTGAAGACGCGAGGGGACAGGGCCAGCCCGAACGGGAGAACCGCGTACTGATATGCCTGTCCCTCGAAAGCAAACCGGAGGAACGGTCTGTGACGAGGGAGAATGGAGACATGAAAGTAGGCGTCCTTCAGGTCGATCGCTGCAAACCAATCCTGGGGCCGCACACACTCGAAAATGCGTTTGGCGGTGAGCATTTTGAACGGCATCCTGTAAAGGGAGCGATTCAATACTCGCAGGTCCAGGATCGGTCGTAACCCACCGGTTTTCTTGGGGACAATGAAGTAAGGGCTGTAGAAGCCGGACCTCATCTCGGCTGGAGGGACAGTCTCGATTGCACCCTTCGCCAGCAGAGTGGCAATCTCTGCTCGCATGATCGGGGCGTTGCCACCGACCAAAGTGGAGCGGACTCCCCTGTATCGGGGAGGAGACCGTGCGAACTGAATCGCATAGCCGAACCGGATGGTGCGGGCGACCCAGCGGGACAGTAGGGGAAGCTCTAGCCAGGCTTCCAGGAACTGTACCAGCGGGGTCATGCGGACCACCGGCGTCCCCCCGGAGGGGCAGCGAAGCGGAGTAACTGGCCCGGACGTGGACGGCATAGCGATCCGGTGTGGGGGCGCAGTTAAGCTCCGCGCCCTGACAGAGGAGGCCAGGGAAGGACCAGCGTTCCACGGGGGCCTGCTCTGCCAGGGGTCTGGCGACAGAGTGGGACAGGGACGAAACGGCCCGTGGGCGGCACGCCGTGTCAACCGACTCTGGGACAGAGGGGGACGAGGAGAGCACGGCTGGTGGGCGGCGCTCTGGGTCGTCCGAGAACTCTGTGTGCTCAGGGGTGAGAGGTTTGTTTCTGTCTTTAACCACATTAGGGTGCTGCCCACCCGTGGGTGAGCAGCGGGGAGTGGAGAACAAAGGATTCTCCCCCGGCCCTCCACCGGGGGAAGGAGTGGCCCTGCTACCATCTCCTGGGAAACAAACATCATCCCTGAGCAGCCCGTCTCAGGAGCGCCGCTTGGCCCGGCGCTTGGCGGGGGGCGGGGCTGGAGAGGGCTGGGGCGCCTTCCTGCGGCTTCCTCCGCGCGTCGGCCCGGGTGGAGGCTGCTGCTTGGGCCTAGCGGGAGGGGCGGGAGCTTTAGGAGGGCGCCCTCGGCGGGAAGCAGGCTGAGGCGTCTGCCCGACCGACGACGAGGCAGCAGCGGGTCGGCGGGGCAGAATGTGTTTAATGGCCTCAGTCTGCTTCTGTGCAGTTGAAAACTGTTGGGCAAAATCTTCAACTGCGCCGCCGAAGAGGCCGGCCTGGGACAGGGGCGCATCGAGCAGACGAGTCCGCTCGGAATCCCGCATGTCGGCCAGGTTCAGCCACAGGTGTCTCTCCTGGACCACCGCGGTGGACATCACCAGACCCAGGGAGCGTGAGGCTACCTTCGTCGCCCGGAGAGCGAGGTCGGTTGCGGCACGCAGCTCATTGAAGAGCCCTGGGTCTGCCCTGCCCTCGTGCATGTTTCTGAGCATCTGGGCCTGGTAGACCTGCAGAGTGGCCATAGCATGCAGAGAGGTAGCCGCCTGTCCCGCCGCTCTGTAAGACTTCGCCACCAGGGTAGACGAAAATCTACAGGCCTTGGATGGGTGCTTAGGCTCGCCCCGAGAAGAAGCACTCTGAGGACACAGTTGCATCGCAACAGAGCGTTCAACCGAGGGAAGCCCAGTGTACCCACGGGCGGCCGCCTCATCGAGGGGAGGAAAGGCGGATGGGATCAGCGAGCGGTCCCGGGAAGACAGGGGGGTCTTCCAAGACTTCGAGATCTCATCATGCACATCCGGGAAGAAAGGTATTGGGGTTTGCCGTGGACCACGGGGGTCGGCAGCCTTACCCAAAAACCAATCGTCCAGCCGCGAGCGCTCGGGACAGGGTGGAGGCCTCCACTCTAAACCGATGCTCGCGGCTGCCCGGGAAAGCATGGCCGTCATTTCCGGATCCGATTCAGGCACAGCCGTATGCACACCGGAAGGTGGCAGCTGCGCTGAATCTTCACTTCCGGAAGAATCAAGCCCACCTTGTGATGCTGCTACAGGCGTCTTCCTCTGTAGCTTCAACCGAAGCCCGCGGGGCGCCCGAAGGTCCCGCGGGAAACGGAGGCTCACTAGCGGGCACCGTCACTGAAGAGGGGGGCTGGGGTCGCGGACACATAGTCGGCGCCTGGTTCCAGACCGTTACCCTCAGGTCACCCTGGCCACCAGCCGAAGTAGTACTCCTCGGGGGAGCATTAGATCGGGGTGTGGATGAGGGGACTCTCACTCTTGCGAGTTCACTGAGTCTCGACCTTAGTGACGCGATGGTCATGTTCCCACAGAGAGAACATGACTCATCCACGAGCGCTGCTCTAGCGTGATCCATGCCCAAACACACTAGGCAACGCTCGTGCCCATCAGAGTCAGACACATATCTGCCGCAACCAGAAGTGCACGGGCGAGGCATCTTTAAAAAGACGTGCCGCGTGCAAGCTCTTTTTGTGAGAGAGAAACACTCTGATGTCGAGGCGGCCGGGGAGACACGCACTCTCTGGCAAAATCACTGCACAGATCAGCAGGAAGCGCGCGCTCGCTGGAATCGCCCAAAACACCAACACCAGAGGAACTCGTTTGTAAAAGCTGACAAATTCAGAGATGGCTTGAGGAGTGAAGAGGTACTCTTGGCTCCGAAGCGAAAACATAACTGCATGTTGCCAGCGTCCTCCTTTTATACCCACGAGGTGGGGCGGAGTTACGTTATG
This sequence comes from Meda fulgida, assembly GCA_030578275.1. NCBI lineage: Eukaryota > Metazoa > Chordata > Actinopteri > Cypriniformes > Leuciscidae > Meda > Meda fulgida. The sequence continues at coordinate 152,033 of CM060618.1, read as the reverse complement.
CAAATTCCGCAGACCCATGGCATTTCTTTGCCATTGGCTCGTTTTGTAATACTCGAAGCTGATAGGCTTTCTAAGCGAAACCCCATTCGTCGTCATCCGACGTAACTCGGAGTGACAACGAAAGGGAACATGAGGTTCAGCAAGCAAAATACTTTTGCACAATATACCTTTGTTAATAATAAAGAAACAAATAAAATCAACTCACATTGAGAAGTTGAACACAAATGTTCCTCAACAGGGTTTTCCAAGCATGGAAAGAGCATGTGCTCTCAGCTAACAGGTATGCCTAACTCACACTTCCCTCTTCATTTTACACTCTTGTGTAGAGATAAGGGCTCCCTAGTGCCCTCTAGTGGCCTGGATTTAAGTTGCAACTCTCATTCACCATAGGAGACAGGTGACAATCCATTGTCATATGCTTGTAAGTAGCATATGCTAATTCATATGCTTGTAAGTAGATGTCATAACCAAAACAAGTCGACTCAATGCAGGGGTTTACTTGATTCTGTAAAGTAGCAAAATCTTCAGGTGACAAGGGGCAAGGTATCTCTGGGACAATGACTCCATGCTCAGAGTCAACACACTGTGAATTCTGGGAGAATAATTCCTCCGCTTGCAATATCTGACATTTGGAGGGAAGACAGGCATTGATAACAAGAACAATCACCTTACAACGTACCATAATACAGTATGTTTTTTTTCCAAATCTATCTTAAGTCATGCTTACCTCTGATTCCAATAAACATTCCAATATTCCAAAGCTGATTCGGTGACAAATTTCCCTCCGTTCGCAAGGGATGGCAGTTCCACATCTCTATGAAATGCTGCAAATCTGTGTGTATTCCGGGGATGAAATCCTATCTCACACAGAATAGGGGAACAGCATTGGACAGGTCAAGTAATCCCACCTCTTCCAAGCTGTGGAGAACATTGTAGTAACTTGATGTTACAGCAGTCCAAACGTCTCTCCATAGCAGTTCCACTCTAAGACAAAGAAAAGTGTGAGGTGCTGATTTAACTGCATTTCTTAAGTTTACATAAAAAAAAAATCAGAGATGCAAAAAAGTGTACGAGAAGAATAAGTTAACCATGCTCTCCTATTTAATTACCTCTGGTTATGCACACTTTTTCCGGCAATAAAGCTGCCACGGCCAGTTCATCGCACAGTAAACATGCACCGAGCAATGTCTACATTCTCCACCCCTTGGTCTCCTCGTACTCTAAAAAAGTTAGAAAGAGCAGTTTTTGATTATTGGAAGTATTATACGTGTTAGTTTCACGAGCCTCAAATCTACAAACACCAAACTCGGCTCTAACAGTCTTTATAGCACAGACAGTTTCAGTACCTGATTATGACTAGGTACTATGAGCAGAGTAGTTATTACACATACCTGGCAAAGTTAATAATAAGTATGCAGCTACAAAAATGTAATAATTTATTGATAACAAATTTCTTCCCTCAAACAATGTAGCTCTTCAGCAATGTTTAGCAGAACGATTGTAAAGCAACACAGCCAAAGCTCAGTAGCACAGTAATACTTATTTAATTAGGTAATGGGTATGTTTAAATTGGGGCTGTCAGTTAAATGCGTTATTAACAGCGTACATTTTTTTATCGCGAGATTAATGTTCTTTTTGGCCTACCAAACTTTGTCGTTTTTTTCACATGCTTTTGCAACAACTATTAACGTTAGTAAAACACCACACCGGATCTAGCTAGACCAGAGAAGCAGTCTAGGACAACTCGTATCACACATCGGACGCGCACTTTCTCAGTTTATGGCCAAAAATATTGTTGTTTAAGGACATTCTGGAAGTAAGATCACAAGCACACACACAACTGATGCGATTTCTCCGCCCCCTCGTCAATATCAGGCCCTCGTCAGTATTCCTTTAACCCTTTTATTGATGGACAGTGTTACATTGTGTGAGAATCATTCTGTATAATGTGCATACCTTGATGGCCATCCATTTTTTTCTATTCCATCCATGAAAAACCCAAAAGCTGTTTTGGCTACGTTATTCCCAGCAACATCCAGGTAAAAGATCTGGTCAGGAGTTGGACACAACAGCATAATATTGATATGTAAGATATACAAGAGAAATGATGAGGGGTTGATTAATAAATATGTTTACCTTCCTTGAAAAGCCATCAATAGCCCCAAAAATCACTATGTTGTACCTATTTAAAAAAAATCAAGTATTTACAGCATTTTGTTTATTGTCAAAAACATAAAATGTTTTTTATTTTATTTGATGACCTAAGTGACTACTCTTCATCTTTAGTCTTCCTCACGTCCCACGGACAGCCTATTCGTCCACCTAAGTGCCTATTTTTCATCATTGTGTCTAAAGCGCCCCCTAAATGACTACTCTTCATCCTTAGTCTTCCTCAAGTCCCACGAACAGCCTATTCGTCCACCTAAGTGCCTTTTTTTCATCACTGTGCCTAAAGCGCCCCCTAAGTGACTACTCTTCATCCTTAGTCCTCCTCACGTCCCACGGACAGCCTATTCGTTCACCTAAGTGCCTATTTTACATCATTGTGCCTAAAGCGACCCCTAAGTGACTACTCTTCATCCTTAGTCTTCCTCACGTCCCACGAACAGCCTATTCGTCCACCTAAGTGCCTTCTTTCATCATTGTGCCTAAAGCGCCCCCTAAGTGACTGCTCTTCATCCTTAGTCTTCCTCTCACGTCCCACGAACAGCCTATTCGTCCTCCTAACTACCTATTTTTTCCAAATTCGACCCACTGGTAGCCTAGGGGCCCCACTCCCACATATCAGGAGGACAGGTCCCTAGAGTGCAGGGAAAAATGTAACACCCGCTTAGAACCCTGAAACCCGGGATCCTGAGCCGGGGGCCCCTGGACTACCTCCGTGTCAAATTTGGAGCCCCTGCGACCTTTTGACTCCTGCTTTCCAGACGTCCGTCCTGCAACCTATTCGACGTAGGCTGTTCGTGGACAGTTGGGCCAATTAAGCACGAAAACGGGTCCGAGGGGCCCCAAACTTTGCATCATGGTAGCCTAGGGTCCCCACTGCCACATATTAGGAGGACGAGTCCCTAGAGTGCAGGGGAAATTTTGACAACCACCTAGGACCACGAAACCCGGGATCCTGAACCGGGGGGCCCTGGACTACCACCGTGTCAAATTTGGAGCCCCTGCGACCTTTTGACCCCTGCTTTCCAGACGTCCGTCCTGCAACCTATCCATCGTAGGACCACCACCGTGTCAAATTTGGAGGAAATGAATGAAAAGAGGCGCCTAGGTGGATGAATAGGCTGTTCGCGGGACGAGAGGAAGACTACGGTGAAGAGTAGTCAATTAGGTGGCCCTTTAGGCTGATAGGTGGACGAATTACTGAAAAATAGGGGCCAAAGTGGATGAATAGGCTGTTCGCCGGATGAGAGGAAGACCACGGTCAAGAGTAGTCAATTAGATGGCACTTTAGGCTGCTAGGTGGATGAATTCATGAAGAATAAGCGCCTAGGTGGATGAATAGGCTGTTCGCGGGATGAGAGGAAGACTACGGTGAAGAGTAGTCACTTAGGTGGCACTTTAGGCTGATAGGTGGATGAATTCATGAAGAATAAGCGCCTAGGTGGATGAATAGGCTGTTCGCCGGATGAGAGGAAGACCACGGTCAAGAGTAGTCACTTAGGTGGCACTTTAGGCTGCTAGGTGGACGAATTCATAAAGAATAAGCGCCTAGATGGATGAATAGGCTGTTCGCGGGATGAGAGGAAGACCACGGTCAAGAGTAGTCAATTAGGTGGCACTTTAGGCTGCTAGGTGGATGAATTCATAAAGAATAAGCGCCTAGGTGGATGAATAGGCTGTTCGCGGGATGAGAGGAAGACTACGGTGAAGAGTAGTCACTTAGGTGGCACTTTAGGCTGATAGGTGGACGAATTACTGAAAATTAGGGGCCTAGGTGGATGAATAGGCTGTTCGCCGGATGAGAGGAAGACCACGGTCAAGAGTAGTCAATTAGGTGGCACTTTAGGCTGCTAGGTGGACGAATTCATGAAGAATAAGCGCCTAGGTGGATGAATAGGCTTTTCGCCGGATGAGAGGAAGACCACGGTCAAGAGTTGTCACTTAGGTGGCACTTTAGGCTGCTAGGTGGACGAATTCATGAAGAATAAGCGCCTAGTTGGATGAATAGGCTGTTCGCCGGATGAGAGGAAGACTACGGTCAAGAGTAGTCAATTAGGTGGCACTTTAGGCTGCTAGTAGGGGTGTGACGAGATCTCGTGCCACGAGATCTCGCGAGACTAAAACATGACGAGATTTCCCGTTGAGTGAAAAGCTGTCTCGCGATATCACCATGACTGAGCGTGAGGGTGAGATTACTATAGAATATTCTACCGCTACACTCACATTCACCTAAACTATCGTTTTGCAGTTTTTATTTAAAAAAAACATTATAAAATAATGTAAAAGTCTGCTCTGCTCATCCAGCACGAGTTGCCGTTGCAATCAGTGCAGCACGAATCACAGTTCACTGATCGCGTGAGGATGGCGGAGGATTCGTTGCACAACACACTAAACATCTGATAAATGTCTTAATTTGTAGAGTGCACGCTCAGCACCGCTGCTCACAGAGTACGCGATCAAGAAAGTGAGAGTAAAACATAAGCTCCCCGATGTGCATTGCGTACAAATTAGGCCGTGAACATACAATAGTCCGTCTCCCAATACCCATCTCTGGACTGTTTATTTCCGGCTATGGTCTCAGTTTGCACTTCGAATATTGAGAGAGTAGGCTACTGTAATGTCTTAAGGACAACAGACAAGGGAGGCTCCGTTTCTGAACTTATAATCGGAAAGCAAGAACAACTGTAGAGACAAACACACCAGCCTTGTTTCTCTCTACCGGGCCTTTTCCGAACTCACCGCATTAACCCTATAACTGCCGGTGCAAAATAAAACAGCAATTTCAAAACAATTATAAAGAGTCTGTGTGCTAACTTTGATTATAGTTGCACTTGCACTTATTGTTTTCACTTAATAAGACTTCAAGGAGTTCAGTTAGGAGGTCACACACAGCCTCAATCAGAAGTTCTGAAAGCTCTTAAATGTACAGTAAGGTCTGAAGAGACTAATGTGAAATCATACAGGAGAAAACCCAGTCAATAAAAACCTTTTACAGTGCTTGTATATTGTTTTCTTTCAATGCATTTGATAATTCATACTCCTAATGCATGTCATTTCAGGTCTACTTTATAAGATTATTAGTTAAACATTGCAAAATGCACCTGCATACTATTTTTCCAGTCATGAATTTTGTCATTGAGGATTTCTGAAAAATTGTGCAAAAATCTCGTCTCGTCTCGTTCTCGTGAACCCAATCTCGTGTCTCGTCTCGTGAGATAAGCGTCTCGTCACACCCCTAGCTGCTAGGTGGACGAATTCATGAAGAATAAGCGCCTAGGTGGATGAATAGGCTGTTCACCGGATGAGAGGAAGACTACGGTCAAGAGTAGTCAATTAGGTGGCACTTTAGGCTGCTAGGTGGACGAATTCATGAAGAATAAGCGCCTAGGGGGATGAATAGGCTGTTCGCCGGATGAGGGGAAGACTACGGTCAAGAGTAGTCAATTAGGTGGCACTTTAGGCTGCTAGGTGGATGAATTCATGTAGAATAGGCCCCTAGCTGGCACTTTTGGCACTTCGTGGACATAGTAATTAGGAATAGGTGCTTAGGTGCACTTTAGGCACTTCGTGGGATAGGATTAGGGAACCTGGCCCCCTAGTGGTGGAAAAACATCCCACAAAGTGCATACGGTTCCGTAAACCAAATTCTGAGGGGAAACCATTCATAAGTTGGACCTAGGATCCGGAATGGTGCCTTTTCATCCCTTTGTCCCACTATTACGCCATATGGCAACTTATATGAACTAGCAAAAATCCACAGACTGCCTATTTGTCCAAGAGCTATTTATGGTACTTGACACCATGAAATAACTTAAATGACAGCCCATTGATGAGAATCCCTAAGCGCTGCGCGCCGGCCCCTAGATGATTTTTGGCCCCCAAAAAACGCATATGGATCGATTCGGCCTCACCCCCTGAGCGGGGGGACGGTGGTCCCGTCTCCCGAGACCCTCCAGGGGCCCCGTGACGGGGCAAAAATGCCCTAAAAAGGCTTTTACAGATAAGTCACAGGGAGGATGCATTACATTAAAAGGTCATATTTCATAATTACAGTGGTTATATGTGGTCAAACCAACTGTACACCACACAGGGGACACAGCTCCACACACTCCTGTACATTACAGCCATTAATTATGCACAATTTGCATAATATTCAAACGTCCAGGGGGAAGCCTATAGGGAACCCGTCAAATAGGTTACAGGATGGATGTTCTTTCTGACTTAGACATTTCCAGCAGGTCAGATCCTGTAAAGATTTGCGGATTTCACACTATGTGGTGAAGTCCAGTCCATTTTGACGGGGTGTATCTCGAGAACCAAGACGACTTTCGGCTCCATACTCTTCTGGGGTCATGAGGGGCCCATGGGTTCCTATCTATGCCCGGAGTTTGGAGCTCCAAGTCGGCGTGGTTTCCGAGATACACCCGGTCAAAGCTGGACCTTAAATGGCCGTTGTAGCAATGTTCAGGGAAGAAGGAGGCGGGAACCGGCGAACAATCAAAATATAATTTATTTTAAATAAAACAAACAAACAAAAATACCGCCAGCAGCCCCTCGCGGACGACTGCTGGCTACCGAAAATAAATATAACTAAAGTAAAATACAAAAACAAAACACAACTAAAATACAGGCCTGTTCCTCTCTCGATCATCAACGTCGTCGCTCCTCCTTTATGCTTCCGCTCCTCCGTGAGAGATGCGAGACCGGTGTGCCTCACATGTGTTGCTCATTAGCAATCGCACCACCGGCCTCGCGCCGTTCTCTCACGTCCCTCGGCCGTCCTGTTCGCCACATACCCCCATCGCCCCTCACAGGCCGGGGGGTACCCACGAGGCTGTGCCTACTCCCCCCCCGGCGGCGGCGATCCCTGGGGAGTATGGACAGACAAACCGAGGGAAACGGAGACGGAAGCATGAGGAGCGACAGATCGAGAGAGGGGAGAGAGGAAAAAAAAAAATTGGTCCGGTTCCCACAACGCGCTGCCATCTGGTCCCCCACCAGCTGGCGATCTCCTCCGCGGTGCCTGGCGGTGACGCTGGGTAGCCCTCGGTGGACGGCTCGACGCTCCTCCGCCGCCCGGTGGACGGCGACGGCTCCTCGGGTGCCTTGGGCAGACGGTAGGAGTCCCCCGCTCCCTGCTCCTCCCCTTCACTGGTGGACGGCAGCAGGCTCCGGCCCACGGCGAGCGGCGGCGACTCCTCCTCTCCCTCCCGGATGGCAGCCGCCCCTCCAATACCCAGGCGGCCGGCAGCGAGCTCGACCGTCCCACCGGCAACTCACTCCAGCGCCCCGCCTCGAGCGTCCGTGGCCACGAGTCCCCCGCTCCCTGCTCCTCCCCTCGCTCGGCGGATGGCAGCAGGCTCCGGCCCACGGCGAGCGGCGGCGACTCGCGCACCATGCTCGATGGCACCGCGGATTCCCCACACCGGCGAGGACTCTCTGACAGCGCGTTCCTCCCTCTTCCCGGGTTTCGGCACCAGTGTAGCAATGTTCAGGGAAGAAGGAGGCGGGAACCGGCGAAGAATCAAAATATAATTTATTTAAAATAAAACAAACAAACGAAAATACCGCCAGCAGCCCCTCGCGGACGACTGCTGGCTACCGAAAATAAATATAACTAAAGTAAAATACAAAAACAAAACACAACTAAAATACAGGCCTGTTCCTCTCTCGATCATCAACGTCGTCGCTCCTCCTTTATGCTTCCGCTCCTCCGTGAGAGATGCGAGACCGGTGTGCCTCACATGTGTTGCTCATTAGCAATCGCACCACCGGCCTCGCGCCGTTCTCTCACGTCCCTCGGCCGTCCTGTTCGCCACAGCCGTATCTCAGGAACGAAGCCGACTTGGGTCTCCATTCTCTGGGGTTCTTTGGGGGCCCATGGGTACCTCCCCACACCCGGAGTTTGGAGCTCAAAGTCAGCTTGGTTTCCGAGATACACCCAATCAAAGATGGACCGGAAGTGGCCGTATCTCAGGAACGAAGCCGACTTGGGTCTCCATTCTCTGGGGTCTTTGGGGGCCCATTGGTACCTCCCCACACCCGGAGTTTGGAGCTCAAAGTTGGCGTGGTTTCCGAGATACACCCGATCAAAGATGGACCGGAAGTGGACGTGTCTCGGAAAGGGAAGGTCCCAGGAGCTTGGGATGGTGGGAGCACAAGGGGCCCTATGGGCACCCATCAGGCCCGGAGTTTGGAGCTCCAACTCAGCTTAACTCCCAAGATACACCCATTATACATAAGGGACTTTTGGACAAAACGGTCTATATCTCGGAAATGACGAGGCACAGCGGACCGTCCTTCGGGGCGGTGAGGGGCCCCTAGGGGCCCTCTCAGACCCCAGAGTCCTGATCCTCTGGGACCCTTCCTTCTGAAGTGCACCCTTTCCTGTTGGCCCCCGTATCCCTGTGCTTATCATTTTGAAATTTTAAATACAATTTCTAAGTCAAAAACAGCATCCCAGCTGTAACCTATTCATTTTGCATAATTAATAGCTGAAATGTAAATCAGTGTGTTGGGTACAGCATGTTTCACCTCATAAAGTCAATGTAATTCTGAAAAATGACCCATAAGTGTGCTGTCCATGAACAGTAAGACAATAATTAAACTTGACAACTTTTTTCATGACAACAAATTTTATTAAGAATTAGAAGAAAATAGAACTGTACAAAACTATTTACAATAAAAATAAATATAAAAAAAACTTAAACAAATAAAGAATATAATTCTAAAATAAGTAATTAAAAAAACTGTGTGGTTTTTGGAACTGGCCTATTCGCCGAGCCATTCAAGACTCAGGCCCTCTCCACTGTAAGAGCGTCTCTTTACTCCACAGTCCTTCAGTGCTTTAAATAAGATTATCTCCTTGTCTTCCCCATTAATTTTCATCTTACAATGGAACGGTTTGAGGTTTGGCATCTTGCAAAAATCATTTATTCTTCTGCCAAATGTGTTTGTAAGAGGGTGGCACTCACATGGAAAAGTCTGTGAATCTACACATAGTTCTCTTTCTCCAGCTTTGAAAAAGAATACATATCCAGGCTCGTCGTGCTGGCTCTGCACTATGGCTCTCCCTTCAGCCGCTGTGATTAACTTTCCATGGTAATCACAGACTATGTCGTTTTTGTAAAACCGTCGGGTTGCGACGACTCCTATAATAAAGAGAACAATAAACATTACATGTAGTTCATGGCTGCTGAAATGCACATTTTACATTATTGCTTCTTCTGCCCTTACCAGGCAAATGAAAAGTTTTCTTACCTAGACCTTGCTCTGCACCAAAGTCCTTGATGGCAAGCCCCGTGCAGGTCTGCTGGGACACGCACTGAATGACAAAACTGTCTTCTTCCACTTTTTGCTTTGGGGCTGGTCTCCATAGCAGCACAATCTCCTCCGGCTTCGGGCAATTCACCGTCCAGCCCTCCTGTGAGATAAGACATGCCACCTTCGCTGCAGACGGTTTGCGGAGTGTGAAGTATGCTGAAAGACAGAATGAAATAACTTTACTCATGTGATTCACTTGTCACTGTAAATAAATGTCAATGCGTGTTAATGCTGTATTGATGGATTCAGAGACTTACACAGCAGAAGTTTCTCCCGCTGGGCATACTGGGCGGCCCTCCATTTATTGTAAAAGACATGGACTTCTGGAAAACCGTATTCCATCCTTTTCTTTTTACATGGAGGCAGACCCTAGGGCGAAACTGGAAATATTTCAATGAATTCCCCAAAGTCTCTCCGATGTCCCCCAGAAGCGCAAGGCGTAGCCAAGGATGTCTCGTCCGCAGACCTGCTTTGTAAGTGAGGAATACAAGGTTTAATATGCAAAAAAAATATATGAATGAAAACTTGCTAATCTGCTGTGCAAATAGTTTGTGATGAGTTATGTCCTGGTTGGACGAAGAGACATACCTGGCCAATGATTCCAGCAGCAGAGCTGCGTTGACGACATCCTGAGGCTGGGCCACACCAGCGCTGAAGGACAGGTAATTCAGTAGTGCCCCCTTTTGTTGCTCTGGGAGGTCCTTGGCAGCTGTTTCAACTGCCCTCCTCACACACTGGCTGGTGAAAGGGGCCATCTTATACCTGCAGAAAGAGAATGAAAAATAAAATATTAATTGTGATGTGACTGACAAAATGTGGATCCATTCACACACATGCATATGAATCTGTGTAGATACTTACATTGCATGGAGCCGGTTCATGTCGTGAGAGATACATTGAACTGGCTCGCCGTCCAACGTAACAAAAAAACTTGAAAAACAAAAAAAAGACTAATGAGTTATTAAATGTAAAACACTGGTGATGAGAAATCTACTGTTTGCATTATATTAAAACTTACAGCTTGCTCCTCTTTGGTAAGAACAATCCCCATGCTGGAGGCTCTCTCCCCCTGCACCCCGACCACAACCCTTTCTCCCAGCTCAGTGCGGTTGACCCACTCTTCGTCCTGGAAAACATTGAAAATGTTTTACTTACTAATGCATACATTTGCAAATATTACAGTATATCACAAGTATAAACTCGTTAAAATAGATGAACTTACCGTTAAGGCTTCCATAGCTTGTGGACACTGAATGTGTTTAAAGACCAAGAGCGCTTCACAAAAATAGCGGAATAAGGTCTTGTCTGTGCTTGACACCTCTTTGTTCATTTCCAGGTCGCTGTGGATCCTCAGGAGTCAGAGTCAGCCAGCCTTAAAATCCTTTGGCAATTTTCAATGCAAGGAGCCTTCTGAATGAGCTGCCTGTTTGGATCAAATGTAACAAATAATACTATTGAAGAATAAAACCCATGTTGTGAAAGAATCTTCACTGTAGAACAATAAAATATATTATTTATTATAATGTAATAAGCATGTAATAAGAACACGGTTTACTGCACTTACTTTGGAGGAGCAGCAGCAGCAGAGGCAGGGCCAGCTTCTCTGTCTTTGTCAATTTCAGCCTCCTTGGGCTGGTTGGTTACAAAAAAAACACGCCGTAGAAGCTCCTTCAACATGGAAACTTGAGAGTGTGAGTCAGGCAAGAGCAGACAGAGCTGATTGTAGTCCCAGCATCTGTTGTGGCGGACCCACTCTCTGTGAGAATCCTTTGCTTTTAGGAGCTGTGCTTGTCTTTGCTCTGGCGTGCTGTTTTTCATACACACCCTGGTCAGGTGAACAGAAATGTTTGTCCTGCGGCTTTTGGCAAACCAAACAGTAGACAACATTGCGATCAGCAGACCTTTATTGGAAAATGAAAGGATATAAAATAAATTATACAAACAATGATTTGAAAGAATGAGACATGATTCAACCCTTGTGCGTCCTTATGGACATTTTTGGCTTTTTCAGGTATTTTTTGATAACTTAGTGTTAGTGAAAATTGAATTAGGTCAAAAAGTTACTTAGCTTTGAAGATTTTTTTCATTCAAACACATTTCTTATTATTTCTTATCAGTGCTTCCACCTGCAAAAAGTGTGGCAAGCATCTCTGCTAAGTCCACACAGTCACAAACTGCAGCTTTGTTTTTTAAATCTGATATTGCATAAAAATATGAATGCATCAAAATTAATGTTGTTGTTAACCATTGACATATCCAAGGCTGTAATATTTAAAGAAAAAAAAGTAAGACACTGTTTAATGAAGTGATTGTACATGCATTAGATAGTGACTTACTTTAAATTGTACAGCATTAGATAGTGACTTAGTTTAAATTATACATTATGGTCTCTAGTATATTTTCAAATAAGACACAGAGCAGTGATTTGTACATGCATTAGATAATGACTTACTTTAAATTATACATTCAGGTCTCTAGTATATTTTCAAGTAAGACACTGTTTAATGAATTGATAGTACATGCATTGCATAGTGACTTACTTTAAATGATACATTTATTATTTATTCATTTATATCGTGGGTGAGTAAATGGTTTTATTTTGTTTTACTGACCCTTACTATTATTAATGTTCTGGAAATAAGTCTATTATGCTCATCAGGCCTGCATACATTTGGTCAAAAATATAGGACATATTTGGTTAAATGGATTCAAAAAGTGACAGTAAAGATTTATATAGTTGGTAAAGATTTTTTTTATTATTTTGAATTCTTTTGTAACTGATCAAGAAACTACAGGCTTGATGATCTTCTTCTTTCAAATAAAAATAATAAATGCGGCATTTGTGTTAAATAATAGTAATACTAGCAAAATGATGAGCGACAGCGACAGCGGTGTTGTCACATCAGGAGTGAGTGATGTGGTAAGTGTAGAAATAAGTATTGATGGAAAATGCTTTGTTTGGCCAAATCTTAATCTTTATTAACTTGGTTTATAACAAATTAAAGCTTGTGGTAATAATTCACATTTCATTTATTTTTTCAATGTTTTTTTTTTCTTCCCCAAGGTACCACTGTGATTATAAGCTGCACTGTGAGTACACTTGTCATTAAACAGTGCATCTGTTTTAGACAGAGATTATCGTATGATGTGCAGTTGGACAGATGTTGTATTGTGTTATTTTGCAGGACAGTGAACACCCATCCTCCTCGGAGGAGATCATAGGAGGAGGTAATATTGATTTTACTGATTTGTACATGCATTGCATAGTGACTTTAAATTATTTAGTTCTCTAGTATACTTTCAAGTAAAACACTTCTCACAAATGTTGTCCAAAGTTTAACCGGATGTTTTTAGTGTGTTTTAAGAGAGTGAATTTTCCATAAGTTCACATGCCAAAAGTGCTCCAAGTTGGATAATCACCCATTAATGTACAGTACAGGCCAAAAGTTTGGACACAGTTTTCAATTTATTATACTTTAAATTATAATTTATTTCTGTGATGCAAACCTGAATTTTCAGGATCATTACTCCAGTCTATCACATGATCCTTTAGAAATCATTCTAATATGATGATTCATTATCAAAGTTGGAAACAGTTCTGCTGCTTAATATTTTTTCATAACCTGTGATACTTTTTTAGGATACTTTGATGAATAAAAAAAGAAGAAGCAAATGTTTACAAAATAGAAATCTTTTGTAACAACAATATACACTACTGGTGAGTAATTTGGGGTCAGGCTTTCTTTTTTTTAATAAATCAATACTTTTATTCAGCAAGGATGTGTTAAATTGATAAAAAGTGACAGTAAAGAATATTATATTACTTTTTTTCTGTATTTTTGATCAAATAGATGCAGGCTTGATGAGCTGAAGAAACTTCTTTCAGAAACATTTAAAATAGTAATGTGTCCAAAATTTTGGCCTGTACTTTATATTAATGATTTATGAATGATTTTTTAACTGTTTACTAATGCCTAACTAATGATGAATAATGTACGGTTATTTTAAAGTGTTACTAGGTAAAACTTACAGTACATCATACATTTTTGTCAGATAAGCTTACCTGGGTTACCTCACCACATAAATTACCTGGGATTTATGTCAAAGAACTATATAAGTGACTGTGAGGCATTTAACCAACAATAATAAAAGGAAAAAAATGACAGACAAAATTTTAACACAGCAAACAAGTTTTATTACAAAGCCAAATCACACACACAATAATTACTTTTATTATTAATAACACTAATAAAACACACTAATAAAATTATGATATAAAGTATATAACAAAAATAAAGAACAAAAAAGATTTAAGAAAAAATGCAAAAATTTAATGAAACACTGGTCAATCTAGGGGAGGGAAAGGGGGAGCAAAAGTGCTTTACTTTTTCACACGTCGCTTTCTAATGGCCCTCCTCACCTTCTCGTTGACATTTTTCAGCTGGGCCATTTGTTTAACCTTCTGAACCATTATGGGTGAAATGCGGCGTGGTCTCAATTTTTTTCTTTTTGACCGCAACGGGGAAATCACAACAATCGGTGTTTTTTTGGCGAGGGGACTGGTGGACCCTCCTGGCTGCTTGTCTCTGAGCCTTCTCCACTCTGCCCTGGTGCATCACCTTCGGACAGGCCCTCTTCACCCTTCCAAAGAAAATACATGGTGAAGGATTGATCATCATTGTGCCAATAAAAACAGTATTATAGACTCAATATGTTTACAGGATATCTATTTACCTGGCTGGTCTCTGGACTCATCTCAGGAGAGCCTGATGTGTCACCCGAGGCTTCTTCAGATGCCTTCACCCTCTTCCTAGGTTTGTCCGTTTCCCGGCCAGGGTGCAGCCGCTTGACCCCCGCTGTGCTGTCGTCCTCCCCTTTCAGCGCAGCCTCGAAAAGCCTCCGGTGCTCAACAGCCTGCTTGGCGGACAAGTTAGTCACATAATACCTGTCCGCCGTCTGAACATCGTGGCATATGAATTTTGCGATTTTCATTCTGTCGTCTTCCGAATGAGTGAATTTGGCCTAGAAATAGAGAGAAAGAAGGAGAAAACAAAAAACAGTTTGAGGATACAACACCTAACTGAATGTCTCTGAAATGTGCCCAACGAGAGAAAACACTTACATGACTGGCGATTGAGCTTCTGATGTCAGTGAAGTTTGGGCTGCAAGGTAGGCCCATCGCCTTCCAAGCGCTACGGAAGTATGTCACAAGTTTTTTTGCAGACGTTTGGAGTAGAAGTAAAAAAGTATTGGGCAGTGCTGCCACCGGGAAGTCTTCTCCTTATTTTGAGGAAGCGCTGCATCCATTCGTACTCCCTGGTTACGGCTATCTGTGCTGGGCCAAACATTGGTTGGTTTTGTGGAACTTGATCTGTTGACACAAAAAAACCCACAAAAAAACAGTGCAAATGAGAACAGAGATCAAACAAATTAAGATCACCTGATGCATAAAAAGGAAGTAATACACTCACGTTGATCAAGAATACACCGTCGGATGGGGATTCCTGGGCCTCCTCGACCTCCTTTATTGTCATGTTCTGGAAGACCCCCCCTCGGTGACTGTAGAGGGCTGCCAGTTACGCAGACATGTGGCCATAAAACTCCCACTGAAGAGCTGTGGTGGCCACGGCACTTTCCAGGAGGGCTATAAACAACACAGAGCTCAATCTCAGAGTTCATGTTGCACATTTCTTCTCCATTTTACAATATGTCAGTACAATGAGTTAAATGGGGGAAAACTTATTCAGAATATTGGGGATGGCCTGCTTGGCCTGGCTCAGGCACTTCAAAATAGTGTCTTTGCTCAGGACCCTATGCTGCTTTTGGGTCTTCACCGATGTCCGGTGCATGGCCACTTTCCTCTTCAAAGACTTTTTTACAGTCTGCATCTCCCGATTAAGACCAATCAAGACTGTTTTTGAAAGCCGGCAGGAAGGTGGAGGAGTTTCCGAGATGTACGTAATGAAATGTGAAATATTCTGTACATAATATTCAATAGTGTTCTCCTTCATATGTGCATGGCGTAAGGAGCTGACCCACCTGCACACAAACAAATTATAAAAAACAAACGAACAAACAAAAAATACTTGTTAACACTTTATAATTACTGCACGCTATTAATCATCAGTTAAGCATTAGAAACTGGTTAATTCATCATTTATAAAGCATTAATAGACATTCATAAGCAGTTTATAAATACAGCTATAAAAGCTTTATTCTTGATTTAAAAGCATATCTATAATGTGTTTAATAATTGTATTTTCATACTTTGTTAATGATCAATTTATCATTTCTAAATGAAGTATTGCATTATTTATAAACCTGTTATTTAAGAGTTGTCAGTGGTTCACAAGATTACTTTGAAAGTGTAAGTAAATGATTAATAAAATATTTAAATGTACATTCATACATCTTGTTATTCAGACATATAGTAATAGTTACGTAGTGTGTTAATAAATGCTTTATTAACATGTATTTCTACTGTAATTCAGGATTAATTCAGGTAGTTATAAAGCATTTAGTAGTGGTCAGTTAACTGTGTGTGTGAGCTCATCTAAAGTGAGGACTATTCATGCCTTGTAAAGCATTTATAAAGGAGATTTAAAGGCTGTTAATAGTTCTATGTTCTGTATCACAGTGTTGTGTTTGTTTCATTTTTCTGTTTAGAAGATAAATGAGCCTTTAAATCTCCTCTGTAAATGCTTCACAAGGCATGACTAGTCCTCACTTTAGATGAGCTCACAAAAAAAGTTAACTGACCACTACTAAATGCTTTAAAACTACCTGAATTTACTACATTTACTTTCTAAATTTTACTTTTTACTTTCATTTTCTGAGTGATCTTATGAATCACTGACAACTCTTAAATAACTGGTTTGTAAATAATGCTATACTTCATTTAGAAATTATTAATTGATCATTAACAAAGTATGAGAATACAATTATTAAACACATTATAGATATGCTTATAAATCAAGAAAAGCATTTATAACTGTATTTATAAACTGCTTATTGTATTTATGCTTTATAAATGATGAATTAACTGTTTACTCATGCTTAACTAATGATTAATAGTGTGCAGTTATTATAAAGTGTTACCAAATATTCTTTTAATTATTACAAGAGGCACATATACTAAGAAAATTACTTACGCATGAATCCTGCTTGTTTCATTCAAAAACACCAGGGTGCTCAGTTTTGACTTTCCCTCAGCCATGTATGTGAGGAATTTTTTAATACGGAACATTTTTGCATTGACATTGTCAATGTGCTTTAAAGATGGGTCTGGACCCAATTGATTTATCTTGTACTCCTCCATGATGTTTTCTGTGCACAAAGATTAATGAGGAGAGACAATTGTCAGTCAACACCAGGGACGTGCACAGGAATTTTGAGGGGCAGTTGCTCTGACCTGAAAAAAAAGGGCATGTGATGTGAAAAAAAAGGGCACGGCATGCGAAAAAAGCCCCCCCCCCCCCCCAAAAAAAAAAACTAACTCACGGGCTATATGAAGAACTGAGAATAACAGGGTCTTTATTAAAATCACTAATCACCTTAACTGCTGTAAAAAATGATTCCGCATTTTAGTTAGTTCAATGTAATTTTGTAAGTTGATACAACTTGTAGTTTCTGAATTTGTTCGTTCAACTTAACATGTTAAGTTTTCACTATCTCAACTAGTCTGTAAGTTGACTTAACTAGAGTATGTGTCGTCTCAACTTAAAAACATATGCTGAACCATTAAGGTATAAGTTCTCATTATTTATCGCGAGATCACGTGAAGCGCGAAACAGATCTCGTTAATAGGCAATGCTGGCAGCTGAGCTGGAGAGTTTGTCGTCGTCACTGGGTAGATTTATCTTCCATCATCATCATCAATTCTGGTAAGTAAATATTCGTTCATATTTGTGTAATGACTTGTAAAACTATATATGAACTAATCATCCATGTTTTTGTTTACACTATTATTGTTTATTGATCACATTGGACCGTTGCTAATCCAGTTTGGACAGTTATGTAGCCTAGCTAGTTTATAGTCAGCAAACTAATTTAAAGCTAAAAATCTATAAATCTAGCCAACTATTACTTATTTTTCTTTTATTTATTTAACGTAGGCTACATTATTGCATGAAGTTGACAAAATGTGATGGTTGCTAACGTTAGATTAATTTCATTTCAGGATATTTCGCTCGTATTTAAAATATAATTGATCACAATTGACAAAGTAGTGTTGAAATATCTGCACTGAATTCAGTTTGTGTGTGTGTGTGTACGTGTGTGTGTGTGTGTGTGTGTGTTTCTGTGTGCAGTTGTGTGTGACAGACACTGAGCGGGAAATTTGTGGCATAAAAAAATAACGCGCCTTCATGTCTCTCTTGTTCAAGTTCTTTGCGCCTAAATCAGCGAGTCTAATCACCATTTAAGCAAAGCAGCGTCGACGCGTGAGTAAGTTACGATAACAACGAGCTGACAAATATAATGTAATAATTTAATGTAAAACTGTGTGAGTCTCTCGCTCGCTCGCTTTTACATATATATTTTCCTCATGCGTTGGTAGGTATCAAAATGCATCTGAGGGAACGCAAACAACGCACTCTTACGATGACCATATCTCTGAAAGACAACAGCGCTGTGTTGAACAGACGACAGAGATTAATGCATTTCCCAAAAGCATCGTATGCCTAAGTAGAGCGTAGAACCATGGCCACCAATGGTCTCTACAATCAACTTAGCTCACGATGCTTCTGGGAAACGCAGCCCAGACCTGAATCAGCCTTTTGTGACATTTGAATTCTCCGGTGTAATGCGATCTCATGCAGAATGCAGTGCAGTGACTGGAGTAAATGAGTTTCTTCTCGTTAATAATGCGCACCGACCCGCTTAATGAACCGAAGCTACTCTGAGACGGTGAAGATTGTTATCACAACAAGTCGCATGCGCGCGCTTCATGAAACACAATACTGACATATTTATCTAACTTTAAATCGCTCTAAGCAATATAGCGATTTCTATTTAACGTTGGTTCATCGTGCAACCTGTTTGTATGTGTCACTCATGAAACGTTGCAGCCAATATAGTGATTGAGCGACCCACCACTTCCCAATCTGCACCCACAGTTTGAAACCCCCTGGTTTAAAGGGATAGTTCATCCAAAAATGAAAGTTCTGTTATTAATTACTCACCCTCATGTTGTTCCAAACCCCAAGAACTTCATTCTTCTTCGGAACACAAATTAAGATGTTTGTGATGAAATCCTCGACCTTTCTGATCCTGCATAGACAGCAATGTAATCACCACGTTCAATGCTAGAAAGGTAGTAAGGACATCTATAAAATAGTCTTTGGCATCAGTGGTTCAACCTTCACTTAATGAAACTACGAGAATTTTTTTTGTGGGCAAGTAAAATAAAAATAATGTCTTTGTAGAACAATTTCTTCTCTTCGGTGTCATTCGACGTGCATTCACAAAAGTACCACAACACATGCATGTGATGCTGCTGACGTAGAAGCTGGCATTCTGACGTAGGACCCAGATACGCTGCACCTTGTTTACAATCAGAGGAATGTACATGCATGTGTTGTGGCACCCTCTTGACCACACGTCAAGGACTGGCATGGAAGAGCAGAAATTGTCGAAGTGTGTGTTTTTTTTGTGTGTGTTTTTGCACAAAAAGATCTTTCTTCTGATCTTCACAACATTGCGCTTGAACCACTAGTGTCACATGGACTAACTTAATGTCTTTTATACCTTTCTGGGCCTTGAACATACATAAGTAGTTCCCTTGCTGTCTATGCAGGGTCAGAAAGCTCTTAAATTTCATTAAAAAAATATCTTAATTTGTGTTCCGAAGATGAA
Source organism: Meda fulgida (assembly GCA_030578275.1). Classification (NCBI taxonomy): domain Eukaryota; kingdom Metazoa; phylum Chordata; class Actinopteri; order Cypriniformes; family Leuciscidae; genus Meda; species Meda fulgida. Next base: position 132,689 of record CM060618.1, on the reverse strand, counting down.
AGAAAAAAACTAATACTAAAGTAAAAAGTGAAACTGCTTCAATACAACAGGCCAGTAAATAAACTTCTCTAATAACAGTATCATTAAACGTTTTTTCTTTTCTTTGGGGGAAGGCATCAAATCAACGAAAGAGGGTTGCAGTACTGCAGGGGTTGCCATGGTTCATGCATGAGAATCCATCGCAATTCATAAAGATCTGTGAGGTATGTGGAAAGTAAGGAGTTAGGTTGGAGGTAGTTGAAGTTAAAGGGATAGTTCACTTTAAAATGTAAATTCTTTCATCATATACTCAACCTCATGTTGTTTCAAACCTGTAAGAAATGTTTTCTTCTGCTGAACACAAAGATATTTTCCTTTACAGTAACAGTTAACTGGTCCCATTGACTTCCATATTAGGAAAAAATATATACCATTGAAGTCAATGGGACCAGTTAACTGTCTGGTTACCGACATTCTTCAAAATATCTTCCTTTGTGTTCAGCAGAAGAAAAATTCATACTGGTTGGAAACAACTTGAGGGTGAGTAAATGATGACAGAATTTTCATTTTAAAGTGAACTATCCCTTTAATGTATTATTTCTAACTATGTGGATGGAGTATGTATAAGATTAAATATAGCAGAGGCTATGGTATAGGACAATGTAATATCAGCAATATCACTCTTTGGACTGTAATTGTTTCCCTTGGAGACATTTTAAAAATTATTTTTCATTGACTCAGTTATAAAAACCAATGCATTTGGATGATAAAGACAATTACTATCCAGATAAAGCTGATTTAGAGATATTCTCAAAGTGATTGAAATGAGTATTCGGGCACCACTTGTCATGAAGGTAGCACTTAAAGGAACACTTCGACTTTTTGGGACTTTAGCTTATTCACCGTATCCCCCAGAGTTAGATAAGGCCATACATACATTTTTCATCTCTGTGCGTGCTGTAACTCTGTTTGACGCACCCAAAAGGGTATGTATGGGCTTATCTAACTCTGGGGGGGAATAAGCTAAAGTCCCAAAAAGTCGAAGTGTTACTTAAACACAACATGAGTATTATTGTTAAAGTCTTTGAGCTTCAGTGTTGTATGTGTGAAAGCACATTTTGAAGTTTGTCATTTTTTAATACAGCACACAGATTCCGAAGAAGAAATGATCAGGAGCATGACTCTAGGAATCATCACAGTGGTGGAAGATGTGACAGACCCCATTCCATGTGACTCTAATGATGTGGCCCTTGTTATAGAGGAAGCAGTTGTTCTGCGGAGACTTGGTAACATACCAAATGCGTATGTGAACATGATGGGATTGCTTTATGCTCTTAACATAGACTACCCAAAAAAACTCAAATACACCTTTGAGGTAATTCAGCGGCTGCTGATGAACATTGGAGCGGAGACGTGCAGTGCAAGAGTGCACTCCCTTAAAAATACATTGTTAAGTTAAACGATGTTGTTGAGGTAGGTTGTGTATTACTACCAAAGGCCTGTGTTTGTTGAATATTTTACAGTTTTTCTTTTCTACGTTCTCTGCATCGATGGCCTGACATCTATTTTTCAACAAGATTTCATGTGTTTTAAAGTTAATTTATAATTTAAGTGAAAAGTCTTAGTTTTACTTTAACCAAAATGAAAATTATTTTGTTAGATAATCAACCTCATGTTTTGCTTTAAACCTAAAAGACCTTTGTCTTTTCAACACACATCAAATTATTTTAATGAAATCTGAGCTTTCTGTCCCTCCTTTGACAGCAACTAGCACTTTAAAGGTCCAGAAAGGAATTAAAAGACATTCTTAAAGTAATCCAAGTGATTCATAAACTTTATGAAATTGAAATACCTTTTTAATGGACAAATTAATTATTGTTTTATTTTGAAATGAAATTATTTTTCTGTAGTTACTATATAATGTAGTTTTGAGTTTGTATTTACAAATATTCAGAATTGTTTTGTATTTTACAGTTATATTAGCATTTTTGTGTGAACTGAGACTTTTTTTCTCATGAATACACTTTCCATGCATTTTCTTAATACATTTTCACCATTTTGAATAAGCAGAATTGTTTTGAATTTCTACTAAAAGAAGTGTTCACTGTATTTTACAGTTAAAAAGTTGTTACAAAGAAAAAAATCATGGTAATCCTTTGAATATGTTAACAGTTTGCCCTTAACATTTATTGAATTGTAAGGGAAAATAAAATTGTTTGTATGGAAAAATCTGTTAATTATTTGGTTGAATGTGCTATTGCAAATTGAGAAAAAAATTGAAAAATTCAACTAATCTTTACAAGTCCAGTTAACTTGAAAATGTAAGTTATTGTATTTCAACTAATCTTTTACAAGTCCAGGTAACTTGAAATTGTAAGTTATCGTATTTCAACTAATCTTTACAAGTCCAGGTTACTTGAAATAAGTTGTTAGCTCAACTATTTTAACTATGTCAACTAAACTTTTTAAGTTGACCATACTTAGTAGATTAAGTCAATAAAACTTAACTGAGTCAAAGCAAAAAAATAACAAAAAAATGTAAGTTGAGTGAACAAATTTTTTTTTTACAGTGTACTAATAATAACACAGAAAAACATGAAAAATCATGAGTCATGAAAATCCATATATTCAGTTGAATTTTGCCCGTACAAATTGCCTTATCTGACCGTGTTTATGTCCAAACTCAATGCCTCATATTATGGTCTTATTATTATTTATAAAGATTGCAAAACGTCAGCGATGACAGGTTTATGATATACAACTTTGTAAACAGAATACAAAATGTATATGTTAAATGTCACCAAAATAGGCTACATGAGAAAAAGAGTTCCTCATATTATTGTTTATTCTTTTTTCTAATTATTATTATTTATTTATTAAAAAAATTGGAAAATAAATCATCTGTATTGAATTGACAGATGGGGAAAAACTCGCTTCTAATAATAAAATAAATAATAAAAAAAAAACGCTTAGATTTCGGGAAAAAATACAATCCTTTTTTTAACCTTTTGGCTTCCCGTACATTCAGTTCTGATGGTACGTATGGTAACTGGGCAACTACGCATGATTTATAGGTACAGCGGTCGCGTGCAGCACTGCAGCCACGTAAACAGAGTTTGCGCTAGCTTCCCATACTGACTTTCACTTTCGGGGCCCGAATGGAAGTGAATGAGGCTTTGCGATTTTTTTTTAAAAATCTAGGCCTACGTGAAATTCTGCATCATTGTACGATTTATTTATTCCCCCTTGGAAGGGCAACGTGAGTCGAGAAGGGCATATGGGCAGTTGCCCGGGCAACCTGAGCAACCCCCCTGTGCACGTCCCTGGTCAACACACTGTACACACTCATTGCAAAAAAAAAAAGCTTTTCTTATTTAGTTTTTGTGTCTTGTTTACGGTCCAAATATCTAAAAAGTCTTAAATCAAGATTCGTTTACTAGATGAGTAAAATCAATAAGATATTATGTCTTGTTTTCAGGGGAAATAAATACAAAATAAGCGAGTTTTTGCTTAAAAAAAGCAAAATTATCTGCCAATGGAATAAGAAAAATAATTTTCATTCAAACAAAAACAAGATTATTTTTCTCATTTTTCTTATTTTCTTTTCACCAGGGAGAGGTAGTGTTTTGCTGTGTATTATATTATATTGTATTGTTTACTTTGTGTGCTAGCTATTACTGTATCAAGCATAATGCGTCCAAAAATGAAATTTCTGTCATTTTTCTCACCCACATATCGATTCACCTTTTTTATCTGTGTAACGTAAAAGGACAATTTTGGAACAATTTTTGGGAAGTCCCCAAAGGGAAGATTTAAGACTTTTTGCACCGATTGTACATGCATTGCAGGCAGTGGCGGATTTAGCAAATTGGGGGCCCAAAGCGAAGGTACGTATGGGGCCCCCCCATCCCTTCTTTAAAAGAGAACGAAAAAAAATGTACCGACAGGGAAGTAAAGGTTGGAGAGGAGAAAAAAAACCTTCCTCTTTAAACCCTGCATACATTTCTTTACTCCAAAATGAAGATGGAAAGGAGAGAACACACAAAGTGTAGCACTACACAAACTAATAGTCATGATGGAACACAACTGAGAATACGGTTTCAGATAACACCTGTCTTTGCCAAAATGCCAGGAAAACCAGCACGGTTTACTCTTTTTTTAAGATCAAATTAATATCAATATAACCAGCAAGACAGGTATTTATGGTAAACACCCACAAACAGTCATATAGCCTACTTAGCAAAACATCACAAACAGCAACACATAGCAAATATTGCCAAGATGAATAATTGACTTGTATGAGTGAGGAAGGTTGCACTTGGCATTGCACTTGAGATTGACATTTCAAACATTCTACAAACAAACATTTTTATAGGTTTATATTAGTTTATATATTTTATAATGTAATAATTTCACAGCTAATCTACAAATGAATCAATGTAGAAACAACATAAAGGCAGTATATTTTAAATACTTATTTAATGGCATCTTTTTATGAATGAAGGTCAGTAGACCTATCACTGATACTAATACAGCTATTGGTGTCTGGATAAATTATTTTTCCCCCCTAATTTTAAACATTAATTATGGCCATCCAACATGACAGTGTAATTGAAAGCCGAAAAATTAACATTTATTAGGCTTAAAAAAATATATAACAACTTTTTATTTACGCGAACTTCAAACAATCATCAAATAAACCATAATAAATGTCATATTTACTTTGGCCCTTTCTGTAGGATGTAACGTTATAACTTACACGTTATCCTCACCTTGCATCACTTCACATAACAGCTGCTGCTGTAGCGGCATGTGTCCCTAACAGAAGGCGGAAAATGTCATTTTTGGCAGCGTTGCCAAATACATATCGGCGTTTTTTTTCTTTTATTTGAGCTACTTGGGTAACTTCGTTTCATTTTCGCGTTTAGACTCGTCTTGCTTCGTTGTGTACTTCCCAGTCCTCCTGTCATTGTGTGTTTATCTTTCGCCGTTTCGCGCCTCAGCGCGCACCGTTACGACTAGTCCATTCCATTGAGAAATTAAGGGGGTATGTGTAGGGACAGATAACCTTGAACTGGACATTTTAACTACTACTTCAACATTTCAACGTATTTCTTAAGAATATTAATAACATTTACTATGCTTTTGAAGTGTTCACGATGATGAGGCTTTTTTTTTTTTTTTTTTCTTTTTTTTTTTTTAGGTTGGTTGGGGGCCCCCTACTACGACCGCTGTTAGAGGGCCCCAAGCAGCCGCCTACCTATGCCTCTATGTTAAGAGACATCAAATAGAGACTAGACGCCGTATTGGCCGCTGTGGCGCAAGAAATGCGGCCGCCATCTTAAACCGGTCATACCATTTGCGTTGCATAGCAGCAGTAGATGCCAGAGCACTGTGCAGCATATTCCTGCTCAAATCGGCGGACCATCACTCGGGGATTACTTTTCACAAGTAAGATTTAACATTTAACATTACCGTACTATTGTTTGTATTTTGTGAGTAAAATATTCAATGTGTCCTGTATCGTAGCTACGTGTATGACCTTTGCAGAAAAAAAAAACCCGCGTGAAAATCAGTTCGGTATTCAGTGAGATATGATTAATTAAATGCGCTGACAGTTCATTGCACCTGCCAAACAGATTACACTGAGCGGAGCGGGTGACCGGTTTAAGATGGCGGCCCCACGGCTCGTCCGCGCCAATAGGCAGTAACGTTAGCAGTCGATAGGGCGTCTATCTATATGATGTCTATGGTTAAGACCGCCACTGCAGCAAATCTCTAATATTAGAGAGAAAATTATAACTATGCAATTATAACAGTATTGCATCAGGCAGTGCATTGTAGTGTCCCTGAGGAAAAAATCCATTTAATCATTGCAATAGGAGAGGAGGAATTGTCTAAACTCGTTAAATCATCTAAATCGACAACATGTATGTTAGACTCTATACCGACTAACCTACTGAAAGAGATGCTTCCGGATGTCACAGATCCTATTATATATTATATGACTGACAGACAGTTTGACCTAGAAATAACAAAATTGAAAATACTGTGGACACAAAGACACCTACATCTTGGATGCCCTTGAGGTAAGCTAAAACATATCAAAAATTAATTTCAAAGTGAACAATCCCTTTAATATCATTAATTCATCTTTGTCACTAGGAATCCTGATTTTTCATGAAAAATATGTTAGAATTGTAGGCCTAAAAACCTTGGTTAATACAATTACAGCATTTGGTTTGTCGTGATTTGTTTTCATAATCAGTAAAAAAAAATATATATATATATTCTAACAAGAATAAACACATATGAACAATTCAATTATTATTGTATTATTAATTATTTTTATATCTTGAAACTACCCAAGCAGCGTTTCGCGCTCAAGATGTGATGGCGGAATAAATAGCCTAACGTTACATTACCAAAATGTGATTGCAGAATATATTAAAATTATTAATCAAATTGTCATTTTCAAATTGAGTTAACAATAATGCCTGACCAGTAAATTATGGTGAACAAAGAAAACATTTTGGCATTAGGGATTGGAATTAATGCCTTACAATGTAAATGTTTAACCTTATAAATAGAATTTTGTTTAATTTTATAATTCGTTACCGGAGTGAATGGGAACATGATTTATTAAAAATATTTGACAAAATATAAGTGTTTATTAAGTCAATAATTTTTAATGGCTTGTCAACTTTCCATTCCTCCGCTGCGTGACTCTAGCCAGCGCTGGATTGTTGTCGGCGCAAACCAAGCGTGCCGCACAATCACTGAAAAGTGCAGCCAAAACGTCTCGATCGCCCCCCGGTGGCCGGTCCTAGTATAGGTCATAAACCCCGCCTCCCCATGTTATTCAACGGTACATGAGACCAACTAAACAATTAAATTACACTTCAAATATCGTTTTTCCAAAGATGATTTCTGTCATTAACGGTAGTATTTATCACGCTGATGTAATTTCAAGAGTTTGTTTTTAAAATAAGTTTGTTTTTAGTTACTTATTTGATGCGGTGGTGTGACGTCATGATTGACAGCTGTGATTGACAGGTTCTCTGAGCAAAGTAGTCACTGAAGCACCAACAGACTTTTTTTCGGGATCTTCGGAGGACTGAGGAGATTGGAGCTTTAAATTTAATATATAAATTTAAATAATTAATTTAAAAAAAGTGCAGGAGCATGTTCTTGCGATTGATTCTGCGAGAGTGAGGGCGCGGCGTTGATTTTGCGGCTTTACTTCCTGCTCACGACTGCGCATGTCTGGTCCCGAAATCGCTTCTGCGCAGACTCAGCGCCATATCAGGACACTGGCGGCATCACTTCTGACCAATGGAAGAGAGCGAGGGGGCGTCGTCCATCTTTTTTTACAGTCTATGGCGCGAACACACATTTTTGAGCGCGTGAATGCTGATTCTTGTCAGCGCTGGATTCTAGTAAGCGCTGGTCTATGGCAGGAAAAATAATAGAGTCGTTGCAAAAGTAATGATACATAGCTTAGGCTACATGTGCATTAAACTAGAAGAAGAATCACAACAAGCATGTTGGTGAGAACACTCATTTAAACAGCATTCACACCCGAACTTGACTGCACATCATATTTTTGACATGATTGATACTGCTTTCAATCGTAATGCAATAGAATTGAACACAATAACCTGCTAGTGCCTACTACAACACTGAGCGACGGTGGACTTGTTGCGGTCAGGAGTAGAGCGGCTGCGGACAAATGTTTTTTTTTTTTTTAATCTTTTTTTTTTTTGCGCTGCTGACGTTTTCTTTCACGCGCACCATAGACGCGTGCACACAATATGACATCACAATCTACGCATGTTTTACAACATAATTTAACATACATAGTCCTAACACTTTTAAAATAGCCCACTTAAAGTGTGTATTACAAATAAATTGCTAAATGCTTAAAATGAATAAAAGTAAATGAACAAAAATTTGCGTTAGATATTTAAACTCGTGAACGCCCCCCATTAACACCTGAACGCCCCCCTTTCTAAAAATCTTGCTTCCAACGTCCCCAGTTGTTCTTTGAACGCCCCCTGGGGGGCGGTACCGCCCCGTTGAGAACCACTATTTTAAATAGACTCTATGAGATTATGTTGGCATTAGCGGAATTGCATTAGCATGGTTTAAATCATACTTATCTGACCGTTATCAGTTTGTAGCAGTAAATGAAGAGATGTCTTATCGATCACAAGTTTAGTATGGCGTACCACAAGGCTCAGTACTAGGACTGTTCACTCTGTACATGCTACCCTTAGGAGATATCATTAGGAAGCATGGCATTCGTTTTCACTGTTATGCTGATGATACTCAGCTCTATATACAGTATCTTCGCGCCCTGACGAAACTTGTCAATTCAAGAAATTAACGGAAAGCATAGCTGATATAAAAATTTGGATGACTAGTAATTTCCTATTACTTAATTCTGAAAAAAAAAACAGAGTTTCTAATGATTGGACCAAAAACCTGTCTAACAATTGATGGCTGCTCTGTCAAGTCTTTGTTGTCGGTTAGGAACCTGGGTGTCTTTGAAACCAATCTTTCATTTGAAAGCCACGTTTCGAGCATCTGTAAATCTGCATTTTTCCATCTTAAAAATATATCTAAATTACGACATGTGCTTTCAATGAAAAATGCGGAACAATTAGTTCATGCGTTCATGACTTCAAGGCTAGACTATTGTAATGCTCTAGTCAAGTCAAGTCAAGTCACCTTTATTTATATAGCGCTTTTTACAATACAGATTGTATCAAAGCAGCTTCACAGTCATAAAAAGAAAATAATACATCAAAGTTTGTTTCTAGAAGAAAATGGCATCATCATCCACCTTAAGTATGCCAAATCAATAATATTGTTGAATATTTAAATGTCCCTAACTAAGCAAGCCAAAAGTCAAGGTGACAGTGGCAAGGAACCAAAACTCCATCAGGTGACAGAATGGAGAAAAAAAGCTTGGGAGAAACCAGGCTCAGTCGGGGGCCAGTTCTCCTCTGGCCAACGAACGAACAGTGTATGTTTATGATTCAGGCAGCATTACAAGCCAGAAGTCAGATTGGATCAGAGCATTCAGAATATTATCCAGTTCCATCTGGTTGGAATTCGGAGTCATCACGCCGGTATGGAGACGAGTTGGTTGATGATCAGTGCCGATGCCTGCCGTGTCGATGAGGCCTTCACAGGGCTGATGGGCTGGCACTTCAGGGATGCGTTGTCGTCGCGTCCAGACGCAGGTCCTTCATCAGATCTGGATACGGCCTGGATCCGGCGGACTGCGGTAAACCTCGGGATAAACAGAGAGACTAATATTAACGTAGACGCCATTCTTCTTATGATGTAACGAGTACATCAGGATTTAAGGGAAGTGTTCCTGGTTCCGGCTGACCTAATCTATGGAGCCTAACATTGAATTATAGAAAGTCTATAGTGTGTTATGTGTAAGCTTGGCCAAAGAGATGTGTTTTTAATCTAGCTTTGAACTGACAGAGTGTGTCTGCTTCCCAGACAATGGTAGGAAGACTGTTCCAAAGTTTTGGTGCTAAATAGGAAAAGGATCTACCGATATTGATATTCTAGGTATTATCAACTGGCCGGAATTTTGAGATCGCAATAGACATGAAGGACTATAATGCGTTAAGAGCTCGCTCAAGTACTGCGGAGCTAAACCATTTAGTGCTTTGTAAGTAATCAGCAATATTTTAAAATGTATACGATGTTTAAGCCAATGCAGTGTTGACAGAACTGGGCTAATATGGTCACACTTCCTGGTTCTAGTAAGAACTCGAGCTGCTGCGTTTTGGACCAGCTGTAGTTTGTTTATTAAGCGTGCAGGGCAACCACCCAGTAGAGCATTACAATAATCTAGTCTTGATGTCATGAAAGCATGAACTAACTGTTCGGCATTTGTCAATGAGAGCATATGTCGTAATTTAGATATATTTTTAAGATGGAAAAATGCGGTTTTACAGATACTAGACACATGACTTTCAAATCAAAGATTGCTATCAAAGAGCACACCCAGGTTCCTAACCGACGACGAAGACTTAACAGAGCAGCCATCAAGTGTTAGACAGTATTCTAGGTTATTACGTGAGGAAGTTTTTTGTCCAATAATTAGAATTTCAGTTTTTTCAGAATTAAGTAGTAGGAAATTACTAGTCATCCAATTTTTTATATCAGCTATGCATTCCGTTAATTTTGTGAATTGGTAAGTTTCGTTAGGTTTTGAAGAAATATACAGCTGAGTATCATCGGCATAACAGTGAAAACTAATGCTATGGAAAAGTCTTCCTAACATTGTCCGGGAAGCAGACACACTCTGTGGCGTAAATCTAGACTAAAAACACATCTCTTTAACCTGGCATACACATAGAAAATTATAGTCAAGATAAGTCAAGTCAAGTGTATTTATATAGCGCTTTTCACAATATAAATTGCATCAAAGCAGCTTCACAGTATCAATCAAATAACATAACAATGTTTGTTTCTTAGTGGAAAAAACATCCACGTGTGGTAGGGCTGATCAATAGTATTAATGCTTAGTTAATTAATTTCAATATCCCCAACTGAGCAAGCCAAAGGCAATTGCATATTGCATATACATTGCATAAATTAGGTCATCCGGAACCGGGAACACTTCCTATAACACCCGATGTACTCTTTACATTATAAGAAAAATGGCATCAACGCGAATGTTAGTCTTTCTGTTTATTCCAAGGTTTACTGTAGTCAGCCGGATCCGGGTGTATCTAGATCATATGGTGGACCTGCAACTAGACACGACCACAACACATTCCTGAAGTGTCAACAGCGATTGTGTCAACTAGACTCTCCCCTGTGAAGGTCTTATCGACACGACAGCCATCAGCACTGATCTTCAGCAAACTGTCCCATGCTGGCGTGACTCCGATCTTCAACCAGATGGAACTGGTTGCATCTGATATTCTGATTGTTCCAAACCAATCTGACCTCTGACCTATAATGCTGCCTGAATCATAAACATACACTGTTCGTTCATTGGCCAGAGGAGAACTGGCCCTCGACTGAGCCTGGTTTCTCCCAAGGTTTTTTTCTCCATTCTGTCACCTGGAATTTTGGTTCCTTGCCACTGTTGCCTTTTTTCACCTTTGTTGCCATTGGCTTGGCTTGCTTAGTTGGGGACATTAAATTTAACATTTAATTTAATATTCAGCAATAATATAGATCTGCCTGCATTGGCACCATTATACAAGAACTGAACTGAGCTGGACGATGACATCACGGTTTACTCCAGAGCGGCTATATATATTAACTAAATTAATACTTTAAAAAAAAAAAAAAATGAAACATCACTGAACTTACTTAAGCTGGACTGTGACGCTATTTTCTTCTGGAAACAAATTTTTTTTTTTGCATTATTTTCCTGTTATCTCTGTAAAACTGCTTTGTAAGAATCTGTATTTTAAAAAGCGCTATATAAATAAATGTGACTTGACTTGACAAACCTTTTACCCCTTCTTCACTTATCTTGGGGCGGGAGAGACACATCTGCTAGCGCTGGGAATTTGGAACCTAGTGTTGAAGGACTGAATAAATACCCAATGGTGATGTAATTTATTGGTTTGCTTGTTCTAGGTTTTTTTTTCTCTCTCCCTTTTCTCTCCCCTTCGTGTGGTAATTTTTTTATTTTACTTTACTTATTTATTTAGTCCTACATTGAGTTATGAAAAATGTTAATACCTTGGAGAATGTAAAAGGAATTAAAAGTAAAATCAAGTCATTTTCATCTTTTTACCATGTTGCTTTATTTAAAATTGAAGAAAATTTCAGAAAATTCAGAAAATGTAAATAGTCTGTCGAGGTGGGGCCACGGGTTGGCACAGTCCCGGGATGGACCCGCTGCGTCTTCATCCATTGTTTCGTCCATGGTTTCGTCTCTTATCAAAATCTGAGCATGGAGTTGACTTTGGCGGAAAGCTGTAGGTGATTGCTGATAGGCTGTCTCAATCAGTGGCGCCTGGACAATCCAATCACGTTTGAGAGTGAAACAACAAATTTAGGGTTTCCGAGATTTTTCTTTTTTCCTTTTTTAAGTAGTAGTAACGGGAGTAAAGAGTACAATATTTGCCTCTCAAATGTACTTGAGTAAAGTCATTAGTACTCCCCCAAAATGTACTTGAGTAAAGTCATGAGTACTCCCCAAAAATGATACTCGAGTAAAGTACAGATCCCTCAAAATTGTACTCAAGAACTGTACTCAAGTAAATGTACTCCGTTACTGTCCTGCTCTGCGTATTACGTGTTTAGTCTATAGATATGCACATTTGAATATATATATATATATATATATATATATATATATATATATATATATATATATATATATGTGCGCAGGCTTGTAGTCTTTCTCTACAAATTGACCTCAACAAACTACCTGTCTGGCCTTAAAAAAAATGTTTTGTCGCTTCTGCTTGTCCATGCGGAGGGACTAGTTGACAAGAACTGCGTTGTCGTCGTGTCCAGGCGAAGGTCCTTCATCAGATCTGGATACGTCCTGGATCCGGCGGACTGTGGTAAACCTCAGGATAAACAGAGATGTAGCGTAGATGCCATTCTTATGATGTAACGAGTACATCAGGATTTAAGGTAAGTGCTCCCGGTTCCGGCTGACCTAATCTATGCAGCCTTACATTGAAATATATGTCTATAGTGTGTTATGTGTAAGCTAGATCAAAGAGATGTGATCTAAAGCCAGCAGTCGATTTTGATATTCTAGGTATTATCAACTGGCCAGAATTTTGAGATCGCAATAGACGTGAAGGACTATAATGGATTAAGAGCTCGCTCAAGTACTGCGGAGTAGCGGTGTAACGGTTCGGTACGATACGATACACTTGTGTCACGGTTCGGTTCGGTACGTTTTCGATACAGAAAAAAGAAATGCCAGAGAAATTTCCTTCATTTAACTTTTTTATTATATTTTTTATTAAAACTAACATCATAAAGTATGAATTTTTTTTACTTTGAGCATTGATGGAGCTATACTTCACTTTTCTTAGGAGCATATAAAACAAAACATCTCCTTGGACAAAATGAAACGTAATATTGTAGTAGTTATAAACAAAGGTTTATTTTAGTTCAGATTAACATTTGAGGGCAGCATTTGTATTCAAAATGTCAAAATAAAACCGATGTAACGTTACTTAAAAGCATTATAGCCAACTATTCCTGCCAAACTTCCATGGTTACAGTTAGTAGTGTTACTACAGTAAATCCATGGTGATGTTTCTGATCTGTGGACACTGAATAGTTCATTCATGGCACAATGTTTCTTCCCGGTTTCCACGTCAGCGCTGTTTGATCAGTTAATAAGGGAGAAATGTGAATGCTTCTCACTAGATCTCGCAGCGATGTTATTATTTCAGTAGCGAATTCAAATGCTTTCTTTACTGGATCTCGCTGTGTAGTAACCGTGCTGCTTAATCAAGATCGGCTCGCGCTGCATTGGTCCAAACTGATAAACGGTCCGTCAACCACATTTAACGAGTAGCGCAGTTTCGTTCCGCTTACAAAACATTTGCTGTTGGGCAGTGTTGTGGTCGCGCCAGCATCTCAAACACTTGCCACGCGCAATGCGCCTACATTTGAAATAACTGAATTTTGGTCAGCAGGAAAAATGGTCCAACGAACCGTTTGTAAGTAATCAGCAATATTTTAAAATGTATACGATGTTTAATAGGCAGCCAATGCTGACAGAACCGAGCTAATATGGTCATGCTTCCTGGTTCTGGCAAGATCTCGAGCTGCTTTGTTTTGGACCAGCTGTAGTTAATTTATTAACCGTGCAGGGCAACCACCCAGTAGAGCATTACAATAATCTAGTCTTGATGTCATGAACTAACTGTTCCAACGACGAAGACTTAACAGACCAGCCATCAAGTGTTAGACAGTATTCTAGGTTTAGTACGTGCAGAGGTTTTTGGTCCAGTAATTAGAAACGTATAGTTTTTTATATCAGCTATGCATTCTGTTAATTTTGTGAATTGGTAAGTTTCGTCAGGTTGTGAAGAAATATACAGCTTAGTATCATCGGCATAACAGTGAAAACTAATGCCATGCTTCCTAATGATATCTCCTAATGGGTAGCATGTAGAGAGTACAGCAACAGTTTGTTTCTAAAAGCTACAAAATAAGTGGAAGACTGAATCAATGCAGGCCTAATATTAATATTCTGGAATAGCAACAGTAAATGCGTTTGTATGTTTCTATAATCTATCGCTTCGATAATTCAAAAGTATAATCGGACACGATGACATTGCAGTAATTATTACAGTGAAAGCAAAAGTAAAGTTTTATTATAAATAATACTTATTTTATTTGGTGTTCGTGTTTTTCACATATAACAACCATTCCTCCCCTCCCCCTCCTCAAAATACTAACTGCTTTACACCCCTGGCTTTAACAACAGCCTAAGTATTAAACTGTGCAGATAAGCGTTAAATGTATTTTCAGTTTTTTATTTTATCCAGTCACATATGTATCTATATAACATTAAATTTACATTTTAAGAAATCAGTTGTCAACTCTCCCTAAAAATGTAATGGTTAAAACATTCTACATTAGTGTTTACAGGATTCTACACAAGTGTCTACGCAAGCGTTTACAGGACTGATCCTTCAATTTTCTGAGTATCATAGCTATAACTTGCCTTGATTTGAAAAGCAAACGTACTCGAGGCATTTCTACCATGTTACCAATCAGTGAAGATTTATGCATAAAGTAACATTTCCTTGTTTTATAAGAAACAGCTTCTGATTTTATAGCTGTGCTTTGGCACACAAAGTACCCTTCATGATATTTAAGTGGAATGACATTTTTTTGTTATCAGTTTTCAATCTAATGCAGAATATATGCTAAGAATGTATGCTTATTCTACAATAAAGTCTTTTCAAGAGCGTTAACAAAAGCAGCGCATTTTAAGCATCACAATTACATCATCTAGACTTGCACACAAAATGTTAGAGTAAAAAGGGCCAAGATGAAGCATTCAGATACACAAATCAGATTGAACACTCAAGTGCATTCAAACATTTATCTTTAACAAAAGGTGTAACTGGACATGAAAATGAGCCTGAAAACAGATGGAAAACGGAGCTGTCGGCACTATTAGTGTATTAAAGTCAGTATGTACATGAACTACAATTAACAACATATTAATGAATTCTTACACATTCTTTAAAGTTTAATACATTGCAATAAACTCACCTAAAGGATTATTAGGAACACCAGTTCAATTTCTCAATGCAATTATCTAATCAACCAATCACATGACAGTTGCTTCAATGCCTTTAGGGGTGTGGTCCTGGTCAAGACAATCTCCTGAACTCCAAACTGAATGTCAGAATGGGAAAGAAAGGTGATTTAAGCAATTTTGAGCGTGGCATGGTTGTTGGTGCCAGACGGGCCGGTCTGAGTATTTCACAATCTGCTCAGTTACTGGGATTTTCACGCACAACCATTTCTAGGGTTTACAAAGAATGGTGTGAAAAGGGAAAAACATCCAGTATGCGGCAGTCCTGTGGGCGAAAATGCCTTGTTGATGCTAGAGGTCAGAGGAGAATGGGCCGACTGATTCAAGCTAATAGAAGAGCAACTTTGACTGAAATAACCACTCGTTACAACAACCGAGGTATGCAGCAAAGCATTTGTGAAGCCACAACACGCACAACCTTGAGGCGGATGGGCTACAACAGCAGAAGACCCCACCGGGTACCACTCATCTGCACTACAAATAGGAGAAAGAGGCTACAATTTGCAAGAGCTCACCAAAATTGGACAGTTGAAGACTGGAAAAATGTTGCCTGGTCTGATGAGTCTAGATTTCGGTTGAGACATTCAGATGGCAGAGTCAGAATTTGGTGAACAGAATGAGAACATGGATCCATCATGCCTTGTTACCACTGTGCAGGCTGGGGGTGGTGGTGTAATGGTGTGGGGGATGTTTTCTTAGCACACTTTAGGCCCCTTAGTGCCAATTGGGCATCGTTTAAATGCCACGGCCTACCTGAGCATTGTTTCTGACGTTGTCCATCCCTTTATGGCCACCATGTACCCATCCTCTGATGGCTACTTCCAGCAGGATAATGCACCATGTCACAAAGCTCGAATCATTTCAAATTGGTTTCTTGAACATGACAATGAGTTCACTGTACTAAAATGGCCCCCACAGTCTCCAGATCTCAACCCAATAGAGCATCTTTGGGATGTGGTGGAACAGGAGCTTCGTGGCCTGGATGTGCATCCCACAAATCTCCATCAACTGCAAGATGCTATCCTATCAATATGGGGCAACATTTCAAAAGAATGCTTTCAGCACCTTGTAGAATTAAGGCAGTTCTGAAGGTGAAAGGGGGTCAAACACAGTATTAGTATGGTGTTCCTAATAATCCTTTAGGTGAGTGTATGTTAAGAAATAATGTTTATATACAGCAGGACGACTATGGTTGCAAAGCATTTAAGATATATTTCCAAAGATTGTTTTCAATACATAACATGTAAATTGTGCAGATAATCAGACTTCCAATATACATTTTTTTTAAATTGTGAGGAGGAACAATTTCAGTGACTGTAGAAACTGGACCGGGACAAATGCAGAGAGCACCTCTAGAGAAGCAATGTACGTGAACACACTACTCTGAGCAGTTTTGATCCAGATGAAGCTATCCAACACAAACACATGGGGTGGAATACATAAAATTACAAGATAATTAAAAAAGCAGGCTTTCTAATGAGCAAATCCACTTTGGAAGACTAGGATATGTTAATGCTATTTCATTACACATAATAAAGTAGTCAAATTCACAAACCGACAGAGTAGGTAGATGTAAAGTAATGTGTAATATAATTTAATTGAGGTCATTTGTTACAAAAATCTATATCAGCAAAGAAATTATGGAAATTAAAAGCCTTTGTGACTTGCAGTCAGCGAGGCAAGTCAAATAAAATGTGAAACTGCACCTTTTTTTCCATAAAGCGAAAGTCACTGACGTCAAATGTTGTTTTTAAAAAATATCTTGTTTTCCACAGAAGAAAGGCAGGCATACAGGTTTGGAACGCCAAAAATTGGCATTTTTAGGGTGAATGACAAGGTCTGGGTTTGCTATTGATTCGGTCGTGGTTCTGTCCCTGTGTTGAGGTTGGGAAAGAATAAATTCTTTAGGAGAGAAAAAAAAAAGCAGTCAAAGCTAGCACAATATGTATCACAACACAGAGCCACAGGAAGGAACAACAAATAATAAATAAGCACATTGCATAGTGTATAACCTCATTTTAGTGTTTTGTGATAGCATGCGTAATGTTTAGTGTCTTTAAGTTGAGTAGACCACATAACATACACCACATAGAAAATCCAATCTTGGTAAGTCACATTCATACCCCGTGCTGCTAAATCACTTTTACAGTACATCTGTTAACGAAAACAAATGTGGAAAAAGCTAATTAAAATGTAGTGTGTGATAATGTAATATCTATGAATGTAACTTGTGTGCCTCTCGCTCATATTGCGCACTAACTGCAGGAGGACATGAAGTGACATGAACAACCCTTTTTTTTTAGGGTTAACACAACTTTTAGGCCCATAAAAACACAACAAAACACACAAGGAAGGATGTGCACTGAGCACTGCTGAGGGACTGTTCCCCTTCTCAGGGTGTCTGAGACCCAGATCTTTTGAAGCTACCCAGCAGACTCTGCACACCCTTCTTCACGCTGGAGCCGACTCGGCGGGCCACAGAATCAGCAGGAGGACCGGGCAGACAAGAGCCACTGCTGGGAGGCCGAGCATCCAAACACTTCTGATACCTCAGCTGGAAATCATGAAAGATATCGTTTAAAACATTTTAGAAGAACAGGAACATATTTCAACTTAAACTAGTTATTAGATTATACAAACTCTGTACAGCTGTGGCCAAAAGTATTGGAAGTGACATAAATGTTGTGTTTCCTACTTATTTGCCGCTTCAGTATTCAGTATGGTGCAGATTCACATTATTTGTAGATTATTGTGCAGAGTGATCAGAAGCATTTGAAATAATTTCAAAAAGATTCATTGGCGAAAAATGAAAAGAAAAGAAAAAAGACCTTCACCATGTTTTGGCCCTGGCATAAAAGACCAGCTAGATGTGGCTGAAGGTGAACAATACCCAGCGCATTCTAAGGTGACCCTTAAAGGAAATTGTGATGGGAAAAAAAAAAAAAAAACAAGATGGGAGGAAAAAATATATTATTTCAATGCTTTTGTGTTCTCTTGCAATTATATAGTTGGGTGTTTATATTGTATTTAATTTGCGGGCATCAGGGAGCCATTATAAACATTTTCACTTTCATGTTTGAATTCGCGATAACGTGTATGTGTATGATTTTTTTTCAAGATAAGATATTTGTCAATGATGCATGGAGCAGAGCAGATGCTTTCAATTTTATAATTGAAGCGTCTGTTGTCCAATTGAACTAAACGTTTTTTATTTCTATAAAAGCAAAACGACAGTGGGGACAAGTAATGTAATGTAACCGACTACCACAGTAAGCCTAACTATGAGAGGGCTCTGTAGACTGCGTTATTCATTTTCCATGCCGTTCAGAATAATGTATTCGCTTTGGCCACACGCTAACATCATTTCACTAATCATTTTACCAGTACATGAGTACTATCATTCAGAATCACTTTATCATTCTGACTGGATTAGAAGAGCAAACTGATTGATATAAAAGGAGGGAAGAAGTACTTCCAATCATTGTCTTTGCAGTGGTTCCCTCCACAGAAAGGTGTGCAGTCATTATCACTATGCATTGAATGGCCTCATGCAAGGAAATTGCAACTGAAAGAATCATCAACTAGATTAAGAATGGAGAGAGGTTTAACTGAAGTGATGTCCCAGAGTGTCCAGCAAACACCAGGACTGTCTCCTCATGAGGAGCCGCTGCAGAACCGTGTCTCCAGTGCAGATCTGCACAATATTGGCAGCAGATTCTTGAGATGCATCTGGACACACAAGACTATTGGACAACGGAAAATAGTATTTTCTATAGAACAGGGAAGCTATTTTTCCATGGCCAGAGAAATAGTCTTCTTTGAGAGTCTAAGGAACTTCTCTTGAGGATTGATTAAAGATCGGACGGTTAGTTTTGCTGGACAAAGCATATTATTCGATAATAAATTAATCCCATTAAGGGTTGTCCTGACAATCGATCTATTTTAGACAATTGACATATTAATATTTAATTATAATTCATGGTGATTGATTATTGATAGTACAATTGATCTATTTTTGCCTACCTGTATGGAGAACTGATTATAATTTGTTGTATTCAGTTGTCCATACAGATCATTGGCAATTTATTCCCTTGACGGGGAATTTAATCTCTGTATGCGATCCCTGATCATGTTCATGATTCGTTATTAAAATTATATTCCCTTTATTATTTGAGCTTGGATCCCTTACAGTGATGAGCTGTGCATTTTCCACCACAATGGGACACGTCACAACGCAAGAGTGATAATGAAGTGGCTCAGATATCATTACAGTTAAACAGAAAACCTGTGATCAGAAGAATAGCCCTAATAATGCAAAAATACATAATTTTTTCAAACCATCGACCAGGATTGGCCCAGAAGCTGACATTCAGCATGTTAAAGTGAACTGCAGAGGCTATGAAGAAGGGTCAACACTTTTAAATATTGACTCTTTGCATAAACTGAACGTTTTGCAAATAAAATCCTTTAAAACGTAAGAAATTCCCATTATTTTTCCGTATACTGCTACAAATAATCTACAAATACTGAAGCAGCAAACTTTGCAATAACAAAAAAATAAGGTGTCAATATATTATGCCAATACTTTTGGTCCCGAATGATCTCATTTATCAAAATTATCTAATTTATACTGTTAAAACTGAAGTGTGTAATTCCAGTGATTCCAAACACCACAGGTTCATTGAATAATCACATATGAATTCAATTATGAGAGCTGCAATGGGGGGATTAAAAACTTAAAGTTCTTGTTCATTCCCAAAACCAAGAACATGACATCAGAAGACTTTGAATATACAGCAACAATCATATGAACTAACCTATGACTGTTATGGAGCATCACAGAACATACAGGTAAAAAAGCCACAGTTTTTAATCATATAATTAACACTTATATTGTGGCGATCTTAGCAAAAATATCACTCACAAATTAATATTTTTGGACTGTTTTAGTCTCCGTCTGGAGCCCTGCACTGTGTGCAACACCATGAACTATCTGTATCTCTTTTACATCTGCAGTAAATTAGATGATTCTGATTAAATTCTGTGTTGAATTTGTGCTTTAGATGATTAGATAGGCATAAGCTTACCATGCAGGCAGCCTGTACAGCCTCACTTAGACTGGCTGCGTTAGGATCACACCAGAACATGTGACAGATGAAGTCTCCAGGTCCCTCTGCCATGATAAATGCAAACGTGTGCACATCCTTCCCGACTCCCATGAACGACAGGAAACGCACACGACACTCGGAAAGAACTTCCTCGGACTGTGTTGGTGACATTGAGAGGTGTAATATCAGTGAAGTGATTCATCCAAGCAGATTGTTACAATACAGCATTACGTATTTGTGACCGTCACACTATTACATACAGTTGTGGTCAGAATTATTGGCACCCCTGGTAAATATGATTAAAGATGGCTGTAAAAAATAATTTTGCATTGTTTATCCTTTGGATCTTTCAACTATTATTATTTATTTTTTTTAATCTAACCTTTCATTGAAGTAAAAGAATTAGAAGTGGGGAGAAAATCACATTATGAAATAAATGTTTTTCTCCAAAACACATTGGCCACAATTATTGGCACTCCAAGAATTAAAAAAAAAAAAAAAAAAAAAAAAATCTCTGAAGTATATTCCCATTAATATTTACATTCTTTAGCACACCAGGGTGACTAGGAACATGAAACTGTAAAGCTTTGACTTCTTGGTTCAAAGGAGTATAAATATGAGGAAAGAAAGAAAAAAAGCACAAAATTAAAATTCCCTTAATCATAAAACTAATTCTGATGTGCAGCAAAAAAGTTTGGTTCACAAAATAGAAAATGGCTATAATAAAATTGGGACACCATCAGGGCAATAATTGGATGATGTTCCAATCAACTAAAGATGTTATGAATCCGCCTGGAAGAGGACGTGTGTTTATATTGTCCTAATGCAAGAGTTTGAGGATCCAAGGATAACAGATGGAGAATTAGTGGAGTCTTGGGGTCAGAAAGCCTTTACATTTTTTTTTAATTCAAACAACCCCTACAAAACCAAATGTTGTTTGTGAGGGTTTCAAGAAAAATCTTCTTCGCTCACCCCAAAACAAACTCCAGCATATTCAGTGTTCAGACATGACTGGAACTTTAAAACGAACTGAATTGTATGGTCAGATGAAAAGAGAGAAGAAAAAAAAAAGCTTTTTGGTGGCAAATCCACCAGATGGGTTTGGTGAAGACAGGGATAAAAAGTACCCCATGCCCACGGTTAAATATACTGCTGGATCTTTAATATTGTGTATGGAAGTAAAATAATGCCAAATGTTTTTGAAATAAAAAGCCTGTTGAATTGCACTACTTGAAAAAAATATGCATTGCATTAACCCTGCTTGTATTTTAATGCATTGTATTTTTAGGGTTTGCATTTTTATGGGCTGAAATTTAGCATGGTTGAATATTTAAGCTGTGAATATTTATATTCAAAACATTCCAAACACATTTTCATTAGTAAAATTTCAATAATACATATTCACCTTTCATATTTCACTTCCAAAATATTCAAACTGATTAAAAATACAACCTAAAATATTCAACAGGCGGTTTTCAGTGCATTTTATTTCGCTTTGCAAATTCGCTTCCACAAATTCAGTGGTTCAAATTCGACAGTAAATTCAACGTTGACGTCCAGGAACTGCAGGAAAAGCAGTAGATTACCGAGCATAATCTCCATCTGCTGTTAGTCGACCTCACCAGCAGGGGGTGCTAGCGCGTGTTGTTGACGAAGACCAGAGCAACAGTTAGAGCAAGCCATTCATTCATGTGTGGAGGAATGAAGGATCTGGAGAGATTCTGTGTGGAGGATTGAAGGATCTGGATGGAGAAATGAAGGATCTGGAGAGATTCTTTATGGGTGAATGAAGGATCTGGAGAGATCCTTTATGGGTGAATGAAGGATCTGGAGAGATTCAGGGATATTCTGTATGGAGAAATGAAGGATCTGGAGAGATTCTGTGTGGAGAAAAAATGGAGTGCAACTGGAAGAAAACAAAACTAGAGGTATTTCGGATTTCGTGGAAGGAGAGCTCGATTGCTTACAGAGAGGCTTTAAAAGCTGCTAGATCTGCTTATTTTTCAACCCTATTAGAAGAAAATAAACAATCCTAGGTATTTATTTGAAACAGTGGCTAAACTAACGAAAAAGAAAGTTTAAAGTTTCCGGGCAACACAGTAATGACTTTATGAACTTCTTCACTTATAAGATTGATAATATCAGAGACAAAATTATAATTATGCAACCGTCTACTACAGTATCGCATCAGGGAGTGCATTGTAGTCTCCCTGAGGAAAAATTTTATTCATTTGTTCCTATAGGAGAGGAAGAATTCTGCAAACTCGTTAATTCATCTAAATCGACAACTTGTATGTTAGACCCTATACCGACTAAGCTTCTGAAAGAGATGCTTCCAGAGATCATAGATCCTCTTCTTAATATCATTAATTCGTCTTTGTCTCTAGGATACCAAAAACCTTGAAGCTGGCTATGATAAAACCGCTTGTTAAAAAAACGCAATTTGATCCTTCAGAATTAGTCAATTACAGGCCGATCTCAAATCTGCCTTTTCTGTTAAAGATATTAGAAAAAGCAGTATCCTCACAACTGGTGGATTGAAGGATCTGGATGGAGAAATGAAGGATCTGGAAAGATTCTTTATGGGTGAATGAAGGATCTGGAGAGATTCTGTATGGAGAAATGAAGGATCTGGAGAGATTCTGTGTGGAGGATTGAAGGATCTGGAGAGATTCTGTGGAGGAATGAAGGATCTGGAGATATTCTGTGGAGGAATGAAGGATCTGGAGATATTCTGTGGAGGAATGAAGGATCTGGAGATATTCTGTGTGGAGGAATGAAGGATCTGGATAGATTCTGTGTGGAGGATTGAAGGATCTGGAGATATTCTGTGGAGGAATGAAGGATCTGGACATATTCTGTGGAGGAATGAAGGATCTGGAGATATTCTGTGGAGGAATGAAGGATCTGGAGATATTCTGTGGAGGAATGAAGGATCTGGAGATATTCTGTGGAGGAATGAAGGATCTGGAGAGATTCTGTGTGGAGGAATGAAGGATCTGGAGATATTCTGTGGAGGAATGAAGGATCTGGAGAGATTCTGTGTGGAGGAATGAAGGATCTGGAGAGATTCTGTGTGGAGGATTGAAGGATCTGGAGAGATTCTGTGTGGAGGAATGAAGGATCTGGAGATAATCTGTGTGGAGGAATGAAGGATCTGGAGAGATTCTGTGTGGAGGAATGAAGGATCTGGAGATATTCTGTGGAGGAATGAAGGATCTGGAGATATTCTGTGTGGAGGAATGAAGGATCTGGAGATATTCTGTGGAGGAATGAAGGATCTGGAGAGATTCTGTGTGGAGGAATGAAGGATCTGGAGAGATTCTGTGTGGAGGAATGAAGGATCTGGAGATATTCTGTGTGGAGGAATGAAGGATCTGGAGATATTCTGTAGAGGAATAAAGGATCTGGAGATATTCTGTGTGGAGGAATGAAGGATCTGGAGATATTCTGTGTGGAGGAATGAAGGATCTGGAGATATTCTGTGGAGGAATGAAGGATCTGGAGATATTCTGTGGAGGAATGAAGGATCTGGAGAGATCCTGTGTGGAGGAATGAAGGATCTGGAGATATTCTGTAGAGGAATGAAGGATCTGGAGATATTCTGTGTGGAGGAATGAAGGATCTGGAGATATTCTGTGTGGAGGAATGAAGGATCTGGAGATATTCTGTGGAGGAATGAAGGATCTGGAGATATTCTGTGTGGAGGAATGAAGGATCTGGAGAGATTCTGTGTGGAGGAATGAAGGATCTGGAGAGATTCTGTGGAGGAATGAAGGATCTGGAGATATTCTGTGTGGAGGAATGAAGGATCTGGAGAGATTCTGTGTGGAGGAATGAAGGATCTGGAGATATTCTGTGGAGGAATGAAGGATCTGGAGATATTCTGTGTGGAGGAATGAAGGATCTGGAGATATTCTGTGTGGAGGAATGAAGGATCTGGAGAGATTCTGTGTGGAGGAATGAAGGATCTGGAGATTCTGTGTGGAGGAATGAAGGATCTGGAGATATTCCGTGTGGAGGAATGAAGGATCTGGAGAGATTCTGTGTGGAGGAATGAAGGATCTGGAGAGATTCTGTGGAGGAATGAAGGATCTGGAGATTCTGTGTGGAGGAATGAAGGATCTGGAGATTCTGTGTGGAGGAATGAAGGATCTGGAGATATTCCGTGTGGAGGAATGAAGGATCTGGAGAGATTCTGTGTGGAGGAATGAAGGATCTGGAGAGATTCTGTGGAGGAATGAAGGATCTGGAGAGATTCTGTGTGGAGGAATGAAGGATCTGGAGAGATTCTGGGTGGAGGAATGAAGGATCTGGAGAGATTCTGTGGAGGAATGAAGGATCTGGAGAGATTCTGTGTGGAGGAATGAAGGATCTGGAGATATTCTGTGGAGGAATGAAGGATCTGGAGATATTCTGTGGAGGAATGAAGGTTCTGGAGAGATTCTGTGTGGAGGAATGAAGGATCTGGAGAGATTCTGTGTGGAGGAATGAAGGATCTGGAGATATTCTGTGGAGGAATGAAGGATCTGGAGATATTCTGTGTGGAGGAATGAAGGATCTGGAGATATTCTGTGGAGGAATGAAGGATCTGGAGATATTCTGTGGAGGAATGAAGGATCTGGAGAGATTCTGTGTGGAGGAATGAAGGATCTGGAGATATTCTGTGGAGGAATGAAGGATCTGGAGATATTCTGTGGAGGAATGAAGGATCTGGAGAGATTCTGTGTGGAGGAATGAAGGATCTGGAGATATTCTGTGGAGGAATGAAGGATCTGGAGAGATTCTGTGGAGGAATGAAGGATCTGGAGAGATTCTGTGTGGAGGAATTAAGGATCTGGAGATATTCTGTAGAGGAATGAAGGATCTGGAGATATTCTGTGGAGGAATGAAGGATCTGGAGAGATCCTGTGTGGAGGAATGAAGGATCTGGAGATATTCTGTGGAGGAATGAAGGATCTGGAGAGATTCTGTGTGGAGGAATGAAGGATCTGGAGATATTCTGTGTGGAGGAATGAAGGATCTGGAGATATTCTGTGTGGAGGAATGAAGGATCTGGAGAGATTCTGTGTGGAGGAATGAAGGATCTGGAGAGATTCTGTGTGGAGGAATGAAGGATCTGGAGAGATTCTGTGTGGAGGAATGAAGGATCTGGAGAGATTCTGTATGGAGGAATGAAGGATCTGGAGATATTCTGTGTGGAGGAATGAAGGATCTGGAGAGATTCTGTGGAGGAATGAAGGATCTGGAGAGATTCTGTGTGGAGGAATGAAGGATCTGGAGATATTCTGTGGAGGAATGAAGGATCTGGAGAGATTCTGTGTGGAGGAATGAAGGATCTGGAGATATTCTGTGTGGAGGAATGAAGGATCTGGAGATATTCTGTGTGGAGGAATGAAGGATCTGGAGATATTCTGTGTGGAGGAATGAAGGATCTGGAGAGATTCTGTGTGGAGGAATGAAGGATCTGGAGAGATTCTGTGTGGAGGAATGAAGGATCTGGAGAGATTCTGTGTGGAGGAATGAAGGATCTGGAGAGATTCTGTGTGGAGGAATGAAGGATCTGGAGAGATTCTGTATGGAGGAATGGTCTCTGATCTCTTGTCATGCGTTCTCCAAACTCATCGGGCATTATAGGAGAAGAATCAGAGCTGTTATCTTAGCAAAAGGAGGTTGCAAAAAGTATTTAATAAAAGGGTGCCAATAATTATGGCCAATGTTTTTTGGAGAAAAGCATTAATTTCATAAAGCATGTATTTCATAATGTGATTAACCCCCCAGTTTCAATTCTTTTACTTCAATGAAAGGTTCGATTTTTGCAATTTCTTTGAATGTAAAAACAAAAGGAAAAACAATGCAGATTTACTTTTACAATCATCTTTGATCACATTTACCAGAGGTGCCAATAATTCTGACCAAAACTGTATGATACTGAAATACTGCAAGATTGTCAACAGACACACACTTTACCTCAGAAGTTATAATGGTGAGTGTAGCGGACGCCACGTTCACGTTCACCGCTGTCCAATCCTCCTTGTCTTTGTTGTTGAGGGCCGTCTCCAGCGCTACATTAATAACCTCCATGCCTGCAGGAGACACATACCAACACAACTCCACTATGATTTCAGGCAGCTACATTTGATTTGAACATGGCAATAAATAGATGTTATTTTGAGTGCTCGAGTTGATGACACATAGGGCTGTCGCGATAACAGCAATATTAAAATACAGCGATACTGACAAGCCAACCGCAGAGCAAGCAACCGCGATATTCACATTTTCTTTTTTCATAAGGCTATGCCCTTATTAAAAATGTATCAAGCCAAGGTACTCAAGAATTTAAGCAAATATATATATAAAAATGCTTTTATTTAATCATGGCTTTGGCAATTAAAATCAGTTTACAGATAACACACCGATGAGTTGTGGCCAATGAGCCTTCATCAGGGTGTCCTATGCCCTTCTTATTTTGCACTTTGTGCATGTGTATTGAATGTTAAATAAGTTCATAATGATATCAAGACTGTGTTTACCATGGTGATTTGTACTTAACAAGCCTAAACAGACAGTGAATGAGAGAGAAAGATCAACTGAGCGTGTGCGATTACCTGTCCTTCAGGTCACATCGTATATTAGTGTAAAGGTTGCCGCGTCCAAGGAAAGATAAATATTTGTCGCATCATCCTTTTAACGTTTAAGGGTATTTCCCATGAACGGCATCAGAGTTGATCAATGCAATTGATCTCTATGGGGTGAAGCATCAGCTTCAGCTTTTCCCATGCGACGCATTGCTTGTCAGCTGAGTCTTGAAAAGTTGAGCTCAAAGTTAAAATAATTAACACCTTGTTTTATTACATCTATCTTTAAATGTATCAGCGTTTTTGTTTGTTAAATGAACGGTTTAGTGACTTACTCAAAGACAGTCCCTTGCAGCCACCTAGTGCTGCAACAATGAAACTGTGCTGAGTGAGAGCCTGTCTATCCGCAGAGACAAGCAGTGCTGGAGAAATATGAGCTGAAAGACTCTCCTCAAGTGAGATTCGATCTAACTGTTATACATATAACAATAGTCTAACAAGCTTATTGTCAGGTTTATGTTCTGCTATGCGTACCCTTATTTTTACATTCACTTCCGGTTTACTACAGTTTAGTTGCGGTTACATGGGTTACTGAATATGTCCTCGTTTTTGTGCCTGCTGACCACACCATAACACTTATTTATATAGCAATAAATAAATATAAATATACCAATGAATAAATGACGCTATTGAGCCACTCAAAATTACCGCAAGGTAATTTTCCTTCACTGCGATAGCTCTAATGGCATAGCCACATAAAAACATGCGACAGCAATCAGTTTTGGTGCAGAAAAAAAACAGGCAAAGCATGCATTTTGTATATAATAATATGAGAGTAAAGTGTTAATAAACAGACGGCATCCTACCAACTGGTTTTGTCACCGGCACACGACCCAAATACCAAACCTGGAAGTGCTGGGCCAGCTCATTCTTAGGAGCTGGGAACTCTGGAGGAGAAAAGATCAGAATCAGTCATAACAGTATAATTCCATTATCCATTACAATACTCGTTCAAAGAGGTGATGTAAACATTTAAAAATAAAAGTGTTGTCAAACCCAACACTTTCAACAGCGTTACATACTGTATAACATTTAGATCCGGACTGGAGAACATCCACAAAACAAAAGCTAAATTCATAAGTTACCCTGGAAAGGGATGTCCCTAAGCCTGGAGGGATCAGTGTTTAGTCTGCCGGAAGACTTCCTCTGGGCCATGATCTTGAGAAAAAGATAAACAAATAAAGCAAACTAATAACAAAAAGCACATGGATACCACTGCAATACCAGTCACTAGTATGATGCTTGTGCGTTGTGGTCTCGATCTCCAAATTGATCTCAAAGTGTAAGCCACACAGCTGTAAATGCAAATAGAAGTGACACTTGTGTAAAGAGGGTTTTAAAGGCTGAAATTGCTATATTGTGTATATGATGTTAAAAAAAGTTATGTGCAACATGTAATGAAAAAGATCTTAATGAGCACTGACTGACACACACAGACATTTCTCACAGACAGCATGCGAACATGACCTTTTGTGGCTTATTGCGCTTGAATGGTCAAATACACACATCAAAAAATTAGTATTCTCATGAAGTTGGTTTTGTCTTAAATGAGCATATCAGCCTAATAAACCTGCTGCTGTCTGTGTCATTAATGTTAATCAAACAACAAAAGGCAAAGAGAAATCACTCACTGTCCGACAAAATAACTTTAGTATCTTTAATAAGAATCCATGTATATTTAATTCATAAAGCAAAGACTATTGATTATTCAATTTCTGTATTATTTCTTACATGTAAAATAATGGAAAAAAGAAGTGTGAAGTCTGTATACTGAAAATAGCAGCTCCAACTAATTGTATTGATCGCACAACGTTTCAACCATCAGGTACAAACACACCACAAGATATTCGGGCCGATTTCTCCCCTTCTGACTAGTGAACTTCCGATTATCTTGATGGTTCTACAGATTATTTTATCAGATTTTCCTGTGGTTTGAGTGTTAAGAGTGACTGAACCTGCTCGGATGAACGTCGGAACCGCCCCGATCGTGAATCGTAAATATTCAACTTGTTAAATATTTACGATCAGAAATCCTGATGTGTGGGGGGAACCCCGAGGACAAACCCGAACGTACTCAGTGGATTGTCAGGTGGAACAAAAAGATACCCAATCAGAAAGCAAGCTGACAGAAGGCGGAAGCATAACAACCATAGTCATGGCACATTTACAGTCCATGCTCCCGCCATCTCCACGACTATTAGTATATATGATAATAAATTAATAAGAGAAAAAAAGAAAAGATTCTTACAATAAACAAAATATACATAAAATGACAATGATATCCAATTTTACCCTCTCTTACTAGTAAGATAATACATTATAAAGCAGTATCAAACTATAACAAGATCTTAATTGTTAAAAACTAAACCTTTAATTATAATAATATTATGAGCAACAGATCAAGGAATAAATAAATCACTATTAAAAAAGGCTGAATCCTCATTCAGCCTTGATGGTGACAAAGTATTAAAGTATAAATCTAAAAACATTCCCTTTGTAACAACTTCTCATAATCAACTCTTAAGGTTTTTTTTTTACCTATTGTAAAGCACTGGCATTATGGTCAACTTGTTTAAAATGAGACACTATATGAGTATGCATATCTCCGTCCCTAATATTACTACGATGTTCGCTAATGCGAGTATGCAATGGTCTAGAAGTTTCACCAAAATATGCAAGACCACAAGGGTACCGAATGAGAAATCACGCGAGTAGAAGAACAGGTAATAGTACTGCATATCAGAATATTGCGACCAGTGTGCAGATGACTAAAATAATTGCATTTGTGTGTAAAGGCAAACTGGGCGCAATTGCCACAGCTATAATTCCCTGGGGGAAGAGTTGGAATGCTTTGTTTTACACGAGAAGGAAATTCGCAAAGTCGCAAAGATTATTTTGAAAACCTAATGTGTCTAATTAAGGTGATCACCTGTTTTCTATAAAGAGTTATTTTTATTGCATATGGGTATTGGGTATTTAAATAAGTTTTTCTTACATCCTCGTAAGCTAATTGTCAATCCCTCACTGAGCAATGACGAAGTTTAGGTCTTTCATAACTTTTTTGTAACTACAACATAAGCATAATCAATTTTTAAAGAGTTCAAAATGTTCTACAGCACAGAAAAAACATTACCTGCTGTACAAAGATATACTCAAATAGTGATGGAATATACTTAAGTACAAAAAAACATCAATCTTAAAAATGTGTTTATGATGCTTGAGTGGCACTTACTGGATCTATTTACTCAAGACTCTCAATACATGCAAGGGCAGTGTATTCACATCTTTTATTAACTTTTATAACCTTTATCCTCATAACCAACAAAAGTAAGGTTCTCATCTACATCGCATACTATTAGTCACCTCACTCTTAAGAAGTTTTCTGAGAAACCACTCCAATTATTATTCCCTGCTCATAAATACCTGAACTGCTGTTGTTTCAATAAATCTAGGATATTTTGCTCACTGCAGCGCACAACGTCTTCAAACAAGAAATATGAATATTTTCAGCAAGCAGCTCAGATGTCCTTACCTTAGAGCAGATGTCATGCATGCTTGTGGCGATGTTTTTTGCAGGGGTGTCACACCGAAATACATGACACTTGAGCACATGAGTCAACTTGTCTCGAGCCACATATGCAAAGTCCCTGCAATAAGAGACAAGAAACAAAACTAAACTGCTGCATGTATTCATAATCATTTCAATTCATCAACACACCCATAAACTTGTGTGAACAGTAATAAATGTAGGAATGAGATGCTAACACTGTCTCAGTAGCTGACACTATGGGAACACAGTCTGGTTTGACGGCTGTCTGAAGCATAGAATCACACCAACAGTACCAGCCTTCCCTACTAAGGTGTTGTTTTAATTATGCCTTTTAAGAATGTGGTCATGCTATCATAGATAGATTTCCTAGTAAGGAAATCAATCAGAGTCATGGCTGGCTACGCAGCGTCTTATTCCCTACACAGGAAACCAAGATTATATACACTAACCAAAAACGTTCACTTCCATAGGTTTACTTCAAAGCTGCGTCAGTTACTGACACAAGGGAAACGCTGTACCAACATGCACTACTACTAGGTAGCCACTCATTCGTCAGCATTTGAGAACAAAGTTGCAGAGACTTACGAACACAGTGACTAGGGCTGCCCGTGACTAAAGAATTTTTGTATTCGATTAGAAGTTGTTCACTTAAGCCAATAGTCAACTAAACGCACGTTTATGTTATTAATCTCATTACTTAAAGTAGATAGTGGTTTCTCCCACCCTCTCCTGCTCAGACTCGACTCTCACGCGGGTTACCAGATTGAGGACACACAACAGGAGCAAGCGCTATAGACAATGGAAGACAAGGACACCCTGTAAGTTGAGTTGATTTATCCACGTTTAATATGCTTCTGTTCATAGAGATTTTAAGATGGATGCCGAGGCTTTTTAAAGTTGCAATCGAAATTAAATCAACCCCCATTGCAAATCAGGTTTATTGGCAAAATTTACAGACTTTCAGCTGTTTGCAGTAAACAAATCAAACCAAAGTAATTGAAATAGCTCAACACAACAAATGTTTCCCAATTTCTGCAGTTTCAAAATTATTCAACTCCCTGAAAAGAATCCCTCACAACAGCACAAATCTGAAGAAAAAAAAAAGTCTAAAGCACACCTGATGCAACTAATCAAGGGCTTCATTAGTTGCACCAGGTGTGCTTGAGCTAGAACACATGAAATATCTGAACTAGGCTTGTTGAGTGTCACGTTTGACTGCATGTTTGAAATGCATGCAAACGAATGGTCCAAAAAGTTAATAGAAGATTTCATCGCCCTTCACAAACAAGGAACAGGATACAAAAAGAAAGCAAAGTTTGCAAGTTCAAAGTTAAAGGAACAGTGGTTACACTACCTGGACGGGGCAGAAAAAAGAAGGTACCGGTTGCAACCAGATTTCTGAGAAGGCAGGTTCAGAAAAACCCTTGAGTGACTGCAAAAGACCTGCAGCAAGAATTGGTGGCAACAGGCACTGAGGTGTCAGCTGCACAGTAAGTCACGTACTAAACACAGATGGTTTCCATGCCAGAACTCCAACACTAGTCAAGTCATCTTCATTTATATATCACTTTTAACAATGTAGATTGTTTCAAAGCAGCTTTACAGAGGTAAACATATAATTTAAGGTAACAGAGATTGTTTTAGCTTTATAGCGGTTCTTGAATAATGTTATTTTCCAGCTAAAGTTAGTTTTGATTGATTCACTTCCGTTGAAATTATCATTTGTTATTAAATTAGGAACTACTAAGACGACGGCGTTCTCTCTACACAGACTTTAAACGCGAACCTGTGATAAACGCTGATGGCGTTCACATGCGCATTAAGAATTGATTCTATAGTTATGTGCGTTTAAATATGTGCGCAGGTTTGTAATTCCCTACAAATCATGCCTAAACAAACTACTTGTCTTGCCTATAAATTTGATACAGAATTTTTTTTCATTTTATCACTTCGGGGTGGGTACGCGAACCGGAATCCCCACAACGCTTTATCTGTAGAGTGGTAAAGGGATCCTCCATAGGGAGAGGCTAGTTGGCACTTCAGCACTGCATTGTCATCGGGTCCAGGCAAAGCTCCTAGTCAGATCTGGATACGGCAGGCTGCAGGAAAACCTCAGGATAAATAAAGACACTAAAATTAGCGTAGATGCCATTCTTCTTATGATGTGTTGTGAACTTTTTTCTTCTAAAGTGTAGAAAAGTCAGAAGCGCAGCCCAGGAGACGTTGGGATATCTTTCAACAGGATTCTTTATTCAGAAGTCGCGGTTGCGTTGCTGTAGTGTATTTCATCCAAGTCTAACTAAGGCAAACTACAGACTGTAGTTTATACCTTTAAAGGGGGAGGAGTTACATAGAGGTGGAGACAATCTAAACAAAGCATGTAAATGAAGTATGCAGGTTTAGGAATCTGCCCTAGACTACCAATCCTAATCCAATCAGCATAACTATTCAAACGAACAGGACAGGCAGGACTCTCTTGCTGAGACAGGAGCACCAAAAACC
The DNA here is from genome assembly GCA_030578275.1 of Meda fulgida. Lineage (NCBI taxonomy): Eukaryota > Metazoa > Chordata > Actinopteri > Cypriniformes > Leuciscidae > Meda > Meda fulgida. The sequence continues at coordinate 99,605 of CM060618.1, read as the reverse complement.
ATTTAAAGACAAAAGGTGATAGTCTCAGTAATCTGATTAACTTACTTTACAATAGAGAGATCAGGACAGTCAGGAATATCACGCTGGTAACCCTGACCGTTTGCAGAGATTTCCTGATCTCATCAGCATAACAGTCTCATATATAGATGGTAATCCAATCAGCCTGATTGTATCACGCATACCTTCACATTATCATAGAGACAAAAACACAGCCGTATCTTGAGACAAAAGCTAAGGTCAGACACCTGAATTGCTTGACTTAATCTCCTTTAAATCACATTTATACCTCAAATATGGAGAACACTAGTATTTTAACTGAGAAAGTAATGCACACATTATATTGAAACCTAAATTAAACATTTAATACATTTGTAACACTACAGATGTAACGAGCATATCAGGATTTAATGGAAGTGTTCCCAGTTCCGGCTGACCTAATCTATGCAGCCTAACATTGAATTATAGAAGTCGATAATGTTTTATGAGAATGCTAGTTAAAAGAGATGTTTTTAATCTAGCTTTGAACTGACAGTGTGTGTCTGTGTCCCGGACAATGTTAGGAAGATTGTTCCAAAGTTTTGGTCCTAAATAGGAAAAGGATCTTCCGCCAGCAGTCGATTTTGATATTCTAGGTATTATCAACTGGCCGGAATTTTTAGATCGCAATAGATGTGAAGGACTATAATGCGTTAAGAGCTCGCTCAAGTACTGCGGAGCTAAACCATTTAGTACTTTTTAAGTAATCAGCAATATTTGAAAATGTATACAATGTTTAATAGCGAGCCAATGCAGTGTTGACAGAACCGGGCTAATATGGTCATACTTCCAGAAGTAGCTGTAATTTGTTTATTAAGCGTGCAGGGCAACCTTAGTAGAGCATTACAATAATCTAGCCTTGATTTCATGAACGCATGAACTAATTGTTCCGCATTTGTCAATGAGAGCATAAGGCGTAAATTAGATATATTTTTAAGATGGAAAAATGCGGTTTTACAGACACTAGACACGTGACTTTCAAATGAAAGATTGCTATCAAAGAGCACACCCAGGTTCCTAACCGACGACGAAGACTTAACAGAGCAGTCATCAAGTGTTAGACAGTATTCTAGGTTATTACGTGTGGAAGTTTTTTGTCCAATAATTAGAATCTCTGTTTTTTCAGAATTTAGTAGTAGGAAATTACTAGTCATACAATTTTTTTATATCAGCAATGCATTCCGTTAATTTTGTGAATTGGTAAGTTTTGTCAGGGCATGAAGAAATATACAGCTGGGTATCAACGGCATAACAGTGAAAGCTAATTCCATGTTTCCTAATGATATCTCCTAATGGTAGCATGTACAGAGTGAACAGCAGCGGTCCTAGTACTGAGCCTTGTGGTACGCCATACTGAACTTGTTTTCGATAAGACATGTCTTCATTTACTGCTACAAACTGATAACGGTCTGATAAGTATGATTTAAACCATGCTAGTGCAATTCTACTAATGCCAACATAGTTTTCTAGTCTATTTAAAAGAATGTTGTGGTCAATGGTGTCAAATGCAGCACTAAGATCAAGTAACACTAATGGAGATATACAACCACGATCGGATAAGAGCAAATCATTTGTAACTGTAATGAGAGCTGTCTCAGTACTATGGTACGGTCTAAATCCTGACTGAAAATCCTCGCAGATATCATTTCTTTCAAGAAAGGAACACAGTTGTGAGGATACTGCTTTTTCTAATATCTTTGACAGAAAAGGCACATTTGAGATCGGCCTGTAATTGACTAATTCTGTAGGATCAAGTTCCGTTTTTTTAAACAAGCGGTTTAATCATAGCAAGCTTAAAGGTTTTTGTCATGTAACCTAGAGACAAAGATGAATTAATGATATTTAGAAGAGGATCTGTGACATCTGGAAGCATCTCTTTCAGTAGCTTAGTCAGTATAGGGTCTAACATACAAGTTGTCGATTTAGATGAATTAACGAATTTGCTAAATTCTTCCTCTCCTAAATTAACAAATGAATCAAATTTTTCCTCGGGGAGACTACAATGCACTCCCTGATGCGATGCTGTAGTAGACGGTTGCATAGTTATAATTTTCTCCCTGATATTATCGATCTTATAAGTGAATAAGTTATAAGTTCATAAAGTCATTACTGCTGTGTTGCTTGGAAACATCGGTGCTTGAAGCTTTCTTTTTCATTAGTTTAGCCACTGTTTCAAATAAATACCAAGGATTATGTTAATTTTCTTCTCATAGGGTTGAAAAATAAGAGGATCTAACAGCTTTTAAAGCCTCTCTGTAAGCAATCGAGCTCTCCTTCCTTGAAATCCGAAATACCTCTAGTTTTGTTTTCTTCCAGTTGCGCTCCATTTTTCTGGCTCCAAGGTTATTGATAAAGCAATCTTTAGTGGCAGAAGTTATAGGTCTAACATATTTATAACACGGACTCGGCTTTGCAGCCTTGGCTAAATGTAATTTACATGAGACTAGATAATGGTCTGAGATGTCATCGCTCTGCTGCAGAATTTCAACGGCATCAACATCTATTCCAGGTGATAATATTAGATCTAGAGTATGATTACGACAATGAGTGGGTCCTGACACGTGTTGTCTAACTCCAATTGAGTTTACAATGTCTTTAAAAGCCAATCCCAATGCATCTTTTTCAATATCTATGTGTATGTTAAAATCACCAACAATTAGTACTAAATCTTTATGGTGCCCTGTATACAGTAGCCAGCAGAATTCTCAAACGTGATTTATCGTTTACACTATATATTTTTACATTAAGCACCAACACTTCAAAAGAAGTATATTTAAAACTAGATTTCTTAGTAGTTTTGAAAATATTACTATAAATTACAGCAACACCTCGCCCTTTGCGTTTCGGACGAGGTTCATGTTTATAACAATAATCTTGCGGGGTGGATCATTTAAAGTAATGTAATCGTTTGGTTTTAGCCAGGTTTCTGTCAAACACAGCACATCTAGATTATAATCTGAAATCATATCATTAACTATGAGCGATTTTGAAGTAAGGGATCGAATATTCAGCAACCCAAGCTTCATCATTTGCTCCTCTGTATTATATCTGTTTTTTATTTGTTGAACAGCAATTACATTTTTAACTTTAGATGGGTTTGAACATTTTTTGGATTTCCAAATTCGGGGAACAGACACAGTCTCTACATGATGATATCTAGGTGGAAGAGGCTCTATGTGATGGGATTTATCTGACCTTGGTGACACGAGGCGGCTAGCAGACGGTCGGTTTAGCCAGTCTGTCTGCTTCCTGACCTGGGCCCCAGATTGTCATGTTTTATCTCTAAGACTATGAGCCAAATTACTAGAGAGAAGAGCAGCACCATCCCAGGAGGGATGAATACCATCTCTTTTCAACAGGTCAGGCTTGCCCCAAAAACTTTTCCAATTGTCTATGGATTCTACATTATTATGCGGACACTATTCAGACAATCAGCGATTGAGTGAACATATTCTGCTAACCATCTCATCACTCCTGCGAACAGGAAGGGGGCCAGAGCAAATTACAGTGTCTGACATCGTACTTGCGAGTTCACACACCTCTTTAATATTAATTTTGGTGATCTCCGACTGGCGAAGTCGAACGTCATTAGTGCGGACATGAATAATGATCTTAGAGAATTTACAATTACCATTAGCCAGCACTTTTAAATTTGCTTTTGATGTCAGGCGCTCTGGCTCCCGGCAAACATGTGACTATGGTGGCTGGTGTCTCTATTTTCATGTTGCGTGTGATCGAATCACCAATTACCAGGGCACAATCAACAGTATTCTCAGTGGGTGTTTCACTGAGTGGGGCAAATCGATTTGTTATGGTAATCGGAATGGAAGAGTGGTTTTTTGATCCGCGACCAGAGCAATCTCTCACGGTCACCCATCTGCCCTGCTGTGTGGGCTCTACTTCAGCCGGAACCGAATCATGTAAAGATTTCACTATGCTAGGCGCATCCAAATTAGTATCTAAAGCTCTAGAACTATTTCTATCCTCAATTAAGAGTTTGGATGCGTGTCTGCGTAGTTCTGAAATCTTCTTCGTCAGCCTGACTCTCTCCTTGCATTTATCACATATAAATCCTATATTGCCAACGGAGAAGGCTATACTAAACATGTGACATGAAGTGCAGGTGACAATAACAGGACAAGACATTACTCACCGTGTTTGTTGACTGATTCTTACTCACCTGGGCTTTTTATGAACTCAAAAGGCGTGGGCGCGCGAGAGAAAAATAAATAAATAAATAACTGAGCGCACGGGTGGCGCGTTAACAGGCTAGCGAGTTACTACCGTGTTGTGCTAACAATAACGGAAGCTAGCAATGTAAGGTTAATCTGAGATGTTTGGTACGCTGTTGTAAAAACAACTAGAAATGATAGTAAATGATGGTTCAAAACAGAAAGAAATACGAAGCTAATACGAGGCTTAGATGGAGGGAGCTTACAGCCTTAAAGCAAACAAACTCACAGCAGGCAGCCCACTACACCACTACTGACCCAAAAGCACAAGAAAAGTCGGCTCCAATTTGTTCAAAATCATTTAAATAAGCCACAGAAGTTTTGGGATTCTGTTCTGTGGAGCGATTAAAAAAAAAAAAAAAAGATATTTTCGGCCCTCTGGATCGCGGTCAGGAGGAAGAAGAATGAAGCATAAGCTGTAAAGACTGTTTACAGTTCAGGATGGTGCTGCTCGGTGATGCTCTGGGGCTGCTTTATATCCTCTGGCACTGAAAACCTGCAGTGAGTTGGAAGGCAAGAAGTATCAGAAAATCCTAGGAAAAAACCTCATGCCATCAGTGAGTAAGCTAAAGCTTGGGCGTCAATGCATCTTCAACAGGACAATGATCCCAAACATGCCTCAAATTCCACTAAGGAATCCAGAAGAAGTCCTGGAAGATTCGACTGTGGCCATCATTGAACCCCATAGGACATTTCTGGTTGTATTTGAAGGCGGTTGCAGAACACAAACCCAAGAATATTACTGAACTGGAGGCCATTGCTCATGAGGAACGGGCTCAGATTCCTCAGAAACGCTGCCAGAAACTGCTGACTTATCGAATTTGCAGCAGCTCATAACAGCAAAAGGGTGTTCTACTAAGTACACAAGATGCTTGCCATGAAGCGGTTGATTGATTTAGAGACAGCAGAAGTCATTAAAAGTTGCATTTTCAGTTGAATTTGGGGAAACCACTTGAAACATTTGTTGTGTTGAGCTATTTCAATTACTTTTTATTTGTTCATTGCAAACAGCTGAAAGTCTGTAAATTTTGCCAATAAACCATTGATTTGCAATTGATTGCTCCTGTCTGCCTCGCTGCCTGCTGTGAGTTTGTTTGCTTCAAGGGCGTAAGCTCCGTCTAAGCCTCGTATTAGCTTCGTATTTCTTTGTTTTGAACCATCATTTACTATCATTTCTAGTTGTTTATACTACTAAATACAGCTTTCCTAACATCTCAGATTAACCTTACATCGCTAGCTTCCGTTATTGTTAGCACAACACGCTAGTAACTCGCTAGCCTGTGAACGCACCACCCGTGTGTGCTGTTATTTATTTATTTATCTCTCGCGCACCCGCGCCTTTGAGTTCATAAAAAGCCCAGGTGAGTAATAATCAGTCAACAAACACGGTGAGTAATGTCTTGTCCTGTTATTGTCACCTGCACTTCCATGTCACATGTTTAGTATAGCCTTCTCCGATGGCAATATAGGATTTATATGTGATAAATGCAAGGAGACAGTCAGGCTGACGGAGAAGATTTCAGAACTAGAGACACGCATCCAAACTCTAATTGAGAATAGAAAGAGTTCTAGAGCTTTAGATACTATTTTGGATGCGCCTAGCATAGTAAACTCTTTACATGATTCGGTTCCAGCTGAATTATTGCCTGAGCAGCAGGGCAGATGGGTGACCGTGAAAGATCGCGGATCAAAAAAACACTCTTCCGTTCTGATTACCATAACTCGATTTGCCTCACTCAGTGAAACACCCACTGAGAATTCTGTTGATTATGCCCTGGTAATTGGTGATTCGATCACACGGAACGTGAAAATAGAGACACCAGCCACCATGGTCACATGTTTGCCGGGAGCCAGAGATCAAAGCAAATTTAAAAGTGCTGGCTAATGCTAATCGTAAATCCTCTAAGATCATTATTCATGTCGGCACTAATGATGTTCGACTCCGTCAGTCGGAGATCACCAAAATTAATATTAAAGAGGTGTGTGAACTCTCAAGTACGATGTCAGGCACTGTAATTTGCTCTGGCCCCCTTCCTGTTCGCAGGAGTGATGAGATAGTTAGCAGAATATGTTCACTCAATCGCTGGTTGTCTGAATGGTGTCCGCATAATAATGTAGAATTCATAGACAATTGGAAAAGTTTTTGGGGCAAGCCTGACCTGTTGAAAAGAGATGGTATTCATCCCTCCTGGGATGGTGCTGCTCTTCTCTCTAGTAATTTGGCTCATAGTCTTAGAGCTAAAACATGACAATCTTGGGCTCAGGCCAGGAAGCAGACAGACTGGCTAAACCGACCGTCTGCTAGCGGCCTCGCGTCACCAAGGTCAGATAAATCCCATCACATAGAGGCTCTTTCACCTAGATATCATCATATAGAGACTGTGTCTGTTCCCCGAATTTGGAAATAAATAAAAAACGTCCAAACCCATCTAAGGTTAAAAATGTAATTGATATTCAACCAATAAAAACAGATATAATACAGATGAGCAAATAATAAAACTTGGGTTGCTGAATATTCGATTCCTTACCTCAAAATCGCTCATAGTTAATTATATGATTTCAGATTATAACCTAGATGTGCAGTGTTTGACAGAAACCTGGCTTAAACCAAACGATTACATTACTTTAAATGAGTCAACCCCACAAGATTAATGTTATAAACATGAACCTCGTCCGAAACGCAAAGGGGGAGGAGTTGCTGTAATTTCTAGTGATATTTTCAAAACCACTAAGAAATCTATTTTTAAATATACTTCTTTTGAAGCGTTGGTGCTTAATATAAAAATATATAGTGTAAACGATAAATCACGTTTGAGAATTCTGCTGGCTACTGTATACAGGCCACCAGGGCACCATAAAGATTTTATCAAAGAATTTGCGGACTTTCTTTCAGAATTAGTATTGGCTGTAGATAAAGTACTAATTGTTGGTGATTTTAATATACATGTAGATAATGAAAAAGATGCATTGGGATTGGCTTTTAAAGACATTGTAAACTCAATTGGAGTTAGACAACATGTGTCAGGACCCACTCATTGTCGCAATCATACTCTAGATATAATATTATCACATGGAATAGATGTTGATGCCGTTGAAATTCTGCAGCAGAGCGATGACATCTCAGACCATTATCTAGTCTCATGCAAATTACATTTAGCCAAGGCTGCAAAGCCGACTCCGTGTTATAAATATGTTAGACCTATAACTTCTTCCACTAAAGATTGCTTTATCAATAATCTTCCTAATCAGTTTCATCATCTCAGCATCCCGGATAGCTTAGAAGAACTTGATATTGCAACAGAAACTTTTAACTCTCTCTTTTCCAGCACTTTAGACACAGTTGCTCCGGTGCGCTAAAAAAAGATTAAAGAAAATAGTCCAACGCCGTGATACAACGAGCACACTCAGGCCCTTAAGAGAGCAGCCAGAAAAATGGAGCGCAACTGCAAGAAAACTAAACTAGAGGTATTTCGGATTTCATGGAAGGAGAGCTCGATTGCTTACAGAGAGGCTTTAAAAGCTGCTAGATCTTCTTATTTTTCAACCCTATTAGAAGAAAATAAACATGATCCTTGGTATTTATTTGAAACAGTGGGTAAACTAATGAAAAAGCTTCAAGCACAGATGTTTCCAAGCAACACAGCAGTAATGCCTATGAACTTCTTCACTTATAAGATCAATAATATCAGGGAGAAAATTATAACTACAACCGTCTACTACAGTATCGCATCAGGGAGTGCATTGTAGTCTCCCTGAGGAAAATATATTCATTTGTTGCTATAGGAGAGGAAGAATTTGGCACATTCGTTATTTCATCTAAATCGACAACTTGTATGTTAGACCCTATACCGACTAAGCTACTGAAAGAGATGCTTCCAGATGTCACAGATCCTCTTTTAAATATTATTAATTCGTCTGTCTCTAGGACACGTACCAAAAACCTTTAAGCTGGCTATGATTAAACCGCTTGTTAAAAAACAGCAACTTGATCCTACAAAATTAGTTAATTACAGGCCGATCGCAAATCCTTTCTGTTCCTTTCTTGAAAGAAATTATATCTGCAGGGATTTTCAGTCAGGATTTAGACCGTACCATAGTACTGAGACAGCTCTGAGTTACAAATGATTTAGTTTTATCATCCGATCGTGGTTGTATATCTCCATTAGTGTTACTCGACCTTAGTGCTGCATTTGACACCATTGACCACATTCTTTTAAGTAGACTGGAAAACTATGTTGGCATTAGTAGAATTGCACTAGCATGGTTTAAATCATACTTATTAGACCGTTATCAGTTTGTAGCAGTAAATGAAGAGATGTCTTATCGATCACAAGTTCAGTATGGCGTACCACAAGGCTCAGTACTAGTGCTGTTCACTCTGTACATGCTACCATTAGGAGATATCATTAGGAAACATGGAATTAGCTTTCACTGTTATGCCGATGATACCCAGCTGTAGATTTCTTCACGCCCTGACAAAACTTACCAATTCACAAAATTAACGGAATTCCTAGCTGATATAAAAAATTGGATGACTAGTAATTTCCTACTACTAAACTCTGAAAAAACAGAGATTCTAATTACTAAAACAAAAAGCTTCCACACGTAATAACCTAGAATACTGTCTAACACTTGATGGCTGCTCTGTTAAGTCTTCGTCGTCGGTTAGGAACCTGGGTGTGCTCTTTGATGCCAATCTTTCATTTGAAAGTCACGTGTCTAGTATCTGTAAATCCGCATTTTTCCATCTTAAAAATATATCTAAATCACACCATATGCTCTCATTCACAAATGCGGAACAATTAGTTAAAGCGTTTATGACATCAAGGCTAGATTATTGTAATGCTCTACTGGGTGGTTGCCCTGCACTCTTAATAAACAAACTACAGCTGGTCCAAAACGCAGAAGCTGGAGTTCTTACCAGAACCAGGAAGTGTGACCATATTAGCCCGGTTCTGTCAACACTGCATTGGCTCCCTAAAACACTAAATGGTTTAGCTCCGCAGTACTTGAGCGAGCTCTTAACACATTATAGTCCTTCACGTCTATTGCGATCTCAAAATTCCGGCCAGTTAATAATACCAAGAATATCAAAATCGACTGCTGGCGGTAGATCCTTTTCCTCTTTAGCACCAAAACTTTGGAACAATCTTCCTACCATTGTCCGGGAAGCAGACACACTCTGTCAGTTCAAAGCTAGACTAAAAACACATCTCTTTGACCTAGCATTCACATAATATATTATAGACTTCTATAATTCAATGTTAGGCTGCATAGATTAGGTCAGCCGGAACTGGGAACACTTCTCTTAAATCCTGTTGTACTCGTTACATCATGAGAAGAATGGCATCTACGCTGTGTCTTTTAGTGTCTTTGTTTATCCCAAGGTTTTCCCGAAGGACCTTCGCCTGGACCCGATGACAATGCAGTGCTGAAGTCAACTAGCCTCTCCCTCTGAAGGATCCCTTTCCCACTCTACAGATAAAACGTTGTGGGGATTCCGGTTCGCGTACCCACCCCGAAGTGATAAAATTAATTAAAATTCTGTATCAAATTTATAGGCAAGACAAGTAGTTTGTTTGGGCATGATTTGTAGGGAATTACAAACCTGCGCACATATATTCAAACGCACATAACTATAGAATCAATTCTTAATGCGCATGTGAACGCCATCAGCGTTTATCACAGGTTCGCGTTTAAAGTCTGTTTAGAGAGAACGGCGTCATCTTAGTAGCTCCTAATTTAATAACAAATGATAATTTCAACGGAAGTGAATTAATCAAAACTAACTTTAGCTGTAAAATAACATTATTCAAGAACCGCTATAAAGCCAAAACAATCTCTGTTACCTTAAATTATATGTTTACCTCTGTAAAGCTGCTTTGAAACAATCTACATTGTTAAAAGCGCTATGTAAATGAAGATGACTTGACTTGGGGGTTGAATAATTTCAATTGCAACTCTAGGTCACGTAGAATCTGCAATCTCTAACCCAGTTTGATTTTTTCCGGCTTCCATTGCTACAATGTGTTTTTCCACCAACTGGCACCCTGTGGTAGCAAAATACTATTGGGTGAATTGGCAACGTGCGGTATCGCGCAGACCAAAACAAAAATAGACACGGAAGGCACATGTATAAATAAAATAACTTGGTTTGACTAAGTGTTTTTAATTGAAACGAGTATGTGAACTCAGCATGTTTCCAAAATATCTGCAAAGATATGGTATTTTTATGCTTTAGTAGAGTGATCTCAAACATTGCTAACTGTGTTCTACATTACAGAAAAATTCTAAACCACAATATTGAGTCTTTAAAACAAATTAAGCACTCAAGTGCATGTATAAAGCCAGCTGTAGGGATGGGACGATTACGGGTTTCACTATAAACCAGAGGTGGAAAGTAACGAATTACATTTACTCGCGTTACTGTAATTGAGTCGTTTTTGTGTGTAATTATACTATTTTAAGTAGTTTTTAAAATCTGTAATTTCACTTTTACCTAAGTATGTTTTGTTTGAAGTATTGTAATCCGCTACATTTTAAATCATATCCGTTACTGAGTAAAAAAAAAAAATGGGTGAAAACATCGCGCTCCGGAAACTACAGCATTGATTGATTGAAGGGCGAGAGAACAAACGCGCTAAAATCACAAAAAAATATGGAGAAGGTGACGGACAATACAGACGCCAGTGATGCAGACACAGCTGAAAGCGAAAGGCTGTCGAATTCTTCACACACACGCACACACGTGTGAAGCACTCGCCAATATGAGAATACTTTGGATATAGAAAAAATAGGAATTTACAGTATAATGCAGATTTCACTTAAAACACGCAAACTGGTAGATGGATGGATGAATAAATCGAAAGTAAAGCTGTAGGATACAATAAATCAAATTGCGACATGGTCTGTGAATATTAAAGCACAAAAGACTGCGATGTAAATATATAATCTGCTTGTTCTGCGTGTCTCTGTGTGAATGAGCTGTGCGGTTTCGTCTACTTGCTACATATGATAGCCTACTCAAGTACGTTTAACTCTCACGGTGTTTTCAGCGTCTCACAAACAATACGAGGACATGAATACATGAACATTTTCAGAGATGCTCTGAGAGAACGCCTAATGAGCATTTTCATCATTTTATTTGAGAAAAAACATTGTCAAATACACTCTGAAACAGGACTTCACAACCCATCAAAATAAAAGTTCGGTTTAACTAGAAGAAATTATGACAAATATATTACTATTGTAGGCCTACAATAGAATGTAGGCTACTTCTCATAATAATATTAACAACAACAACAATAATAATACTACAATTTATTGAAACATTATTTAAGGAATAGCCTATATATTGTTTGTCCATGGTTTGAGTAAATCTGTTTTGCAGCACTTTGCCAAAAAATAAAAGGATAAAACGTTTGCTAAACTCTTATTTTATTACTGTAGTGAAGTTCAGTGTAATGGAAGGAAGAAGAAGACGAGGTCGGCGAAATTGGGACTCGCACTTTTATTTCCCACAATAATAATTTACAATGCGCTCGTGCGCGGCCGCCGTGTCGCTCGACACGGCAAAAACAAAACAACAAATATACCACTAAAACAAACAAACTTGAAGGCAGTTTCGGTTTCAGCTTCAGAGCCTCGTGCGAGTCCCAGGTCTCTCTCTCCCTTCTCTCTCTCAGCCGGCAGCTTTTATGCAGTCTCCACGCCAATTACTGCAATCAGACACAGGTGTTCGTCATCTGCACTTGACCCACTTACTCACCGCGCGACTCGCTGATTCCTCTCCCGCTACAGACTTCGCGAAACCACGCCCCCCTCGCCACATACCCCCACCGCCCGTCTCAGGGGAGCCGTCCGGCCTGCAGCCTCCCCCCCCCCCCTCCTGGAGAGGAAGTCAGCCACAACCATCTGTGCACCCGGCCTGTGGATCACCTGGAACTTAAAAGGCTGTAAAGCTAGATACCAACGGGTGATCCGCGCATTGGTATCCTTCATGCGGTGGAGCCACTGCAGGGGAGCGTGGTCCGAACAGAGGGTGAACTCCCGCCCCAGGAGGTAGTAGCGGAGGGTGAGAACAGCCCACCGGATGGCCAAACACTCTTTCTCAATGGTGCTGTACATCGTCTCTCTCTTAGAGAGCTTGCGACTGATGTACAGCACCGGCCGCTCTCCACCCTCCACCTCCTGGGACAGGACGGCGCCCAGCCCCCTGTCCGATGCGTCCGTCTGTAGGATAAAGGGGAGAGAGAAATCAGGAGCATGCAAAAGCGGCCCGCCACATAGAGCAGCCTTTATCTGGGTAAAGGCCCGCTGACACTGCTCCGTCCACTGAACCGTATCTGGCGCTTCCTTTTTAGTTAGATCGGTCAGCGGGCTAGCGAGGTCCGAATAATTAGGCACAAACCTTCTATAATATCCCGCTAGCCCCAGGAACTGTCTAACCTCCTTTTTGGTCTTGGGTCTCGGACAGGTCGCAACTGCTGCCGTCTTATCAATTTGGGGACGCACCTGTCCGTGACCCAAGTGGAAACCCAGATACCTTACCTCCACACGCCCAATTGCACATTTCTTCGGGTTGGCCGTGAGCCCCGCCCTTCTCAGCGTCTTCAGGACAGCCCGCAAATGCTGCATATGACGCTGCCAATCGGTACTATAGATGATAATATCATCCAAGTAGGCAGCGGCATACGCAGCATGCGGTCGGAGAATCCTGTCCATCAGACGCTGAAAGGTCGCTGGAGCCCCGAACAACCCGAAAGGAAGGGTGACAAATTGGTGTAATCCAAACGGCGTTGTGAAAGCTGTCTTTTCTTTGGACATTGGAGACAAGGGGATCTGCCAATAACCCTTCGTTAAGTCCAATGTCGAATAAAAGCGAGCAGTACCCAGCCGATCAAGCAGTTCGTCAACCCTTGGCATTGGATAAGCATCAAACTTAGACACCGCGTTCACCTTCCTATAGTCTACACAGAAGCGAACCGAGCCGTCAGGTTTGGGAACTAAAACTATCGGGCTCGCCCAGTCACTGCTTGACTCTTCTATTACCCCCATATCCAGCATAGCGTCTAATTCACTCTGAACCACCTTTTTCTTATGTTCAGGCAAACGATACGGGCGGCAGCGTACCACGACCCCAGGTTCGGTCTCAACGTGGTGCTGAATGAGGTTTGTCCGGCCAGGCAGGGGAGAAAACACATCCGCAAAATCAGCTTGTATATTTTTAATGTCAGTGAGCTGGGAGGGCGAGAGGTGGTCTCCACCAAGGGCCAGCGCGAGAGATTGTGATTTTGAGCTCGCCTCAGGCCCGAGATCCTCCTCTCCGCTCACCACCGTCGCCAACATCACTGACTCTGCCTCAACCCACTTTTTGAGAAGGTTGAGGTGATAAATTTGATGTGCTCCACCCCTGTCTGTACGGGCTACCTCATAGTTGAGATCATTAACTCGCCGTGTGACCTCAAAGGGCCCTTGCCACTTTGCGAGTAATTTCGAGCTGGTAGTAGGGAGTAATACAAGTACCTTATCTCCCGGTGCAAATTGGCGGAGTCTAGTTCCCCTGTTGTAAAGCTGACTCTGTCTGCCCTGGGCCTGTAACAAATTCTCCATTGATAGCCGCCCCAAAGTGTGGAGCTTTGTTCTCAGGTCCAGGACATACTGAATTTCGTTCTTAGCAGCGGACGGTCCATCCTCCCAAGTCTCTCTAAGAACGTCAAGCACCCCGCGGGGCTGACGTCCATAGAGAAGCTCGAAGGGGGAAAACCCCGTGGAGGCTTGGGGAACCTCGCGTACAGCAAACAAGAGGGGTTCTAGCCATTTATCCCAATTTTTGGCGTCTTCGTGAACGAACTTACGAATCATGGATTTCAAAGTGCGATTAAACCGTTCCACTAAACCGTCTGTTTGTGGGTGGTAGACGCTAGTGCGAATCGATTTAATGCCCAACAATTCGTAGAGTTCGCGAATCGTTCGTGACATAAACGCCGTGCCCTGATCAGTGAGAATCTCTTTGGGGATTCCCACTCGGGAGATTAAAGAGAAGAGAGCGCTCGCAACACTTTTAGCCGAAATGTTACGAAGCGGGACTGCTTCCGGGTATCGCGTTGCGTAGTCCACCAGAACCAAGGCAAAGCGATGCCCTCGTGCTGACCGTTCTAATGGCCCGATGAGGTCCATACCAATTCGCTCGAAGGGGACCTGCATTAACGGGAGGGGGCACAATGGTGCTTTTGGATTGGCCGGTGGATTCACCAACTGACATTCACGACAAGACGCGCACCACCTGCGCACGTTCTCGTGAATGCCCGGCCAGAAGAACCGGGCCATGAGACGGTTTAGTGTTGCCGCCTGACCTAAATGCCCGGCCATTGGATTACAGTGAGCCGCCTGAAAAAGCATTTTCCGGCGGCTTTTAGGAACCAACAACTGTGTTGTATCTTCCTTTGTCTGGGTGTCTTGGGTCACCCGATACAACCTATCTTTTATTACAGTAAAATAGGGATAAGAGAGCGGTTGGTCTGGCTGAAGCAGCTGGCCGTCGATGGAGCGGACCTGCTTAAAGGCGTTTTTAAGAGACTCGTCCTGGGACTGCTCCAGGGGAAAGTCATCGCGCTCTGAGAGAACCATTCTCGCCAGAGCCCTCTGTTCCCCTGCAGCAGGACCCAGAGGTCCCGGCTCAGCATCCCCCAGCTGAACGACCGCTGTCTTTCCCTTGTTTTTTCTACCCCAAGAGGCACCCGCTGATAACGACCCCAATAATTCATTAAAGGCAGGCCAATTCGTCCCCAAAATGAGCGGATGCCGGAGGTGCGGGTTAACGGCCACCTCGACACTATGCTTTTGGCCCCTAAATTGAATTACGACCGGCATTATCGGATACCTCACCACCACCCCGTGCACACACCGCACCTTAACCATGCGGCTGTTATCCAATGCCCCCGGTTGAATCAGACTTTGATGTATAGAGGTTTGGTTACAACCTGAATCCACCAAAGCCTGATAAGTACCCCCCTTTATACTCACTGGTATCTGGTACAGGCCAGTTTGGTCGGGGGCAGCCTGCGGCGCGTCGGGAACCCGGATCAGGGTCCCCACCTCCATCGCCGGACACCGATCTATAAAATGTCCCGGGTCCCCGCAGCGCCAACAGGCCGGCCCAGGCCTCCCCGCCGCTCCGGTGGCAGGAAGCGGGTCAAGGAAATGGCGTGGAGAGTGCAGGGCTGCCGGACTCGGGACGGGGTGGTCGGACGTGGCGGGCCCCCTAGGTGGGACCCGGGTCACAGGAACGGGCTCCGCCGGAGTCGAGGTCCTCCACCTTGGCGCCGGCCGGGGCACCAGCCCGCCGCGAGACCTGGGAAGGGGCACAGGTTTGGGGAGAGAAGGGGTAGAGAGAGAGAGAGAAGGAGAGAGAGAAGCTGATGGAAGGGCTTCGCCGACCCCTGAGCACGCCACCATGTGATCTTCCGCCAGGTGGATGGCCTGGTCCAGCGACGTCGGGCGGTGGCACTGGACCCACTGCGCAGTTTTCTTAGGCAGCTTAGTGATAAACTGCTCCAGTACCACCTTGCTGATGACATCCTCGACGTCGCCTCCGTCGGCCATCAGCCATCTGCGGCAGGAGTCCCGGAGCTGTTGCGCCATCACGAAGGGTCGGCCAGACTCCTCCAGGCTCAGGGACCGGAACCGCTGACGATGTTGTTCGGGGGTCCGGCCGACCCGCTGCAAGATGGCGCGCCTCAGGTCTTCGTAGACCAGGAGGTTCTGGACTGGCAGTTGGTTGGCGGCTATCTGCGACTCACCCGATAGCAACGGGATGAGCCGCATGGGCCAGTCCGATTGGGGCCACCCCCGGGCCTCGGCGGACCTCTCAAATAGGTCCAGGAACGCCTCCGGGTCGTCCTGGGGACCCATTTTATTGAGAGGCAGGGGCGGGGCCGAGGCCGTAGCTGGAACGGGGACGGCCCGAACCTCCCGGTCGAGCCAGCTCCGGAACAGCTCGCGGTCTTCTTGCTGGCCTTGGAGGAGCATCTGGAAGCGTTGATCCTGCTCCTCTTTCACGGCCAGCAGGGCGTGATGTTGCTCCCGGTGAAGACCCGCGAGCGTCTGTATAAGCTCCGCAAACGGCGTTCCCGGCGGGGTCTGCATGGCGGCGGCAGTCTTCTTCTTCCCGGGTTTCGGCACCAGTGTAGTGAAGTTCAGTGTAATGGAAGGAAGAAGAAGACGAGGTCGGCGAAATTGGGACTCGCACTTTTATTTCCCACAATAATAATTTACAATGCGCTCGTGCGCGGCCGCCGTGTCGCTCGACACGGCAAAAACAAAACAACAAATATACCACTAAAACAAACAAACTTGAAGGCAGTTTCGGTTTCAGCTTCAGAGCCTCGTGCGAGTCCCAGGTCTCTCTCTCCCTTCTCTCTCTCAGCCGGCAGCTTTTATGCAGTCTCCACGCCAATTACTGCAATCAGACACAGGTGTTCGTCATCTGCACTTGACCCACTTACTCACCGCGCGACTCGCTGATTCCTCTCCCGCTACAGACTTCGCGAAACCACGCCCCCCTCGCCACAATTACCAACGTTTTTGATAATATATTTGTGTTAAATCATAAAAAGAAAATAATTCTGAATAAAAACATTTCATAGAACTAAATTATTTTTAAACATTTTAATAAGTTGATTGATTGATAAAAACAAAGTTGTTAATCTAATTCATAATCAATTATTGAAATTAGTTGATTAGATATGTTTTATTGAACAAATGTTACATTTATTTAACTGTCATTTTAACTGATGAAACTGATGATAATAATAACAACCATAATTTAATAATACAGTTTATATATTTAATAATTGTTTAATACCATAAACCGTGATATTTTCTAAGAAGGTTACCATACTGTGAAACTCTCATACCGGTACAACCCTACACGGGAGAGTCCTCCACCCTTTTTACTTTTACTTGAGTAGATTTTTAGACCGGTACTTTTACTTGTACTTAAAATGTACTTTTACTTAAAATTTTATTGAAGTAATAGTATTTTTACTTAAGTAGAATATTTGATTACTCTTTCCACCTCTGCTATAAACCACGATAAAATGAACTGAAAATGTACTTTAAAAATTAATTATCATTAAAACCGTGTTTGATTATCGTAATTTTAATAACTTACTGTAAATATTGTCCAGCTAAACCAACTAAACAATTAAATTACACTTCATATATCGTTTTTCCAAAGATGATTTCTGTCATTAACGGTAGTTTTTATCACGCTGATGTAATTTCAAGAGTTTGTTTTTTAAAAATAGGTTTGTTTTTAGTTAGTTATTTGATGCGGTGGTGTGACGTCATGATTGACAGCTGTGATTGACAGGTTCTCTGAGCAAAGTAGTCACTGAAGCACCAACAGACTTTTTTTCGAGATCTTCGTAAGACTGAGGAAATTTGAGCTTTAAATTTAATATATACTGTACATTTATATAATTAATTTAAAAAAAAAGTGCAGGAGCGTGTTCTTGCGATTGATTCTGGGAGAGTGTGGGCAGGGCGTTGATTTCGCTGCTTTACTTCCTGCTCACGACTGCGCATGTCTGGTCCCGAAATCGCTTCTGCGCAGACTCAAGCGAAGAAAAGGTCGCATTAATGTTTTAAATCTTAACTTACCCGTTTATAAATCCATTTTGTACAGCGTACAAAACAATCGTCCAGACAAGATGATCTCAACAATATTATCAAACTCTGTAAACAATAAATTAACTCTGATTACATTTTCAATACAATCAAAAACGGAAACGCAAGACATTCGTTGTATTTGAATGAAACGAGAGCACGCGTCAGTTGTGATACATGGATGTGCGCGGTGTTATAATGCGTTGCTATTGACGACGGTCATTATAAGGAAGGAAATGGCACAGAATAGAATCTTGCTTTAAAAAGTGTATAGAGCTGCTTGTTTTATTTTTTGTTTGTTGATTTTCAAATATAAAACTTGTTGAAATGTTTTCAGTGTGAGAATAAGTTCTTTTTGAGCACTTTCATCTCGTTTTAACAAAACCGTGATAATATTGATACTAACGATAATTTTGGTCACTATAATCGTGATAAGAAATTTTCATACCGTCCCATCCCTAGCCAGCCGCTTTATCAAAAGTAATGATTAGGAATAACAGAAAGGAGACTGTCTAAACATTTTAATAATTTATTCATCTGCAAAAAGGTAGTTGTCAATGCCATCTCCGCGGTATAGTGGCGTGCCTTTAGAGAGAATTGCACGTTTCATATGGATTGCTTAATACAGAGACCGATGTTAACATGTTATTTCCCCTCTACACTGTTGAATACGGCACGGTGTGCCTGAGGGTTAGCGCATGAGCAGTGCACTGTTCTGTGCAGGTGACGGGGATGGTGTATGTGTGTGTGTGACGCCCTCTGGTGTTCAGAAGGATATGTGGGGTGTGTGTGTGTGTGTGTGTGTTTCGATGGAGCAGCATTTACTACCGATCTGCCGCACTGCACCGACAAGCTGATATTTAATTAAAATGCAGCCTTTGCGATTCGAAAATCACACGAAGCAATATCACGATTCTCATTTAATGTTGGTACATTGTGCAGCCCATCGTGTGTGTGTGTGTGCGTGTGCGTGCGTGCGTGCGTGCGTGTGTGCGTGCGTGCGTGCGTGCGTGCGTGTGCGTTTCACAGAAACGTTTAGCTACAGTCAAGTGACTTAGCATGACCTACACTTTGAAAACCCCTGACAGGGCATAACACTTTTACGTTGTTTTTTTATAAGCTTAACAGCTGTGGCATCAATGTATAAACAGTACTTAACTGTAAAAGAGCGGTTCCAATTGTTCCAAAATTGTCCTTTTACGTTACACAGATAAAAAAGGTGAATCGATATGTGGGTGAGAAAAATGACAAATTTCATTTTTGGACGCATTATGCTTGATACAGTAATAGCTAGCACACAAAGCAAACAATACAATATAATATAATACACAGCAAAACACTACCTCTCCCTGGGATCCGGGATGCAGCAGGACAGGCAAAATGAAAACACAATTACAAAGTAATTCAGCATCATCTTAATTATAAAAAATAAGCATCAGTAAGAGCATTGCTGTTACAGAAATTGCTTCCAGACTCACCTGCCATCATCACGTCCCACTCCCCACACACGGATGCTGACGATTGGCTGAGAATGGAGCAGTGTTCGTCCATGAGGCTCAATCAGATTTAGTGTCTCGTTCTCCAGCACCAGCAGCATTTCCTTCCCCTACACACAGCAATATCAATATACTCAAATCCTGGATGCCCTACTCCATATGTAGTACACAAACAGAGCACACAGCGTAATAAACTATAACAGAGTGTAGTGAACTCAACTTGAGTCTTCCCATTTCTCTTTCATTTCTTGTCTTTGATTGCATTGTAATGTGGCCTTCTTAAGCAAAGCGATGTGTTTGAGTAAATTTCTAGAAAAATTCTAGCTTCCGGCCAAACGCAGTCTACTAGCGTCTAAAGCACAACTTGTGACGTCAAAAGTATAGCGTAGTGCGTCATGGCGTAACGTAAATATCAGCAGTTCGTCTCATTACTCACATAAGTACGTTTTACATAAGCTTTACACTTAAGTCAAATCCGTATGTTCGTTTGGCCAGAAGGTAGTTATTTTACTTAATAAAGTTTTAAACATGGATATTTTTCTTACACGAACACATCGCTCTGCTTCAGAAGGCCTTTATTAACCCCCCGGAGACTGTGGAGCACTTTAATGATGGATAGATGCACTTATGGACTTAAAAACAGAAACAACCATTCACTGCCATTATAAGGCTTGGAAGAGCTAGGATATTTTTTTTAATATAACTCCCGACTGTATTCGTCTGAGAGAAGAATGTCATATACACCTAGGATGGCTTGAGGGCGAGTAAGGGGCCGTTCTCATATCGCGTCTAAAAGGCGTGGAAAGCGCGGGTGAACTATCCCTTTAATAATGTGCTAATGCAGGCTATGCACATTTGAAAGTTTCAAAGTCACCATGAAATCAAAATCAACAACTGACGGGGACTTTAGCTTTAGCTCCCAATAGCAAGTTCGAATTAGCCCCCCTTAATTCACTAAATGCAAACAACTCGTAGTAATTTTACTTTGGAATGAATAGGGGAGCAACGACCAGAAGTCAAAAGAAACGTGACGCACAGAAAAGGAAGAATAAACCAGAGATGGAAGACGCTCAGTGCTCCAACGGTAACCCCGCGGGAGACATGTGCTCAGAGCTTCGAAGTATCAGAAAAGAAATACGCGACTTCAGGACCGAACACAAAGCAGATTTAAACAGTCTCAAAGCAGAACTCAAGGAAGACATGAAAAATGAACTCAAAGAGCTTAAGCAGGAAATTTACCAAAAACTCTCCACTTACTCCGCCCAGACACACGCCCATGAAGCCAGGCTGAATGAAGCGGAAACACGGATCAACGAGACCGAGTTGGCTAGCACGGCTATGAAGGAGGCGCTCATTAAGTCCATGGAAAAACAGAAAATAATGCAGGAAAAGTTGACTGATTTAGAGGGTCGGAACAGGGGGAACAACATTCGCATCTATGGCGTACCCGAAGGAAAGGAAGGCAACCTCGTGTCTGATTTTGTGGAGCGTCTTTTGAAAAGCGAACTTGAACTGACAGCGGACACTAGCTTGCGGATTCAGCGTGTCCATAGAGCACTAGCTCGCAAACAAGAGCGGAATGAGCCACCCAGGTCCATAGTGGTACATTTTCTGGAGTTTACCACCAAAGAAACAGTACTGAAAAAAGCCTGGGGAAAGAAAATAATGATTGAAGGACGACGCCTGACGTTTGACCATGATTATGCTACGGAGATCGTTCAGAAGCGCAAGGCGTATGCGGGAATAAAGAGGCTTTTGAAAGAGAAGGGAATCCGATTCCAGACACCGCTGGATAAGATACGCATCCACTGGGAATCTGGACCACGTACTTAGGAGAGTGCACAAGAAGCAGTGCAGGAGCTGAGGAAGAGAGGGTACTTGGTGGAGACACCTGGCCGCAGCCCCGCGAATCTGAACCGGGAGGTGGAGCAGTTTCTTCAGGCACTGACATCGCAGCGAGCCGGAGTGAGGAGCGCTGAGGACACAGCGATCCGTGCAAGTGAAAGATTACAGGAATTTGGGCGGTCCCCCTCTAGCTAATTCCCATTACTTATTTTGTAACGGTATGTGAAACTTTCTTGGCCCATAATAAAACCAGAGGTGAGAAGTTAACGTTAAACGACTATTACATCACTTCTGCCAGTGAGGTGAGCTTTAAATCTTTCTAATGTTATGCATATTCTTACGCCACCCTTGAGACTATCTTATTGATAACACATGAAAAGCAACTTTACTCTAATTTTGAGTGATACCTCGTTTCACTTTATTGTATTCAATTTATTTTAATTATTTATTTATTTATTTATCTTTTTTTTATGTATCTATTTAACTTTAACGCTGGTGAGGGGGGGCCAAAATACTTAAGACCAATGCTGACGACTTCAATAGGAATAAAATAAACGCTATCGGACGACGTTGGACTACTAAGATGTGTGAAACGAGGTGTTTCACCACTAGTGAGGGGCCCTCCCGAAGGAGGTTCCCCCCTCTGCCTACCAACGGGGACTTAGGGTGGCAAAGACACACCCTATCTTGGAGGTTAATTGTTTCCTTTTTGCTCTTTTTAGTTAGCACAAGTTGTCCAGATGTTCAGGTTTTAGCAGTTTTAAGCTGTCTGGAGGTGAATGATTGCAACATGGGTTTGGATCACTTAAATGCCATATAACACTAAAAATAGTGTCACTTAATGTCAATGGGATGAATAATCCAATTAAAAGAAGTAAGGTTCTGGCTAAACTAAAGAAAGAAAGGGCTCAGGTACTATTTCTACAAGAAACCCATCTGCCCCAAAAAGAACACGAAAAGCTAAAACGCTTTGGATTTAGGAATACATTTTACAGTTCGTACAAACCTGGACGGAGGAGGGGAGTAGCTATTCTCATCGCAAATACGGTTCAATTTGAATGCCTTGAAGTTTGGGACATTTGAAGTTGAAGGGAGATTTGTACTAATTACAGGGAAGCTAGAAAACAGAATGGTGACACTGGTCAATGTATGGCACCTCATTCTGTCTACTCCCAGAATCGACTACTTTTTAATCAATGCAAGTGAATGCCACAGGGTAATAGAGAAAATTGGGGTGACGGATGTATCAAGCCACAGTGGGATCAGTTTGACAATACATCTCAATAATAGGAAAATAAACACTGTCTGGAGGCTAAATGTGGGTATCTTGAATAATAAGGGGTATGTGGAACAGATAAGAGAAGAAATAAAAAGATATATAGAAGAGAATGATAACGGGGAGGTAAACCCTGCAATACTGTGTGACAGTAAGAAGGCAGTCATTCGTGGGAAACTAATCGCTTTGACAGCATCACTAAAAAAGGCTTGACTGGTTATGTATAAATACAAAGTAGATAAACTGCAAGAACTCGAGCAGGAACACAAACATACAAAAAACAAGTCTTTATTACAAAAAATAAAGAAGACAAGAGAAGAGATAAATGAGATACTCAGGACAGATATAGAAAAGAGGGCAAGATTTGTAAAGCAGACCTACTACGAATCAGGCCCAAAAGCAACAAGACTTTTAGCTAGACGCTTACAGAAACAGCAGGCATTTAACACGATTCATAAAATTAGGAACCCTCAAATCAACCAAATATCACATGACCCAGATGAAATTGAAAGAATATTTGAAGATTATTACAAGAAGCTCTATTCTAAACCTCTATCAGCAGATGAAAAAAACAATAAAGGGCTTTCTTGACTCACTTGATCTGCCGTCTATTGGTAAGACACAGAATGACACTATTATGTCACAATTCACAGTTAAGGAGCTGGGAGCTGCAATAACTAGGCTAAAGGCTAGTAAATCTCCAGGTAGCGATGGGTTCCCACCGGAATGGTACAAGGCCTTTCAGAAGGAGCTAACACCTTTGCTTCTGCCCTGTTTTAACTGGACTCTTGACAAAGGTGGGGCCCCCCCATCGTGGAAGGAAGCAATCATGACAGTTTTACCTAAAGAAGGCAAAGATAAGGAGGATTGCAAAAATTATAGGCCAATTTCACTTCTAAATGTAGACTACAAATTATTTACATCAATTATATGTAAAAGATTAGAGGTCTTCATTCCAGATTTGATCGACGAGGATCAAACTGGGTTCATTAAAGGACGTCAAACGCACGATAATATTAGAAGAACCCTTCCTATTTTAGATAACGCTCGAAAAAGTGGTACAAGTACAATTCTTGTAAGTTTAGACGCCGAAAAGGCATTTGACAGTGTTAGTTGGTTATTCTTATATGAGGCACTAAAGAGATTTGGCTTCAACGACGGCGTAATTCAATGTATCAAAACTATTTATCAAGAGCCCACAGCGAGGATCAGAGTGAATGGAAGCCTGTCCAATACAATCCAGTTGGAGAGGGGGACAAGACAGGGTTGTTGTCTGTCTCCTACTCTTTTTGCTTTATATGTTGAGCCTTTAGCTCAGGCAATACGGCAGGATGGGGAACTGCAGGGTGTTAATAATAATAATATAGGGGGAACAGAACATGTAATTGGCCTTTTTGCGGATGATGTCATTATTTTCCTACAACAACCAGATATATGTTTCCCACACCTAATGTATCAACTGGAAACGTATGAACATCATTCAGGATATAAACTGAATATATCAAAAACACAGATTCTCACTCTAAATTATTCTCCAGCCCGACAAACAAGAGAGGCATATAATTTGAAATGGAATTCTAAAACAATGAAGTACCTTGGAGTAACTCTTACTAAAACCCTCAGTGATATGTACGAAAACAACTATAGCGAAATTGAGAAAAACATCCAAAGAGATATTGAAAGGTGGTCTACCCTTCCATTAGACTTCAGTGCTAGAATACAAACTGTCAAAATGAATATTCTACCTAAACTGTTATATTTATTTCAAGCTCTTCCAATTAATATCCCCCAAAACAAATTTATTGCTTGGGACAAGATGATCTCTAGATTCATTTGGAATGGTAAAAAAACCCAAGAATAAAATTTAAGACACTCCGACTACCTAGAAGTAAGGGTGGAATGGCTTTGCCTAACCTTATAGAATA
Organism: Meda fulgida; assembly: GCA_030578275.1. Taxonomy (NCBI): domain Eukaryota; kingdom Metazoa; phylum Chordata; class Actinopteri; order Cypriniformes; family Leuciscidae; genus Meda; species Meda fulgida. The sequence goes on along the minus strand of CM060618.1, from coordinate 75,124 downwards.
TTTTTATGCAATTCAGCTCAGACCCCTGGCCTGTTGGTGTAGTCCTGACTATGAGTCTAAATGGAAAGAAATAGAGAAGGGCATACAGGGCTATTTGACCCAGATACTGGTCGGGGATGAACATTTGATAGGTGCTTTAAGGCACGATATGAACCTAATAATAGCATTTAGACTAGAAATATGGAGTGCTGTAGTAAGAAAATACAAACTTAAAGCTATGGTATACGATTTTGAAAATCGGTCGAGAAAGCCTGAATTTTTTAAAAACTCATCCCGCCCCTCCACACACACACACACCCCTCCCCTCTGTTCACGCCAACGCAAGATTAGCAACATATGAAATGTTCTAAACTCCCCACCACCATTAAGTATACTACTACTAGTATTGCTAAGGTTTTCAGCAATTGTTAAAAAGCTATTTATGTAACATGTCACACCATAAAAGTATAAATAAATGTTTAACGTTACCTGCTCAACAAAAAGTCAGCTGTGTCAGCGTCGGTTTTCAGTCCAAGATCTGCCCGAAGCTTCGTCCAACGATCAATGGTGTACCCTATATTTATTCTACTTTGAGTCCGGCGTTCTTCACATTTTTTTTTTATCTCTGCTCTTTCCACTACAGACTTTCTATTTCTTCCAAACTTTACACTAGGGGCAAGCAGGGGCCGCTTGCTGCTGTCTTTTATTTTTGATCCATTTTTTTATCTGATCCTACTTAGCTAGCTACCATAGACTGTCAGCTGCTTTTTCGCGCAGTTTCAAGTCGCAGGAGGGGGGCGGGGTCAGGTGCGGTGGGGTGGAGACGTGAGCGCCAGGCGGAGTTTCAAGTGGAGCTGGTGATTGGATGAGAGCAGTTGACCAAAGTAAGCTGTCCGGCCGGAAAGCTTACATTGGTCAACTTCTCTGCGGCTGTACAGCCAATAGAGTAAATGGATTTTTTTCATTCTTTTTTCTATTCCTATTGTTAGGATTGTACTACATAACCATAACCAGCATCTAAATGAGGATATTAATAATGAACAATTTTTGAAATCGTATACCCTAGCTTTAAGAGGGATATGTGCATATTGCGGTGGTTTGCGTATGATTCAAATTTTAAGCCGGGGATGTATGATCCAGTATTCAAAGAATGGGCACAAAAGGTATGACAGCAATATGTACAGTTTCGACAGGAAAATAATTTCTAACCTTCCAAGATCTTAAGGCAAAATACGATCTAGAAAAAGATTTGTATAGATACATGCAGCTAAGAGACTATTTCACAAAAGAGATAAAGCCACTTGAAACGACAAATAAGGTGATTAGAGTCATTGTGGACTCGGTTCATCTCTTCTTTCAAGTGGGTGAGAGTAGGGGGGAAACGACACTCTATATAAAAGTAAAATGGGAAGGAGAACTATTAATTCATTAATAATAATAATAATAATTCATTACATTTTACATTTATATAGCGCTTTTCTCTGCACCCAAAGCGCTCAACTGCAGATTCAGATACAAGAGGAAGCATGGTATCGCATGTGCGAGAGACAATGTACTTCTACAAGTTCCTTAATATGGAGAGAGTTCTGCTGGAAAAACTTGGTTTGCTATTTCATAACACCGAAAATAAAATCGAGGCAACTCTCTAAACAACAAAAATGCTGGAGATTGTGCGGGAAGGTGGAATCAGACCATGCACACATCTTCTGGAACTGTACAAAAATGGGGACATCCTGGCAAAATGTTAACCTAGTTGTTAAAAATGTTTTGGGATATAAAATCCCAAACACTTGTCTAGTGATGTACCTAGGGAATATTGAGGAGGTTGTAAGGAAAGGAGATCTGTATTTGACTAAAATTACTTGCATCCAGTAAGAAAGCGGTCACAAGAAATTGGCTCAATATTAAGAACCCAAAACAGGAACAGTGGTTGGAAATTGTTCAGGAAATCTTTGAGATGGAAAAATTGACATACCTTTTGAGAGTCAAACAGAATGTCTTTGAAAAGAACTGGGAAAAATGGAACATTTATATGACACGTGACAAAAATTGAAGAAATGCCAAATAGAATAGAGGACAATATAGCACATCATCTCCAGACAGATTGTTAGATTGTTTAGTGTTATTACTGTTGTTATTTTGATTTTTTTATCATTTACTGTATTATTTTGTTGATATACATGTGAAAATTTAATTAAAATGCAAGTTATATATATATATAAAAAAAATCAACAACTGACAATTTTGTAATCGAATGTTGCTGTCATGACATATTTGAGACTCTTATTTGGAAACTGTTTTGCTCTTGTTTCTTCCCTCACCATCCTTGTGTTTCCTGTGTTTGGGTTTGTCGCTATGGTTACTGACTAGGTTCTTCACTAGTGTCGTTTAATTTATCATTACCCTGTGTATGTAACCCTTCCTCAGTTTACTTTCATTGTCGGTTATTGTCTTGATTAGAGATGAAACAGTATGAACATTTTATCAAGGTTTTGTTGAAAATGAAAATGTTAAAAAAAACTGATACACACTGAAAACATTTCAAACAAATCAACAAACAATGTTTAAAATTAGCAGCTATATGCACTTCTTTTAAGCATAAAAAACATTAAAGCTGCATTATGTAACTCTTTAGTGTTAAAAATCTACACAATGTATATATTGAGCGATTGCATCATGAATCCATTTTCCAAACCGTGTTTTTGTCTTATCCTGAATCACTACGGTACACCTATAATAGGTGTTTATATTGGGACTATTTTGCACTGGTTCGGGTCGCCCGCTGTGGAGTAGCCCAGTACCTGCGTGACTCGTCATAGACAAACACAGAAGCACCTCCGGCTACAATGTTCTTCTGCAAGACACATGCAAAAGTTATAACTGCAGCTTTAAATTATATGTTCGTCGTCAATAGCAAAGCATTATTATCACCGTGGACGCATTCTCTCGTTTCATTCAGAAGAGTCTTGCGTCTCAGTTTTTGATTTCATTGTATTGAAAATAAAATCAGAGGACTTCAGAATTAATACTTCTATAATATTGTTGCATTGATCATTAGGGCCCGAGCAACGATGGTGTGAGGACCCTCTTGGAATTGCTCTGTTTATTATTATTATTAGGGCCCAAGCCTTGAAAAGGCAAAACTTGGTCCATAAATCAAACACGCTTGCATGTAATAATATGAAACTCGGTACACATATAGATCTCATCGGGGCGAACAACTTTCGTGCTCTAAGTTTTACACCAGCCCAACAGGAAGTCGGCTATTTAGGGTTGTTTGGAAAACGCATGCAATGGAATTTAAAGTACTCCTCCTAGAGAATTGTTCGAGATGCCACGAAACTCGGTCAGCGTGAAGTCAAGACATTGAGGATGAAAAATTGCCAGGGGATTTTTGATATCTCGAACGGTTTGACCGTGGCGAGGAAACGAATTTATGGCGAATAATGGAAACAGGAAGTGTGTTATAACTTCTGCATACATTGACTGATCTTGATGAAACTTCAGCAGTGTGTTCGCTGTAAGAGGCCGATCACATGGATGTGACTATTGTGAGTCAAAGTTATAGCGCCACCAACTGGCAGCAGGAAGTGTGTCACTTTCAAAATGCTTTGAAATCACCCTCTTATTTTTACCCGATTTGCTTCAAACTTTATGTGTATAATGTAAACACACGGCAGATTTAGACCTGTGAAAGGATTATTGATATCTTAGATACTGTTGCCGTGGTAACGCATCAAACTTTAAGATTCTTTTCTGATGCTTTTGAGACTCTTAGCATACTTGAAATTGCATGAAACTCGATAGACACATCACATTTATTAGCCAGTAGACATGTGCAAAGTTTCAGAAACGGGCGTGGTGCAGGGGCTCAGTAGCGCCACCTTTTGACTACAATCTTAAAACTCAGTATGTATAATGTTCATATCGAGCTGGACAACTTTCTAATTTACACTTATTAGCTCAGACCAACAGGAAGTCAGATATTCTGGTTTGAATGTGGATGTTTTGGAGAATTTTCTCTTCCACTCTCTCTGACCCTACGTCTCTCCGTGTGTTTGAGGGGAGGGGGGTTTGTCTGCTGAGTGAGAATGCTTTTATATTTTATTTTATTTTTATTTTGGGGCCCTTAACGTGCTCGAAAATTCTTGAAACTTTGCACACAGGTCAGAACCCGCGGCCATCAGGGCCGGGCCGAAGATGGTACCCGGGCGTGGCAGGGGGGCTCGACAGCGCCCCCTGGAACGGGATTCGAACACTTGTCCATATATCAAACATACTCGGTACACTTATAGATCTCATCGGGCCGAACAACTTTCGTGCTCTAAGTTTTATGACAGCTCAACAGGAAGTCAGCTATTATGGGTTGTTTGGAAAATGCATGCTTTTATTTTTGATATACTTCTCCTAGAGAATTAATCCAAACACCACGAAACTCGGTTAGCGTGAAGTCAAGACATTGAGGATGCTAAATTGCGGACGGATTTTTGATATCTCGAACGGTTTGGCCGTGGCGAGGAAATGAATTTATGACTAAAAAAGGGCACATAAAGTGTGTTATAACTTAGATAATTTTACCAACAGTTACAAAACTTGGCATATATATTGTTCTCATCAAGCCGAACAACTTTCTAATTTATATCCTTTAGCTCCGACCAACAGAAAGTCAGATATTGTGGCTTGAATATGGATTCTGAGAATTTTCTCTCCCTCTCTCTGACAGAGAGAATGCACCCTGGCATTCTGTATGTGTGTGTGTGTGTGTCTGTGTGAGGGGGGGGAGGGGGTATCCTCGGGTGATAGTTTAAACACAAAGTCATGCATAGGGCCATACTGCCCTCTTGTGTCCAAAATTGTATTTATACGCACTTTTATTCATTTATTACCTGTATTACGCACACACACAGTTCGATCGCACCCGGGCCTCTCTCTCCCACACACGCACACACACAGTTCGATCGCGCCCGCGCCTTTCTCTCTCACACACACACACACACACACACACAGTTCGATCGCGCCCGCGCCTATCTCTCTCACACACACACACACACGCACACACACACACACAGTTCGATCGCGCCCGCTCCTCTCTCTCTTTCTCTCTCTCTCTGTCTCTCTCTCTCTAATGTGCTATATTAGATCAATATGTTTTCCTTAATTTTTAATCTCTCTCCCACACACACACACAGTTCGATCGCGCCCCTCTCTCACACACACACTCGCGCACACACACACACACACACACACAGTTCGCCCGCGCCTCCGTCTCTCTCTCTCTAATGTGCTATATTAGATCAATGTTTTCCTTAATTTTATGCACACTACATTTATTCTCATCAGATTTATAATTTATTGTATAAAATAATACTACCATTAAAAAAAACACATTTGCTTTTCTATTTTAATCAATGTAGAATGTGTAACTTAAAAATAAACAGATTAGTGCTCTGTTTGAGGACAAGAAATTAAAACCAATGCAATATGATGAATGTCCAAAAGATGGCACTCACAGACTGTTTTTAAACGAGGTTGGATAAATATTTTTTGCTTTTAAGCTGTGTGTGTGGGTGTTGGTGTGTGTGGGTGAGATTTTGGTTGGGGGACAGTTGTAGGTTACAGTTTGAGTTTATAGTTTGACAAAAGCACTTTGTGTTTTATTGTGAGTGTACATAAATATAAATAAACACTTTGCAGTTTGAATTTACGTCCTCGATGAACAAAATGACGGAGTATGTTTTTATGTGTAACAGTTCAATCGCACCCACACCTCACCCACACACACCACACACACATACACACACACACACTCACACACATATTGGAACGTGAGTGAAGTACAAAGCCTATAATAAAGAATAGTTTAGCATCCAAATACATCACAAATGTTGAAACAGTTTGATTCTAATGAGAGTTACGTGAGCCCAACACCACTTACTTTCACTTTCGCTTTACATTATTTCGGTTACTTCTTGTTTATAGTTTTTTAAAATTCTTGTTCTGTTCTGAATATCATTAAATTTAAACTATTGCTTGTGTAATATTTTGAGTGTATCATCAAATCAGAATGATTATCTTGGTTTCCCAAGTTATTTATTTTTATTTTTTCATTTTACTAAACAGGTAAGGCAAGTAATATTCTCTGTATCTTAACATATGTATATCTATCTATCTATCTATCTATCTATCTATCTGTATATATAACCTGAATTATAAATAACTTATTTCTGTATAAAATAAAAATTCCCGAATAATCCAGACTAATCAGAGCGCACTATTCCTAGAACATCATCAGTGCTGAAGCGGAACTACCAGAGCCGTTCGGCAGATAGCGAGCAGATGCAGCATATGTGTTGTATCGAGGCAGGGTCAGGCCAGGGGAATCCATTTGCAGCTTTTTATTAAGAATGGTCAAGACAGGCAGGGAGAACAATGGCAAACAGGGCAGAAGAGAAAAGGCAGAGACAAACCAGGTTGACAGGCAAAGGACAAAGACCTCCAGATAAATACTGGGCTTCTGGATTTACACATTTAAGTGCTGCAAAACATATTGACCTAAAAATTATTCTAAATTTAAATGATCTCATATATGTGGCTATTGTGGTTCACGATCATAGGCCCTGTCCCAATTGGCACACTTCATAGCGATGAAGGGCCAAAGCTGGCGGCACCGCCATACCGAAATTCGGTACATACATGTAATGGCCCAATACCTACAAAAAAGTCTCTTGGAGCGTAGCCCTAAACACAACAGGAAGTCAGCCATTTTGACTCTCCTCTCAGATTTTTGTGCAGTTTTTGCCATTTTCAGGCCTCGTACTTTAACGAACTCCTCCTACAGTTTTAATCTGATCATCTTCAAATTTGGTGAGTGTAATCTTAAGGCCTTTGCGACGTTAAATTGCGAAGATCTTGAGTTTTCGTCGAAGGCCGTGTCCTCAGCGGCCTGACAAATTTCGATGTTTCGCCATGAAACAGGAAGTTGCTGTAACTCAGGCAAACAATGTCTAATCTGCCCCAAACTTCACACGTTTGATAAGAGTTCTGTCCTGAACACATGTCCATGCTCAAATTCAGTTACAGTCATAGCGCCACCTGCTGGCAACAGGAAGTGACATGTTTAACACTGTTGTGGACTCCTAATAATATATAAAAAAGTGCCAGCAAGTGCTAAACATGCTAGCAACATACTACAAACATGCTAAAACATGCTAGCAAACACTTAGCTAAATGTTAAATTATGTTATTACTGCAATTAAATAGGAATTTGCTGTAACTCAGGCATGGAATGTCCAATCTGTCCCAAACTTCACACGTTTGATAAGAGTCATGGCCTGAAAACATCAACATGAGAATATTCAGTTATAGTAATAGCGCCACCTACTGGCAACAGGAAGTGACATGTTTTACACTGTGATGCATTACTAGCAACATAGTAAAATATGCCATTGAGTGTTAAACATGTTAGAAACATGTTAAAACATGCTAACAATTCTTAGCTAAGTGCTAAAGCATGCTAATGCAATGAAAGAGGAAGTTGTTGTTACTCAAGAAGGCAATGTCCAATCTGTCCCAAACTTCACATGTTTGATAAGAGTCATGGCCTGAACACATCAACATGAGAATTTTCTATTATAGTAATAGCGCCACCTACTGTCAATAGGAAGTGACATGTTTTACACTGTGATGCATTACTAGCAACATAGTAAAATATGCCATTGAGTGTTAAACATGTTAGAAACATGCTAAGGCATGCTAGCAATACTTAGTTAAGTGTTAAATCATGCTATTAATGCCATGAAACAGGAAGTTGTTTTAACTCAGGCAAGGAATGTCTAATCTGCCCCAAACGTCACACTTTTGATAAAAGTCCTGCCCTGAACACATCTACATGACAATTTTCAGTTATAGTAATAGCGCCACCTACTGTCAACAGGAAGTGACATGTTTTACACTGTGATGCAGTAACCCTAAGCCTAACCTGACCCAAACTTCACACGTTTGATAAAAGTCCTGCCCTGAACACATCTACATGACAATTTTCAGTTATAGTAATAGCGCCACCTACTCTCAATAGGAAGTGACATGTTTTACACTGTGATGCAGTACTAGCAACATAGTAAATATACCATTGAGTTCTAAACATGCTAGAAACATGCTAAAACATGCTAGCAACACTTATCTGAATGATAATGCATGCTATTATCTCCATAATGAAGGACATTTTTGTAACTGACTTTGATATACTCCTATGTTTACCTACTTAAATGCACATTGCCCACCGTGCTCTGTCTTCCTAAAGCCACTGGGTGGTGGTGGCACGGGTGCGAGGGCCCTTTCAATGCTGCTTGCAGCTTTAATCTTGGCTGGACGATTGTTTTGTACACTGTAAAAATGGATTTATGAATAGATTTTAAAACATCAGTTCAATATTTCATGCCCCCGTAATTATTTCTGTGGTAATCAAAAATCTGTGTGTAAGTGTACAATGAATGTTTATTATCCCTTAAATGTCACTCTTAATAATCATATTTAAACATGTTTATGTTTTCTTTGCTGAAGCTTCGTGTTATTTACAAGTGAAATATTTCTACTCAAAACAATATTTTGTATCCAATTATTTCCCCAACTTATTTTTGGTATTGAGGTTAAAAAGTTAATTTACCTTACGTTTGATATGCAAGAGGGATGTGGTCACGAAGATGATTTAAAGTGTTCCCCTTTTGCTTTCTTTTAGCATGTTTTGCAGACAGGGTGGCCATCCTCTAACAAGTTTCCCTCAGACTTTTGTAAAAGGTCAAATAGAGCCCATCTCTCCACAACTGACTGCAAACTTGCATGCAGATCTGCCTCCATGTTTTATGCAACACATACCTTCTGTGATCCAGTCAATTCCAGATGGACAAAATCAAGACCTGCCCTCCACCATCTTTGTTGCTGTGTATATTCCGTCTACAGCTAATGTAGGGATAGTGTGTGACGTCATACACACACCAGCTGCTCTTCCACAGTCGGGCCAGAAGCTCCTCAGTGCTTCACTAAAACCCACCCGTAACCCGCCTCTCTGGAACAACGTCACACAAACCCATAATTTCACCAACTAATGGAAGTTTTATCAGAAAACTAATCAGACAGAAAGCACTGGAAACTATAGAGAGAGAGAGAGAGAGAGATCGAAAACGAACATGATAAAAGCGTCAGTTTGTTGGTATTTTTGTTGTTTACTTAAAGATTAGGTAAGTTTACCTATATATATATATATATATATATATATATACACACACACCATATTTATTTTAATCAATATTTAATAAATTATAAATAAATTAGAAAAAAATCTTTCAAATAAACATGCTTATACTTTATATGCCAACTTCTTGAATCTGCAATCCTATTACCGCATTTTTCACAATTCGTTAGCAGTTTTGGTAGATGTATAGCTCCATGAGGTTGCGTTTCAGATGACTGGAGATTAGTTTCCTCTCGACGTGGCCACAATTTTTCCGTACGACTTGGTGACACAGTCACTAATGTTCACATATCGCGTTTTTTACTCGTGCAAATTCGTTATTTCAAATGCAGGCGCGCGGCAAGCACGCTCAAAATGGAAGCACATTTTTCTATGCCGCGATAAGATGAGAACATCTCAACTTTTCAGAATGCCGCAAGCTCACCGCAGGTCATGAGACAAAAAAAAAAATCAGCTTCAGCCTTTCCGTTACAACATCGAAAGCTGGGCCCGAACAGCTGATCATAGCTGTACGACGCAGGTTTTTATTTCATCTCCATAAATATATCTAGAAGTAAAGCTAATACAAGGGCTAGAAATCAATTAATCCTTTGCTGATACTTATTCGTATTCATGGAAAGCCCTCAGCGCAGTTCATGGTTGCATAGAAACGACAGATGCAAGTGCTTGTGGAAAGGAGGAGATAGAGGAGCGGCCGCACTTTCCAGGCGTTTTTAGACGCAATATGTGAACGGCCCCTTACACAGTACCTGCATTTGTGACACTTCTCTACTGAAGCCAAAATATTGCCATATTTCAGACGTACAGGCCAATCAGGATGATCAGGATGTTCTGTCTTACAAGCGCTTCATGAGGCACACACGCAAGGTCTCTCGCTCTCTCCCTCTCTGCCGTGCGCGCGCTACACGGTTGGAGCAGCACAGTATATGTTCTGTCTCGCATGCGCGCTCTTGCTCGCTCACTCTAGATTTTAACTAATTTGCGGGCATCAGGGAGCCGCTATCAATATGCAGGAGACTCCCGGAACTTCTGGGAGACTCGGGATGTCTGAAAATAAAGTAATTTATCACACCTCTTTGCGATACGGATATCGCATATACTATTATCGCGATGACGATCATTTTTCGATATATCGTGCAGCCCTAACCGATATAAATATGACTGGATATGACTAGTGGGCAACTGGTTATAGCACAGCATATTTTAAAAGGGAGTTAAAGTTTTTCGATCGCATCTCCTGTGAAGCTGATCTTCTGTTCGCATTCACTCACTGCACGGCCAGACCGTCACTCGCAATAACACGTTTATGCTACAAATGCACACTTAACAGGATATCACAGCTGGATTCGATTAAATCTGCAAAGTTTGTGAAATTAAATGTTCATTAGATATTCAGAGATTTGTTTAAATGATGTAAAAGTATTTTAGCCTGATTGTTTGCCTTTTCTGTTACAAAAAATATAAAAGCAAACGCTTTACTTTTTCGCATATCATTTGCTTTTTGTTTACCAGTTCTGTCTAATAAAGTATTAGATATGACTGAGAGATCATAAACTAATGAAGACGGAGAATGTGCGTGAGTGCTGTGTGATCAGGCGCTGCCGTTCTCTTCTCAGGCGTTGGTGTTCTCAGGTCGACCACTATAAATAATCAATAAAGTTTAATTTGTATTTAAAGAGACGTGTTCTTATGTCATGTGCTTACAAATTTAATGTCTTAAACTGCTGATCTTTTTAACGTGCTGATAAATAGTGTTTTTACTATAGTGTGGACATTAATATCCGCTACAGAGATTATAGTTATGGCCCGTTCAATTGAGAGCTGAACGATTCAATTGTTCGGCTGTAAAATAAGTGATTCCATATAAATTAATTAATAATTACCTTTGAGGTAAATTTACCTTATTTTCCCTTACAAGATTTTTGTATTCATTATGGTGTTATACTTTAATACTTAAGTATAAATACTTAATACTTACCAAATACTTAAGACTATTTATTTCCAAACATCTTGTCATATTAATCCGGACTAAAACTTGCTTAGATATTGATTGAAAATTTTTTCATTATTGTTCTTTATAGTTATTTGTACTTTAAATGGTTTAAAACGTTTGTTTACTGTATACGTTTTTGTGTGTTGATTTATTGTATTTAAATGGTCAGAGTTATTTTTGTTAAGCTGGGTGCACACTGTGCGATTTATAATAGTCCTTTACGATTGTTCCCTGTCAGACTGTACGAACATGAGCCTCTATGTAAGTCATGTCACACTGTAAGATCTCAGTTGTCATTAATGTCACACTGTACGCCAGTCAAGCCGCGTTAAAAACGCATGCAAGCAAGAAAATTTGTCTTGAGTTTTAGATCATCAATCAATGACACATTCAGTGACTGAGCTGCGTTACACGAGGGATTGCAATGGCGGCTACAAAGAAATCTCTAACATTAATTTTGGCCATTGCTTTTTTGGGAAAAACTAAGACAATTTGATGGCCGTTGTGGAAGAAGTCAAACTGCAAGACTGAGAGTCAAATCTCATTACACTGCCAGAACTTCATCTGAAGTCAAATTTAATCGCAGCGGTCAACAATCGAAAGACTTCAGATTTTAACCTAGGATCAGAGGAATCTTTTAGGATTTGCAAAAATTTGTCTGAGACGGCCAAAATCGCACAGTCTGAACCCGGATTAATAACATTAACAAAAACATTAATAAACGTAGGAAGACAACACTTAAGTATGGTAACTTAATTCAATACTGATAACATACGTGACAAAAGCTTCAGTAATTACTGTGATATGAAAACTTGATAGTCACATGTCTAACTGCTACCAAACATAGCCAATGTCTGTTTTAATCATTCATCCATTCGAATTCGAACAATTTCCAGACAAATGCACCCACCTCGCCCCAGATGCCAGCAGTGTCGTCGAGATTGTGTTTCTGGTAAGACAGCTGTCGGATGCAGTTATTAACGGCAACACTACTCCTGCCAGGAGCCATTTCCTCCTCTGAAATCTCCACCCAGCCCAGAGATCGCACCGCAAAACACTGCAAACACACACACACCCACAGGCATGAAGAACACCAACATCTAGATGATGTGTTTGTGGTCGGTCATTGGTGTGTTTACCTTCGCCCCCTCGGTACTGCTGACATAAGGCTGTTCCTCTTCCTCCTCAGACTGAGAAAAACTGCACACAACAAGATGACACACAGAGACGGGTCAATGCTTCAGTAGCTCAAACACTAGAGCCCAATCCTGCGGAGTTCAGGACCAGCCCTGCTCCTGCAAACTTCTCTGTGATGGAGTTTTAGGACACCAGTAGGTCACCTGATGGAGTTTTAGGACACCAGTAGGTCACCTGATGGAGTTTTTCGGTTCCTTGCCACTGTTGCCTTTGGCTTGCTCAGTTGGGGATATTCAAATTAATTAACCAAGCATTAATACCATTGATCAGCTCTACCAAACGTGGATGTTTTTTTTTCCACTAAGAAACAAACATTGTTATGTTATTTGATTGATATTGTGAAGCTGCTTTGATGCAATTTATTTTGTGAAAAGCGCTATATAAATACACTTGACTTGACGATCAAGTGTTCCTGAAGATATTAATCTGCTGGTTCAGCTGCATTTGATCAGGGCTGAAGCTGAACTTTCTCCAGGAACAGGATCGGGCACCTATTCAGTAGTCTTAACGTGAGTGGCTTTAGATAAGCGTCTAAGAAATACATAAATGCAACGCCATGTAAATGTTATTGTGGCGTGATACTGTGTCATGCACAGCGTGATGTTTGATTGATCTTGTACCTGAGATTGATGGAGGCATAGCGTAGAGTCGCTCCCTCAAACTCCTTCAGACTTTCATCAGAAGCTATATCCTCCTTCTGAGCGATAAAAACAGCATTATATGGACTTAAAAAAACAGAATAAGGTGTTTGTACGTCTGTAACACCATTATGAACCTACCTGCCAGAGTTCTTCAACACTGAATGTGTTTGGTTGTGAAACACCGCTCCATGTAATCTAATTACAAATGTGTTCATGTTTAAAGACATAAGCATTCACATGGGTTACAACAGTCCTTATACTGATGTGGGATTAATAACCGTGTGCACCTGTGGCTGGTCAGTGGGTGTGAGCGCAGGCGAGGCGCTGGTGGGTCGCTCCTCCAGGGGCCCGGGCGGCTCCCACTGTGTGGTGCCTGTGGGAATGTGCCAGTAGTAGGTGCCTGATGTGTCCTGCACTCGCATCCAGCCAGCGGGCAGGTCCGTGTCCGTCTGAAACGCACTGCCATCCCAATAGGACTCTACAACAACAATAAAATGTTTTTTTGGCCCTGTTTATACCTGGTATTAACATTTCGAGTGATCTGATCAAAAGTTGCTAGGTGAGGCGGATGGCAAATATGGATTTCAATAGTTCTCAATAGCTTACTCGCCCAAAACTGTATGGTCGTTATGGACTAAACAGTTTATTAGAAGTATTTTTCCATATACAGAGGGCTGCTTTCCATTTCACAACAGTAAACAAAAATACACTAGACCAACATATGATTATATTAGCAGCAACATTTTGGTATTAATTGCACTTTTTATTTGTTTGATATTCAATGAAAATATAATGTTTAGTGAGGACATGCAAACATGCTTGTTGTCTACTACTTAGGCAACCCATTATCTTTAAATTAATTTTTTTTTTAAAGCAATTGTGTTGCATTATAATGCAAAGGCACCTGGTTCTATTAATTGGCATTAAAAGGCATTTTGTGATTTCCTTCAATTGAAAATCTTTGAAGCAAGTTTGGGGGACTTGAAGGGCACCCAATTCAGAGAATCACCCAGAAATTCAAAAGAACAGCATTTATCTGAAATAGAAAGCTTTTGTAACATTAAACAGTACCGTTCAAAAGTCGGCAAGAATTTGTATTAAATTTTTTGGGCGAAAGAAAAAAGAAATCATTACTTTTATTCATCAAGGATAAATTAAATTGATCAAAAGTTACAGTGAAGACATTTATAATGTTACAAATCGATTATCTGAATCTTTTTTGTGTGTGTGTGTGACTATAAATACTTTGCTTTATTGCTTACTAAGTAATGACCCATAAAGAATTAACGTCCAATATATTGTATTAACATTGCAAAGAACCAACAAGAAAATAAATGTGTGCCTGAACCAGGGGCGTAGCCAGAATTTTATTTTTGGGGGGTCCCGTCTTTAAATGAGGGGGCAATATATATATATATATATATATATATATATATATATATATATATATATATATATATATATATATATATATATTCAAATTAATTAACCAAGCATTAATACCATTGATCAGCCCTACCAAACGTGGATGTTTTTCCACTAAGAAACAAACATTGTTATGTTATTTGATTGATACTGTGAAGCTGCTTTGATGCAATTTATATTGTGAAAAGCGCTATATAAATACACTTGACTTGACTTGATATATATATATAGCCAGAATTGTATATACAGGCCGATTCTGGTGGGTGCGGTGATGCGGTGGCGACTCGTGTAACATGTAAGGGTGGCGCTGCCAATAAAGCACCTAAAAGCTGTCACAAAGAACTTGCTATATTTTACATATTCATAATCATTACTTTTGCAAGGAGATATTTTAATTGTTTATTAATAAACAAGTGTTTTCTTTGTCGGCTAAGATGAAGTTGACTATGCTGACTCGCGATCTTCAGTAGGCTATAGTGACCGCGCCAGAGAGAAATGCACATTCCGTAAGGATTACATAAGATGTCACTGATCGATTGCTCCTGTCTGCCTTCCTGCCTGCTGTGAGTTTGTTTGCGTCGAGGCTGTAAGCTCTACGCCTCGTATTAGCTTTGTATTTCTTTCTGTTTTGAACCATCATTTACTATCATTCCTAGTTTTTTATATTACTAAATATAGTTTACCCACCATCTCAGATTAACCTTACATCACTAGCTTCCGTTATTGTTAGCACAGAACGCGTGTTTACGCGCCACCCGCGCTCATTTATTTATTATTTATTTTCTCTCGCGCGCCCGCGCCTTTGAGTTAATAAAAGCCCAGGTAAGTAAGAATCAGTCAACACAAACGGTGAGTAATGTCTTGTCCTGTTATTGTCACCTGTGTCACATGTCATATGTTTAGTGTAGCCTTCTCCGATGGCAATATAGGATTTATTTGTGATAAATGCAAGGAGACAGTCAGGCTGACGGAGAAGATTTCAGAGCTAGAGACACGCATCCAAACTTTAATTGAGGATAGTAAGGATAGTACTAGAGCTTTAGATACTATTTTGGATGCGCCTAGCATAGTGAACTCTGTACATGATTCGGTTCCGGCTGAAGTAGAGCCCAGGCAGCAGGGCAGATGGGTGACCGTGAGAGATCGCTCTAGTCGCGGATTAAAAAAACACTCTTCCGTTCCGATTACCATAACAAATCGATTTGCCCCACTCAGTGAAACACCCACTGAGAATTCTGTTGATTGTGCCCTGGTAATTGGTGATTCGATCACACGGAACGTGAAAATAGAGACACCAGCCACCATAGTCACATGTTTGCCGGGAGCCAGAGCGCCTGACATCAAAGCAAATTTAAAAGTGCTGGCTAATGCTAATCGTAAATTCTCTAAGATCATTATTCATGTCGGCACTAATGATGTTCGACTCCGCCAGTCGGAGATCACCAAAATTAATATTAAAGAGGTGTGTAAACTCGCAAGTACGATGTCAGGCACTGTAATTTTCTCTGGCCCCCTTCCTGTTCGCAGGAGTGATGAGATAGTTAGCAGATTGGCCTCACTCAATGGTTGGTTGTCTAAGTGGTGTCCGTTGAATAATATAGAATTCATAGACAATTGGAAAAGTTTTTGGGGCAAGCCTGACCTGTTGAAAAGAGATGGTGTTCATCCCTCCTGGGATGGTGCTGCTCTTCTCTCTAGTAATATGGCACATAGTCTTAGAGCTAAAACATGACAATCTGGGGCTCAGGTCAGGAAGCAGACAGACTGGCTAAACCGACCGTCTGCCAGCGGCCTCGCGTCACCAAGGTCAGATAAATCCCATCACATAGAGCCTCTTTCACCTAGATATCATCATATAGAGACTGTGTCTGTTCCCCGAATTTGGAAATCCAAAAAACGTCAGGTAAAAAATTTAATTGATGTTCAACAAATAAAAAACAGATATAATACAGATGAACAAATGATAAAGCTTGGGTTGCTGAATATTCGATCCCTTGCTTCAAAATCGCTCGTAGTTAATGATATGATTTCAAGTTATAATCTAGATGTGCTGTGTTTGACAGAAACCTGGCTAAAACCAAACGATTACATTACTTTAAATGAGTCAACCCCACAAGATTACTGTTATAAACATGAACCTCGTCTAAAACGCAAAGGGGGAGGTGTTGCTGTAATTTATAGTAATATTTTCAAAACCACTAAGAAATCTATTTTTAAATATACTTCTTTTGAAGTGTTGGTGCTTAATGTAAAAATATATAGTGTAAACGATAAATCACGTTTGAGATTTCTGCTGGCTACTGTATAGAGGCCACCAGGGCACCATAAAGATTTTATCAAAGAATTTGCGGACTTTCTATCAGAATTAGTATTGGCTAACGATAAAGTACTAATTGTTGGTGATTTTAATATACATGTAGATAATGAAAAAGATGCATTGGGATTGGCACTTAAAGACATTGTAAACTCAATTGGAGTTAGACAACACGTGTCAGGACCCACTCATTGTCGTAATCATACTCTAGATCTAATATTATCACATGGAATAGATGTTGATGCCATTGAAATTCTGCAGCAGAGCGATGACATCTCAGACCATTATCTAGTCTCATGTAAATTACATTTAGCCAAGGCTGCAAAGCCGACTCCGTGTTATAAATATGTTAGATCTATAACTTCTGCCACTAAAGATTGCTTTATCAATAATCTTCCTAATAAGTTTCATCATCTCAGCATCCCGGATAGCTTAGAAGAACTCGATATTGCAACAGAAACTTTTAACTCTCTCTTTTCCAGCACTTTAGACGCAGTTGCTCCGTTGCGCTTAAAGAAGATTAAAGAAAATAGTCCAACGCCGTGGTACAACGAGCACACTCAGGCCCTTAAGAGAGCAGCCAGAAAAATGGAGCGCAACTGGAAGAAAACAAAACTAGAGGTATTTCGGATTTCATGGAAAGAGAGCTCGATTGCTTACAGAGAGGCTTTAAAAGCTGCTAGATCTGCTTATTTTTCAACCCTATTAGAAGAAAATAAACATAATCCTAGGTATTTATTTGAAACAGTGGCTAAACTAACGAAAAAGAAAGCTTTAAGCACAGAAGTTTCCAAGCAACACAGCAGTAATTACTTTATGAACTTCTTCACTTATAAGATTGATAATATCAGGGACAAAATTGTAACTATGCAACCGTCTACTACACTATCGCATCAGGGAGTGCATTGTAGTCTCCCTGAGGAAATTTTTTTTTCATTTGTTGCTATAGGAGAGGAAGATTTCTGCAAACTCGTTAATTCATCTAAATCGACAACTTGTATGTTAGACCCTATACCGACTAAGCTACTGAAAGAGATGCTTCCAGAGATCATAGATCCTCTTCTTAATATCATTAATTCGTCTTTGTCTCTAGGATATGTACCAAAAACCTTTAAGCTGGCTATGATAAAACCGCTTGTTAAAAAACCGCAACTTGATCCTTCAGAATTAGTCAATTACAGGCCGATCTCAAATCTGCCTTTTCTGTCAAAGATATTAGAAAAAGCAGTATCCTCACAACTGTGTTCCTTTCTTGAAAGAAATGATATCTGCGAGGATTTTCAGTCAGGATTTAGACCGCACCATAGTACTGAGACAGCTCTCATTAGAGTTACAAATGATTTACTTTTATCATCCGATCGTGGTTGTATCTCTCTATTAGTGTTACTTGATCTTAGTGCTGCATTTGACACAATTGACCACAACATTCTTTTAAATAGACTGGAAAACTATGTTGGCATTAGTGGAATTGCACTAGCATGGTTTAAATCATACTTATCTGACCGTTATCAGTTTGTAGCAGTAAATGAAGAGATGTCTTATCGATCACAAGTTCAGTATGGCGTACCACAAGGCTCAGTACTAGGACCGCTGCTGTTCACTCTGTACATGCTACCATTAGGACATATCATTAGGAAACATGGAATTAGCTTTCATTGTTATGCCGATGATACTCAGCTGTATATTTCTTCAAAACCTAACGAAACTTACCAATTCACAAAATTAACGGAATGCATAGCTGATATAAAAAATTGGATGACTAGTAATTTCCTACTACTAAACTCTGAAAAAACAGAGATTCTAATTATTGGACAAAAAACTTCCACACGTAATAACCTAGAATACTGTCTAACCCTTGATGGCTGCTCTGTTAAGTCTTCGTCGTCGGTTAGGAACCTGGGTGTGCTCTTTGATAGCAATCTTTCATTTGAAAGTCATGTGTCTAGTATCTGTAAAACCGCATTTTTCCATCTTAAAAATATATCTAAATTACGACATATGCTCTCATTAACAAATGCGGAACAATTAGTTCATGCTTTCATGACAACAAGACTAGATTATTGTAATGCTCTACTGGGTGGTTGCCCTGCACGCTTAATAAATAAACTACAGCTGGTCCAAAACGCCGCTCGAGTTCTTACTAGAACCAGGAAATATGACCATATTAGCCCGGTTCTGTCAACACTGCATTGGCTGCCTATTAAACATCGTATAAATTTTAAAATATTGTTGATTACTTACAAAGCACTAAATGGTTTAGCTCCGCAGTACTTGAGCGAGCTCTTAACGCATTATAGTCCTTCACGTCTATTGCGATCTCAAAATTCGGGCCAGTTGATAATACCTAGAATATCAAAATCGACTGCGGGCGGTAGATCCTTTTCCTATTTAGCACCAAAACTTTGGAACAGTCTTCCTACCATTGTCCGGGAAGCAGACACACTCTGTCAGTTCAAAGCTAGACTAAAAACATCTCTTTGACCTAGCATACACATAATATATTATAGACTTCTATAATTCAATGTTAGGCTGCATAGATTAGGTCAGCCGGAACTGGGAACACTTCCCTTACATCCTGATGTACTCGTTACATCATCATAAGAAGAATGGCATCTACGCTAATTTTAGTGTCTTTGTTTATCCCGAGGTTTTCCCGCAGCCGACCGGATCCAGGCCGTATCCAGATCTGACTAGGAGCTTTGCCTGGACCCGATGACAACGCAGTGCTGAAGTGCCAACTAGCCTCTCCCTATGGAGGATCCCTTTCCCACTCTACAGATAAAATGTTGTGATTCCGGTTCGCGTACCCACCCCGAAGTGATAAAATAAAACAAAATTCTGTATCAAATTACAGTTACTGTAAATCCGGCCTCTAGTTCATAAACGCCAGAGGAGAACTGGCCCCCGACTGAGCCTGGGTTCTCCCAAGGTTTTTTTTTCTCCATTAGGTCACCTGATGGAGTTTTAGGACACCAGTAGGTCACTTGATGGAGTTTTTCGGTTCCTTGCCACTGTTGCCTTTGGCTTGTTCAGTTGGGGATATTCAAAATAATTAGCCAAGCATTAATACCATTGATCAGCCCTACCAAACGTGGATGTTTTTTCACTAAGAAACAAACATTATGTTATTTGATTGATATTGTGAAGCTGCTTTGATGCAATTTATATTGTGAAAAGCGCTATATAAATACACTTGACTTGACTTGACTTAAGCAGAGAGCAGTCTGTAGTCTGTTTTCTTTCGTTTTGAATGGTTCTGTTTAAAAGTAGACATGTGAGGCAAGTAGGCTACCTTATATGCTGAGTTTCGGTTCATTTATGAGACGAGCTCCAGTTCACGCGCCGGCGCCTCCGTTTCTTATCTACTATATTTACTTCTTATTTATTAAATCCAGGCAATTGGTTGATGAAACATTGATTAAAATTAAGATACAATTAATATAAAAAGAAAATTCAGGTTAAAGAAAGGTTTTGTCCTTTCTGTTTGATGTCTCTGTGAAAGTTTTAAAGCATCTTGCCGCTTTCAGAGCGCTCACGTCCGTAACATTGTTTTTTCCTCATAAATGCAAACGCGAAAAATTAAATAAAATAAAATGAATATTTTATGTACTGTGGAGACTGAGAGCCAACCATTCTTCATCCGGTGGGTAGTATTACTTTGGTTTGCGCAGTGTAATTCACATAATCACTAAATAAATATTTTGCCTCCTAGAGTTTATTTTTTATTTTTTTTAAGCAATCAGAAATCTGAGGGGGCCGGACATGTAAATGAGGGGGCCTAGGCCCACCCAGCCCCCCTCGTGGCTACGCCACTGGCCTGAACTAGGAGCACACTTGTAGTAAATTAGTATTATAACGACTGGTACAGCCGAGTGTTTTTCCTCCTCTGGCTGGAAACGTGTCATATGGCTTCTCATATTTGTTGTGTTTCCGTCGTTTGTTTTATTCTACAAAGCTTACATCTAGGGTGGCTTTTGTCCAGCTCCTTTCCCCCTTCAACTTCAGAAGCCAAAATATTTCCACATGTCAGCTTTTAACCTAACAAGGAGGGTATTTGGATTTCGCGCTCAGCCATCGCGTCTCTGTTATGTGCACGCCACAGACGGTCCGGCCACTGCACTTCCGTGCTTCAGAGTTCCGTCTTCCGCGTTCCGTCAATATTACGTTATTATAAATATATATATATTTTTTTTTTTTTTTTTTTGGGAAAATCGATTTTTTGACATTTGTGAATCGATTCAGAATCGTCCACGTCCACATCGCGATGCATCTAAGAATCGATTTTTCCCCCCACCCCTATCTAAAACCTGACTGTACATCAGTTAATATGTTGTGTTCTGCCAAGTATTCTTTTAACTGACAGTTTACTTGAGATTCCAAAATTTTTGCAAGAAAAGAGAGTTTGGAAATTGGCCTAAAATTGTGAAGATCTGAAGGGTTGCCACCCTTTAGCAAAGGAAGCACATAGGCTGATTTCCATAATTTGGGTATTGAATTTGTCTGCAGACTACCATTAAAAATGACCTTAAGAAGAATTAGAACCAGACAGAGACTTAATTTGCTTCCAGAATTTAGAGGGGTTATTAAGATTTTCAGACACATTTTTTTAGAAATCTGATTTTGCTTTTTCTGGTCATGCTTGTACATTTATTTCTTAAAGTTCTGAAAGCAGTCCAGTCAGCAGTAGAATTTGTCATAAAGCTTCATAAAGCTTAACTCTTCAGTAAACCATGGGTTATTCCTCCCGCTAATCCTAAATTTCTTTATAGGAGTATGCTTATTACAAATAGCTGAAAAGGCATTGTGAAAATATTCCCAGGCATGTTCCACATCAGGTATCAGACAGACAGTCTCCAAGTTATAGTTGTACAGATCATGAATAAAAGCCTGTTCATTAAAACGTTTAAAATACCTTTTAAAAACATAACGAGGTTTATGTTTAGGTCGTTTTGTATCTCTTATACAAGCAATTGCACAGTGATCACTGACATCATTGCAAAAAACAGCAGTCGATGTGTATTTATGTGGCATGTTTGTAAAAATGACATCCAACAGTGTTGATTTGTTATGATCTCTCGGGTTTATAGGAGTTGGAGTGTCAATTAGTTGTGTGAGATTCAGAGAGTCAACTAGGTCTTTAATATTTTCAGAGGCAGGAGAAAGCCAATCCCAGTTTAAGTCACCCATTAGAATTACTTCGGAATCATTAAGGTTGAGTAGTACAAAATAAAGAGAGGAAATAGTTTCTTTTTTGGCGGAGGATGGCCTGTAACAGCCAACAACAGTGAGGTGTGTGTCCTTGTATAAATGTACTTTCAATGCCAGTTAGGGGTGGGGGGAAAAATCGATACAGCACAGTATCGCAATATTTTCTGTGGCAATACTGTATCGATACACAGGCGCCAAGTATCGATCTTTTTTTGCATATTTAATTATAAAATTATCTGTTTTACTTTCCGGTTTTCTTCATTGGTTTCTCTATTTTTCACAGCTTGAGAACATAGGTTGAATTCGAAATCGCCCCCTAAACAATCATTCACTAAGTTAGGCTTATTCCCTAGGTCCACTAATACTGTTCACTTGAAGGAGTGGATGAAAACGAGTGAGTGAATTCGGACAGCCGTTGAGCGTAAGCCGTAGGCTACACGTTAATGTTAGTTAACACGTTAGTGCAATGTGGGAGAGAGACGCGATCTGACACGCGTCCCATTTTCTCACAAATGTTCATTTAAAACTTTATTTAAATCATTTTAGACAGCTCTTATGAGGACATTTGACAAAACTGACATTTTGGCATAATTTGAGTGTGTAATGATTTGTTCAAGCCCGAAAGAGAACTCGATACTGACGCGCGTCTGTTGTGTGTGTCTGTTGTGTATGTGTGTGTGTGTGTGTGTGTGTGTGTGTGTGTGTGTGTGTGTGTAATACAGGCAGGATTGAACGGATACTGCGTAATTGCGTTAAAAGAAAAGTTTGTTCTGTCTGTGTGTGTGTGTGTGTGTGTGTAATACAGGCAGGATTGAACGGATACTGCGTAATTGCGTTAAAAAAAAAGTTTGTTCTTGCGTTGCCGCGGTGGGCAAGTGATGAAACCGGTATTGCGACTGAACACGTAACACCGGTAACACCGACTATCGTAGCAAGCCTGGAGCTCAACATTCATGTGAGAGGTCTCCTATTCAGAGAATAAATACGTCCTGTCCTGTGTCCTGAATGTTCAAGAACAAGTTTTTGCACTTCAGTTAATGTGTAGAAGATAATGTTTACAGAATTAAATGTGACATTTAATTAAAGTGAGTTGAGCGGTCTTATTCTGCAAATTTTTTGTGATGTCTTTGAATAAAATGGGGAACATGAATCGCAATATATTGCTTGTATCGCAAGATATTGAGAATCGCAATAATATTGAATCGTGGCCCAAATATCGCAATACTATCGAATCGTCACATTGTTGCCAATTCCCACCCCTAGTTTTAGAGCTGGACACAGCACTGTTACAGCAACTTTGTTGCTATTAAATGATATTATAAATGCCTTGGACAAAAAGCAACATTGTGCTGCCTTATTTGTGGATCTGTCCAAAGCATTTGTCTCTGTTGACCATGAGCTCTTGCTAAATAGATTAGGTAACATTGGAATAGGAAACATAGTTTTTGAACCAATTAATAGCTATCTTACAGAACGAACGCAATGTGTTTCTATAGATGGTCTTAAATCAGACTTTTTAGAGATTTCCAAGGGTGTTCCTCAAGGCTCGATTTTAGCCCCTATTTTATTTTCTATATTTATAAATAATATTGGAAAGGATGTTCAAAATGCTAAACTACACCTTTATGCAGATGATACTGTGATATATTCAGTTTGCCCCTTCATTGAACCAAGCCATAAATTACCTTCAGTTAGCCTTACAATAGCTTCAAGTCTCACTACATGGCCTACAGTTAGTGCTAAATACTAAGAAAACCAAATTTATGACGTTCTCAAGGGCTCGTTCCCAATCCCCAAATAATATAACTACCGGTATTAACACATTAAATGGGGACTTAATTGAAAATGTTTCAACAAGTATTTAGGTTTTTGGCTGGACAACAAACTTTTTCAAAATTCATGTTGAAAAGCTTGTAAAAAAGCTGAAACTAAGGCAGGGATTTTACTTTAGGAATAAGGCTTATTTTAATCTGTTAGCTAGAAAAAAACTTGTGCAGGCCACTTTAAGTGTTTTGGACTATGGTGATGTTGTCTACATGCATGCTGCCTCTAGTACTCTTCACCTTTTAGACTCTGTGTATAATAGTGCTCTACGCTTTTTAACTAACTCTGGTTCCCGTACTCATCATTGTACGCTGTATGAACTGATAGGCTGGCCGTCACTAAGTCTACATAGACAACTTAATTTGCATATTTTTCTATACAAGGCCATGTTGTGTAAATTGCCGGCATATATATGTAATCTCCTCAAGAAGAATTCCAGCAGTTTTCATCTCCGCTCCACCAGGTGGCTCTCTTACCAGGTTCCAAGGGTTTTTACGGAGCTGGGAAAAAAAGCCTTCTCTTAGTTTGCGCCATGGTCTTGGAATAATTTGCAAAATTCACTACATCCAAATTATCTAGTCCCATTAAATGAATTTAAGGCTGTTAAAATGACATAACTCAAAAATGTAACTGCCATATGTGACCTGCTCCTTTCTTTTATGTGTGATGCTTGTTTATTTGTATTTGCTATTTGTATTTGTATGCTGTATTTGTATTTAAATTGTAACTGGTGTGCCGTCTTGGCCAGGTCTCCCTCGGAAAAGAGATATCAGTCTCAAGGGACTTCCTGGTTAAATAAAAAAAAGTAGTAGTTTTGAGCAGAATGCTCATTGTTATTTTAGTCCATTGATATCCTATAATCCGTCTCACTGACATCACATTTACATTTACATTTATTCATTTAGCTGACGCTTTTATCCAAAGCGACTTACAATTGCTATATATGTCAGAGGTCGCACACCTCTGGAGCAACTAGGGGTTAAGTGTCTTGCTCAGGGACACATTGGTGTCTCACAGTGGATTCGAACCCGGGTCTCTCACACCAGGAGCATTGTGTCTTATCCACTGCGCCATCACCACCCCATCAGACATACAGAAGATGCTATGTTGATTGACGATCGATTGGTCCTGTCTGCCTCGCTGCAGTTTGTTTGCTTTGAGGATGTGAGCTCCGTCTAAGCCTCGTATTAGCTTCGTATTTCTTTCTGTTTTGAACCATCATTTACTATCATTTCTAGTTGTTTTTACAGTTTACCCAACATCTCAGATTAACCTTACATCGCTAGATTCCGTTATTTTTAGCACAACATGCTAGTAACTCGCTAGCCTGTTAACACGCCACCCGTTCGTTCTTTTTTCTGTATCGAAAATGTACCGAACCGTGACAAGTGTATCGTAACGAACCGAACCGTGAATTTTGTGAACCGTTACACCCCTAGTTACTATAACAAAACTTTGAAAGCTAGATATTCTTTATCGTCATCAGTAAAATCACTGTAAGTCAAGGGCAGCATAGCATAGCAACAACAGTGCAAAACTGGATCAAGGTATAAATCTAATCCAAGACCATTATCTAACCCACCAAACACTTGATCCCCAAAAATCTGTTTGGTGTATTTTAATTTTTGGGGGGTATTTTAATTTTTAGTTAAAATACAAAACAAAATTTGATGTATATTTTGCATCATCCTATAGGCACAACCAGAGGAATTAACGGTTGGGTCTATTTGAATGTGTGTAATACACAAATGCGAACAGTAGTTTGAAGCTTTCCAAATATGTCCTTTTTAAAGCCCCTCATTACTGGCAAATATTTTAAACCCAGTGTTATTGCGATGTGTCAGGACAGATGCGTACAAACACTACAAATGTTAAATGTTTGGAACTACCTCTGGATGTGGTTTGAGTTAGGGTTGGGCGATATGGCCAAAAAAAATTATCACGATAATTTTTTTATATCAGTCGATATCGATAATTATCACGATAAACGTCAAATCTTTATTTCTTTCAAGCAGATTTTTGCTCCTAAGTGAAAGTTGTAGAAACCAGAGTGTTAATTGTGGTTTTAAACTACTCCTTATTGTCAGAACATATCATGACAAACAAATCTGAGGTAGAACATTCAAACATTTGTAATTTTTCCTTAACAAAATAAATATCTTAATAGAAAAAAATATTTCTTAGTTTCTGCATGTGCTAATTTTTATTTGGTAAAATGTAATATTCTGACTGTTTGAGTTTTAATTAAAATTAGCCATTGGTCATCCAGCATCATGCATTTAGATCATGATAACCACAGATAAAAGCACCTCACTATATTGGCTAAATGTTACTTTATGGTTTCTATGGTATTTGTATGAAAAACAGTAGCCTAAATACATTATTAAATAATGTAATTATATTCCATTAGTCCTTTAATACATTGTCTACAATAATAATATAATACAATTCAATATGTATATCCCACATTTCATAGTGCAGTTAATATTAGTAGGCTAACGTTACAGTAAATCCATGGTAAATGATGGGAGTTTGTAGCCGGAAAAGCTTCTGACTGTATCGTTGCGCGCAGTGTTCCTCCTGTTCGTCAGCGCTGTTTCATCTGCCTTTAAACTGGTTTAAATCACTGAGACATTTGTGTTCTTCGCTGAACTCAAGCGCTTCTCACTGGATCTCGTGACGAGACGATCAGAGTAAACGCGTCTGCTAGTGAGCTCGCGCTGCGCTGCCGTTTGGACTTTGAGCCGAGCGGATAAACGGTCCGTGAGGCGCGCGGTTCAGATGAGTTTTGTTCCGCTTTTGGCGCACAAACATTATCGAACATTTATCAAACTCTTGATATCGTTTTATCGAGAAAAATGATATCGCGATAACTATCGTTATCGTTTTATCGCCCAGCCCTAGTTTGAGTGGATGTCTTTTATCTGATCAGCTGAGCTGGATCCCACTAGGGTGTGGTGTTTCCCTGTGCTTATCTGCTGGTGTGTGTGCTGTACCTGGCTCTTCGTCGGGGGTGCTGCTCGCAGTGCTTCCCTGGGACAGAGACATGCAGCTGGACTCCTCGTCACTGGTCACGCCGGTCCTGCCCAACAGCAGACCAGTGTTTCTGCCGCCACCCTCGCCGGCTCTCTTCTGCACCTCAGGGTCTGTGTTCACGCATACACAGGGATTCAAGCTTTCCTCTTCCTCTCTTTCAGCTTCCTTGTCTCTCGTCTGCTGTTGGTTTTCCTGATTGTTCTCCAACATGGCGGCAGAAGAGTAAATGAGAAGAGGTTCACCAGCCGCCCAGTCTTGCAGGTCAGAGCATAGCGCTTTTAGGGTCTTGTTCTTCTCTTCATTTCGCCGCTGTGAGTTCTGGTTTGGGGTTCTATCTGTGGATTCGTTCTTGTTTTCAACCAGGTTGAGATTCTGGTCTTGCTGCTGCTGCTCTGCTAACTTGCATATTTGGTTCTGATCTTCCTTCATCCACTTGGTGTTGCTCTCAGAGACTGGAAGACTATGTTCATTTTCCTGATTTCTGCTCCATTCATCTTCCTGGTGCTGGAGGGACGCATCATCATTCTCTAGTCCTCCCATAATGCCTTTGAGAAGCTGGATGGAGGTTGTGCTGGCGTAGTTGTGTCGACTCTTTGGAGAGAAAGAGGTTGAACCAGGTGTATCTTTCAGGCCCAACTTTCTTTCATAAGATAAGCAGAGGTCAAGGGTCAGTGAAGGTGGGATGTACGTGTTTTCATTGAGCAGGTCTGAGGGGTTCTTCACAGACATGACACAGAGCTGTAACAACACACAAACACCTTCACTGTAACGCCATCAAAGACATGAACATTTCACACACAAAATCACTGTGAAAAACATGCTAAATCCTGGGCACTAAAATTGGAGTTAATCATTTTACATTTCAATATTACTATTCACAGCTAGGGATGACTGATCTTATATCTTATACCCTGATCGGTCTCAGGACTGACAAAAAAAACTTTTTGTTGGGTTGGGTATCGATCAGATGGAATCGATCCAAATCCGATACGGTGAGTTACAAATGGTTGTTACTAAAAGGACAAAAAGCTTTTATAAAAGCACAATTAAAGATTTAGTGTAGGGCTGTGTGATTAATCTTTTTTTTTTTTTTTTTTGGCTTCCAACGATTAAGAAAACAAGGTAATCGAGGTAAAATAATCGAGTTTGTGGGTGGAACTTGAAGGTAATATGATGACAAAGAATCGCATGCGCAGGGTAAGATTTGTGAAAGTATACATAAGATTGCAAGCGTAAATTAAATTGTGCATGTGCAAGAGAAGATTTTTAAAGGTGTAAATCGCCTTACAAGTGTAAGAAAAAAATATTTGCAGGATTTTACCGTTATTCGTAAGTGTAATTCATGTATTGTGAAGCTGCAGCTTCATGCTAACGCAAAATAAATAGGATCTGTATTCTTCTGACTTCCATTTTTCCACACTTACACTTTTGGCACAGAGGCAGGAACTGCAAAACAGATTGATAGCATAGAACCAACCTTTGTGTAAAAACTGTTGCAAACGTCTGAATGACTTGTGTACATGGGGAAAAATGTTAACGAAATAACCCGATTTGTACAGTTGCGTCTTTCTTTTACCTAATCAACCAATCACATGGCAGTTGCTTCAATGCCTTTAGGGGTGTGGTCCTGGTCAAGACAATCTCCTTAACTCCAAACTGAATGTCAGAATGGGAAAGAAAGGTGATTTAAGCAATTTTGAGCGTGGCATGGTTGTTGGTGCCAGACGGGCCGGTCTGAGTATTTCACAATCTGCTCAGTTACTGAGATTTTCACGCACAACCATTTCTAAGGTTTACAAAGAATGGTGTGAAAAGGGAAAAACATCCAGTATGCGGCAGTCCTGTGGGCGAAAATGCCTTGTTGATGCTAGAGGTCAGAGGAGAATGGGCCGACTGATTCAAGCTAATAGAAGAGCAACTTTGACTGAAATAACCACTCGTTACAACAACCGAGGTATGCAGCAAAGCATTTGTGAAGCCACAACAGGCACAACCTTGAGGCGGATGGGCTACAACAGCAGAAGACCCCACCGGGTACCACTCATCTGCACTACAAATAGGAAAAAGAGGCTACAATTTGCAAGAGCTCACCAAAATTGGACAGTTGAAGACTGGAAAAATGTTGCCTGGTCTGATGAGTCTCAATTTCTGTTGAGACATTCAGATGGTAGAGTCAGAATTTGGCGTAAACAGAATGAGAACATGGATCCATCATGCCTTGTTACCACTGTGCAGGCTGGGGGTGGTGGTGTAATGGTGTGGGGGATGTTTTCTTAGCACACTTTAGGCCCCTTAGTGCCAATTGGGCATCGTTTAAATGCCACGGCCTACCTGAGCATTGTTTCTGACGTTGTCCATCCCTTTATGGCCACCATGTACCCATCCTCTGATGGCTACTTCCAGCAGGATAATGCACCATGTCACAAAGCTCGAATCATTTCAAATTGGTTTCTTGAACATGACTGTGGGAGCCAGGTTTTGGGTTCTTGGACACGCCCCTTTTGGGTGCTCACAAGCTTTGGTCACAAGGTGTGGGTGCTTATAGTTGATTGGGATATCACCTGTTCTTCAGTTTTTGAGGAGAGAGAGGGGGTGATAGAGGAAAGCCTAATTTTGCTGACCGCGGTTCACACTGTTGGATATATTTAGTGATATTTCGCTGTATGGAACTGATCACCTGTACACGCAATAAACCATTAACGCAACAATTGGAATCCTGGAATTATTGGTCAAACAGCGCGTCTGGCAGACAGCTTTTACCCTATTCAGTCTCTCGGCGTCTACTTCAAGGATTAGTTTCAGATAGACGCCCATAATGACAGTTCACTGTACTAAAATGGCCCCCACAGTCACCAGATCTCAACCCAATAGAGCATCTTTGGGATGTGGTGGAACGGGAGTTCAGTTCTGAAGGCGAAAGGGGGTCAAACACAGTATTAGTATGGTGTTCCTAATAATCCTTTAGGTGAGTGTACATGGTAAATAAATAAATCATGATTGCTCAATAAGCTGTGCACCATTAGCTGTGCACCTGACTGACATTCATACTGAATGACTGAAAATAATTTTTAAATTTAATTTTAAATTAGTAAATAAGCAAGTTAATAATCAAATAAGTAAGCCCCAACCCCTCACGATAATATCGTGTATCGCCAATCTCACAGGCTGAGGATAAGACGATATGAAAACGGAGCATATCGCCCAACACTAATTAAGACATTTTTTTTTCTTACCATATCACAAAAATGTTTTACCGCTGTAAATGTTTCACAGGATTAAAAAAATTTCCCACTGAAATTATTGAACTATATTTTAGTTCGATAATGTTTTGTTTTTAATATTTTGTATTTTGGGCGGGATTTTATTGTACTAAATCATAAGCAGTAGTTATAATCCATTTATTCACTTTTTAAGAATGGATCTAAAACACTAAAACTTTAACTGTCATAGGCTAGCACAGACTTAAGTTTGGTCTTTTTCCCAGCACCAGTCTGAGGGATAAGAGGAGTGAAGATAGTGGAAGACGAGAGAAGACCAGGCCTGAGACATTTAAGTTGCGTTTTGTCTATGTATGGGTGTCAGTCGACTATGAAGCACCTGCACTCTAAAAAATCTTGGGTTATTTTTTCTACCCAAATCCTGGGTTGAGCCTCTTGGGTAGATTTTGTGTAACCCAGATCCTGGGTCAGACGTAACAACCCAGTGGTTGAGTTATTCATCGCAGGCTTTTTGCGACCTCTTCAGGAGAGAGCCGTGAAGCTCCGTCAAATTGTTGCATGTCTTGGTTAAAATACAGGTTTGTGTACATTTTATTTGATCTATAAATTAGTTATTGTTCTGTATATTGTTTAATTTTATGCAAAGCAACACACAGGGGCACTATGTGAGTCACCTACACTAGTGTTGCGTGACCCGTGTCGGTCTTTTTGCATGATGAAAGATGAATGCGAGATGAAACAACATTCGAAAATTACCGACTCGAAAATTATGTTGGAATTAGTGGAATTGCACTGGCATGGTTTAAATCATACTTATCTGACAGTTATCAGTTTGTAGCAGTAAATGAA
Source organism: Meda fulgida (assembly GCA_030578275.1). Classification (NCBI taxonomy): domain Eukaryota; kingdom Metazoa; phylum Chordata; class Actinopteri; order Cypriniformes; family Leuciscidae; genus Meda; species Meda fulgida. The sequence continues at coordinate 44,193 of CM060618.1, read as the reverse complement.
GAGATGTCTTATCGATCACAAGTTCAGTATGGCGTACCACAAGGCTCAGTAGTAGGACCGTTGCTGTTCACTCTGTATGCTACCCTTAGGAGATATCATTAGGAAGCATGGCATTAGTTTTCACTGTTATGCCGATGATAGTTGTATATTTCTTCTCGCCCTGACAAAACTTACCAATTCACAAAATGAATAGAATGCATAGCTGATATAAAAAATTGGATGACTAATAATTTCCTACTACTTAATTTTGAAAAATAGAGATTCTGATTATTGGACAAAAAACTTCCTCACATAATAACCTAGAAGACTGTTGATGGCTGCTCTGTTAAGTCTTCGTCGTCGGTTAGGAACCTGGGTGTGCTCTTTGATACCAATCTTTCATTTGAAAGTCACGTGAATAGCATCTAAAAAAACGCATTTTTTCATCTTAAAAATATATCTAAATTACGTCATATGCTCTCATTGACAAATGCAGAACAATTAGTTCATGCGTTCATGACATCAAGGCTAGATTATTGTAATGCTCTACTGGGTGGTTGCCCTGCACGCTTAATAAACAAACTACAGCTGGTCCAAAACGCAGCAGCTCGAGTTCTTACTAGAACCAGGAAGTATGACCAAATTAGGCCTGGTCCGTCAACACAGGATTTAAAATTGTTTTGCGAGACATAAGGGCACAAATCCTATCTTCCCATGCCTGGGTCTGTTTTGTGCAGGTGAAGAGACGGTACTTCACTTCTGCATCTGCTTCAAAAAACGCGGTAGTGTGTAGCGTTCACTTTAGACCAGATGATTACAATCCCGGCGATATGATTGAGTTCAACATGGGATGCTGAAGCAAGAACCAAGTGAGACTCCGGGCTGGTGCGGTTCCTTCAGTGCACACAGCTCCTTCATCGGGTCCACCCAGTCTATCGTCAACATGTGGTTCGGCCACCGGTGGGAAACATGACGCTCATGGATCCGTCAGAGATCACATATTGTACATCTGTTTTACAAAATGTGCCTGTCTTAAATTTAATTTATGAACATATACTACATAAACTTGTAATGTAATGCATTTATGTGTTTGTTATTAGTCTGCAGCCGAAACTAATTATAATAAATATAATATATTATGTTCTATAATTAATTTTCAATCTGTAAAAACCACTTTAATGTTTGTGTTGGCTGTTTACATATGAAGTTTTTATACAGTGAGACAGTTGTGATTGTGATTATTTTTGTATTCATTGTCACCAAAATGGGGTGTTGTAGAAACTTTAATAGTCATTTATTCCTAACAGATATCATAAGGGACTGAACCTATTCAATGTGTAAAAGTATATGTGTGAACGTGCTTGTGCGTGACGTTTCAGGAATATATGGGACAGGACCTCTTGACCTTAGGAATGGTCAAGATTTGGCTAGTTTATTTCAGGGCCAGGTTGTGTCTTTAGTAGAAACTGAACAGCAGTGGGGACCTTATCTGAGTGGGTGAAAGGGTAACTGCTGTGAGGAGGAACCTTGAAAAGAGTATAAAGGCTGTCTCATGTCTTCCTGGTGTGCGTCACTCACTTCACAGGGTAACTGCTGTGTTGGCGACTGGGCCTTTTCTTGCAAGAATAAATACTTTTCTTTTTTATTTATTTGACTGAGTGTCTCTTACGCAGTGATGATGTTTAACAGAAGTTTTGCCACAACAATTTGGTGTCAGAAGTGGGATTCCTTGGAAGTGCCTTCTGGACCTGAGAGCGGACGGTGTTTGGCCACCTGGACTGAGCAGTTCCAGCTCTAACTCGTAAGTTTCAGAGAGAGGGGCCGACCGCTATCAGGGCCAGGAGAGGCTCCACTGGAATCAAATGAGAACGAACCCGTGGCAATCCAAGACATCTCTGGTAAGAGACGGCTAAAATATTTTTCTTTTGGGCTAAAATGTTTTTCAATTTGTGGGTAAAACCATAGTGGCTGAGTCTGTTCGTTTCTGTGGTGTAGGTCAAGAGCACCGATGCAATAGGGCTAACTGTGCGAAGTGCGTATTTGCAAAACACGTCATGGGGTAGCGATTTTTCAAATCGAGGAATCTTCGTACATCAGTTTATTGGGGGTCGGTTGAGACTTACGGGCGGGTCAAGGCTTAATACAGTAGGGCTAACTGCGTGAGGTGCGTATTTGCAAAACACGTCATGGGGTAGCGATTTTGCAAATCGAGGGATCCTCACGTAGCAGTTTACTGGGAGTTAATCGATTCGCCAGGAAAAGCACTGGGTGCGCCCTGTCTGGTCTTGGGTTAAGGGATCAGATCTGGTGGAGACGTCCAACAGATTATTAGACGCAGCGTCGAACTGAGAAATCCACAGAGTAACAGAAACAGCCAGTATGGGTAAATCTCAGAGCAAGCTTGCCAAATTTGATATACCAGTTTTCTGTAAAATTAGGGGAAAAAAGTATGAGGGAAAATGTATGTTAGACATTGAAAAACTGAGAAAATACCATGATTTCCTCAGGGAGGGAATCAGTTGAACAGGGCAGTGAGAAACAAAGAGTTATGGCTGTGTTCAAACGTGTGTAAGCAATGTGGACAAACAATGGATTGTTGTCTTAAAGGGGAAGATAAAAAATAAAAAGTCGAACTGCAGAGAGAAATAAGGTTTTTACTTCTGCATCCAGTAAATGGATGCATGACATTAGATGTCTATAGAACTTAAATGTATATGTTAAGGATTGAAGTAGCAAGCAGCAGCAATAAGGCTTTCTGTGTGAAATAGAGTGATAGAGTGATAGAAATAGAGTGGAACTGTAAGTGAGAAACTTGATGGAAGAGGGAAGTGAAGGGAAAACAAGAAGGTTGGTGTGTGAGATATGTGTGTGTGGGGATTGTAGTTAAGCAATCATGTACTGGTTAGATAATGGAGGAACTGGCATGTAGAGAAAAGAAAGGAGAGGATACAGAAGGAACTGGCATGTAGGGAAAGATTGAGAAGACATATAGTGGAAACCTATATGTGATGAAAATAAAATGTCTGACAGAATTTATGGAAATTATAGTTTTATAAAAAAACTAATGCATATAGCCTGGTATTTATGATTGTAGACGATGTCTGTATTTAATATCTGAGGAGTGACTGAGGGTCCAGCTATATACTGGGAGTACAGCAGCAGTGTTTGCTTATTCAGCCCGGCTTTTTGGATGCTGGATATGCACTTGTTCTGTAATCAGTGTTGTTGTTGATAATACCAAATTAGTAAAATGTAAAGACAACTTTGACCAAAGATTCTGGAAATCAATAATGTATAATGTCGGATATTTGTTGATATTAAGTAATTGACGCAAAATATGTCTGTTTTATAATGGAAATTCTGGGTCAGGGATCATTTCCCTGGACAAGTATGACTAAAGTTAAATGAAAACTTTGTGCAAACAACTTATGCAGCTTAAGAAAATTGATGTGCGGCCAATAATAATGATAAAGATTATGATTCGGCTATTGGGATTGAATCTGCCACTGGTGGACTGTAAAAGAATACAGAGAACTGCTTATCAGCTCTGTTTGCATTCCTGAATGGGACACACTGCTTCAGTGATGTGCAGTAAGTTGGAGCCGACAGAGAGTGCTTTATTTGTGGTCAGCAGGACCATTTAACACGTAACTGTAAATGCCCACCGAGAAGGTGTTTGAAAATGAGATGGTGACAAATTTCTGGTATTAATGTGGGTTTGAAAGTAGATCAGTGTTTAAATGACGACATTAACATTTTCGTCTGAGAAAGAATAAGAGATAAAAACAAGGTCAAAAGATTGAAGTCTTAAAGTGAATCCTTTTGAAGAAAAGATCTATAATAGTAATTTTTTTTGAAACAGTGAAACAGTTTGATGAAAGTTGCAAAATATATAAAAGTAACTAAAAGGATGATTGTGTTTTAATTCAACATTTTAAGAAGGGTTCAGGTTATATAGAGACAAATCTCACGGATGATTTATAATAACTGCAAAAGATGCAGAGTACCCTTGTCACAGTTAGTGTGAATCCCGATTGGCGAGTGATAAACTCCTAGAAAAAAGGTTGAAGTCAGATATTAAGCTATGGTAATTGAGAACTAGAATAATTATTTTTATTTAAGATCAAATAAGTAGAAGTAATAGGCTACTGGATTAACAGTTGTTAAATGTAAAATGTGTTCTGTTAGTGTTTTGACCATGAAAGAACTAGAAGCTGATGTTTTGCTTTCAAAAGATAAGTTTGTTATTGGCTGTAATGAAACAGCTCGCTTATCTGAATCTGATGTCTGCTGTGGCTGAAAACCGCCAGTACGACAGAGACTCAATCTGAGTGGAAATTTCTAATGTCTAAATTCCATGAGATATGGGCAAAAGACAACTATAAAAATGTTTATTTGGAAACATGTAATTTCTGGCAAATATGCCTTAAGCTGGGATAGAGTTAAAAGATGGTACATAGAGTTTGATGTTAGAAGTTTATGAGAGTATAGTGTGCCAGTCCTGAAAGTCTCAGAGTCTCTCTCAATCATGTCAGCTAAAAGCTGTTATTTGAGCCAGTGTCATAAGTAATAAGCTATTTATAGTAAAAGCACAGTGTTTCGGTTGAAAATCAGACACAGAGATGTTAAAATAAATCATTGCCATTAAGTGGGCAAGTTGTATTTGAGAATGTTTTAAATGTAAAACTGAATGACTTTAAAGAAGTCTTTAAAATAATGATGCAGATCTTAAACGATAGAGGACCAGTGACGTCTTTAAGTTTCCACCATGAAACAGGGCCGAAGGCTACGGCTACAGATGTACAGTAACAGTACACTGAATGTATGGCTGTGATCTAAATTCACTGAGTATAATCTAAGTAGCTAGGTTGATGATTAAGATGGTTAATGGATTTAAGTGATTAAATACTGCTGTTATTAACCTGTCTCCCTGTGTGAACACTATTAGGCAATCGGAATGGCTCTGGTGACTCTTGAACGTGCCTTTCCTAAGCTCCAGAAAGCAGCTGAGTTCTGTTGAAGAAAACTGATTGTGTGATGGGAAAGAGTGGTCACCAGTGTGTACGAGTGGCTACTCAATGACGGGATGATCTTCCTGGCCAGGGGACAGCCCAACGCAGGGGGTCACGAACACTGGGCACCTCCGGATGGAGGTGTTATACGTGAGAAAGGTATGAGAGTTGAGGGCTGATTACTGGAGGCCACTGGGGTCAGCAGAGCATTGAGAGGTGAGATGCGCTGTGAGGAGTTACGGCAGTCTGACCCAGAAAATGTGAGTTTCCTCTATACCACTCGCCGGAAGAAACCGCATTGGTTGTATGGCTTGTTTTTCATTATGACAAGTGTCTGCAACTATGCCAGGGGGACAACACCCTGAGGAGAAGAAAATTATAGATAAAGAGCTAATGGGAATCAAGAGCTAGCTGAGACCATGAGGGAATTGCCATTATTTGATGTGGAGACAGGAGCAAAACTTTGTATGTATTGGTTGCCTTATAGGCAAGAAAATCTATAGAAGTGTTGATTTTGAACTTAATATGTTTATAACATAGTTTTAACTCCTGAAGGTCGTTAGACATGGTGGCTAAAGATGAAGACAGCTTTCGTAGATTTAAGAAAGGTCTGCATAACAAAGATGAATGGTCAAAGGTTATTGTAATGAATTTAAATTTTGTCTAAGTTACAGTCTTAGAAGGCTGTGGAAAATACTATTTGTTTATAGTGAGAGAGACTGCCTGAGTTGGAGGAAGGGATGGTAACTGTGTCTTTCTTTCTTTCTGTTATCGGCCTGCTAGAGCAAGCTGAAGAAAAATAATGATAAGGAACCAAAACAACCCAGCTGCCTTTTCTAACAATCAAATGAATAATGAACAGACATGATTTGAAACTGGTCAAGATACCATGTAAAATTAGGTAAACCTAGAGGAAAATGTGAAGTTTAAAATCGTACTTAAAATTTAAATCTTTTTAGAGACGATATATTGAAAAGGAGCAGTTGACATGCGTGTCTAATATGAGTGTGTGTGATGGTGACAGCACTTTGTCTTGTATGTGACTATGTGTTAGTTTGGGGTACTAATACTAAGTCTGGATGGGGTGTATATTGTGTCATTACCCACTAGGATGGCTTTTGGCAAATGACAAATTTTAAAGGAAGCTGCTAATTCTGTTAGGTGAAAAGATGATACAGAACATAGGACGAGCTTTAAACTGATTGGTCATCAAGCTCTGTCTGGTATGAATTACTTTTGTCTTTATGATGTTGATTTGAATTACGTTCTGGATCAGTTTAAGTATTTGATGTAAATTGGAATTGTGGAGTTGTAGATTACCATCTGGCATGGGCTGAGATAAATGAAAATGTTATAGATTTGATGGCAACAACACAGTGACATATTGGCTAAGTCAACATGAAATTAGCAAGAGAGCCCCTCACATTTATGAGTATTGTGATGAAAAGGGGGAAAAATGATTGACTGACATTGACCAAGTCTGTACAGCACGACCTGACCTGATAGAAACAATTGATGACTTTGGAAATGTTTGTAGATGACTGACTTGAGAGACCAAACAACAGGCCTGAAAAGCAGGATTCGCTTTGAGACTCAGGGCCATTGCCCTTGAAATACTTCGATAAGAAGATGAGATTGTGGCTTTAAGTGAAGAACGTAATACTTTGTTTCAGAGACAGAGAAAGATGTCTGGAGGAAATTTGGCTGAAGGACGCCGTTTGGGTTGGTGTTGATGGCAAATCAAATGAGTTTAAATTGATGCACGAGTTGAGTCTTGCATCAAAAGGGAGATGGTAATGATTGACAAAATATGGGTTACTAAAGGACAATATATGTTGGGAGGACACTGGGTTTAATTGGGTAAAAGGCTGTTCCAAACAAAAGTTGCTGTCTGTAAGTGTGCCGCACACGCTAATAACAAAATTGCAGGACTGTTTCAACAGGAGACGCCAGGGCAGATGCAGCAGCGAAGGCTGCGGCAGCACAGCAGACAAAAGAAACTACGTGTACTTTACTATCTGAAAATTGCCTCGACATTTGTTTTTCTCTACAGATCACGCAGACTTTTGATACAGGCCAGAATGTGCCCAATAAAATGATGGCTATGGATGAATTTGGCTAACTATCCTGGCCTGGGTTATTATTGTAGGAGAAAGGTTCCGCACCTGCGCAGCGCATAACTTAAGATTTTCCTTTTGCAGAATGTCAGGATGGATTGCAGCAAACAGAACTGATTCTGTTCCAAATATATAAATATTGTGTTGTGGACATGAGCAAAGTGGGTTGAGTGTTTTTCAGGGGAAAAGGACCCTGAGTGCTATTAAATAAGCAAGAAATTATCCGGTGATAATATGTTTCAGGCTGTTGATTCCACAGGTCACACCAAAAGGGACGAGCGGCTAGACAAGCATCACTAACAAAATAGTTAAGGTCTCCATTCACAGGTGACAGCAGGCAAGGAATGGTTCATTCCAGTGGGGGTGCGGTCGTGATTAAAAGGGAAGACCTTGTAAGGATCAGAAAATGGTTGGAGAGTGTGACACCTGGGTCCAAGCCTCTCACCTTAGACAACACCAACAGGCCTCAACCATCCAATAGAGCAGAAAGTGAGGTTTAAAGAAGACGGTGCTAGTAACTGTCTGCCTCGCATACGAGGGAAAGACCATTGCAACGGCACGCAAAGTGTCACCCTGGCGAACACGGAACGTCCGTGGGGCGAACAAGATGATCAACACACCTGGAGGAACCAACTGCCAACTGATGGTTTAAGTTTAACAGAAGAATCTGTTTTTGTGATGATTTTGATGATTTGTTTGATTGAATCGAACTAGGTATTGATTTGATTGTTAATGTAGAAAATCTATTGATTGATGTGTCCGTACTAGAGATATAAGAGTTAATTTTGAACAACTAATTTGGTTAGAGGAATGGATAAAATTATAAGACTTCTCTGGTTAGATTTGTTAAACAGTGCATTCAATAGAGCTTAATAAATTGAATTAGAAGTGAATAAAATGTGGAGATGGACATAACTTTAATGGAAAAGGCTTAATGGTAGGCGTTAGGATTGTATGTGTTATGATAATTTTGTTATTCATGGGTGAATACGATAACAGAGCAGGTGAAAACCTGCTGTCTGTTCAATTGGTAAAAAAAAAAAAAATGACAGTCTATCCCAAGGATTAACAAAATTATGCGACGAGACAGGTAGCGGAAGCTACAGTGAGATGTGTTAAATGTATGTTCTGGTTGTTTTTCTTCTATTCTTTTTTATTTTCTGAGAAAGATTAAGGGCAAAGATTTAAAGAAGGTTACAAACAGCGGTCATCCGTGTTACGAGGTGGCGTACAAGGAGAGGGTTTGAAATGAAGAATTCTATTCTACTTTATTCTTTGTATTTTTGATGACCTGCTAAAATAACCAGTGTGAATTGATGGTGTTGTTTTCCTAAGTAATCTGTACACTATTTCTTATTTAATTGAGGTGACTGAGGGTTCGATCTAGGTCGAGAGTGCAATAGCAGTGCCTATTCATTTAGCCCGGCTTTAATTAAATTCTTTACTTGCTTGCTAATATTTAAGGGACTATCCTTGCAAAACAGCCTAAGCTTTTTCTTTTCTAAATAATATTTCACAAATGTTTATGAAGAGTGATCAGTTATGCGAAAACCAGAGATGAAGAGTAGCGTGATGATATGACTTAAAATTTGTCTTTTTGTTTATTATTGTGATTATGGGTAATCAGAATGATAAAAAGTGGGGAATTGTTGTAGAAATTTTAATAGTCATTTATTCCTAAAAGATATCATAAGGGATTGAACCTATTCAATGTGTAAAAGTATATGTGTGTACGTGCTTGTGCGTGAAGTTTCAGGAATATATGGGACAGGACCTCTTGACCTTAGGAATGGTCAAGATTTGGCTAGTTTATTTCAGGGCCAGGTTGTGTCTTTAGTAGAAACTGAACAGCAGTGGGGACCTTATCTGAGTGGGTGAAAGGGTAACTGCTGTGAGGAGGAACCTTGAAAAGAGTATAAAGGCTGTCTCATGTCTTCCTGGTGGGGGTCACTCACTTCACAGGGTAACTGCTGTGTTGGCGACTGGACCTTTTCTTGCAAGAATAAATATTTCTCTTTTTATAAATTTGACTCTGAGTGTCTCTTACGCAGTGATGATGTTTAACAGAAGTTTTGCCACAACAAGCGTAAAAACTTTTTTTGTGATAAATGGGAGTTTTGCAAAATTGGCGTGTTTCCATTGAGCGTATTTTCAATTCGCAATTTCAATTTACGCAATTTGACGGGTAAATGGAAACGCTGCTATTGTCTCTCACGATTAGGGATGCAGCGATTACCGGATTTCACAATTAACCGCGCTTTAAAACGTCACAGTTAATTAATCGTAAAGACTATGCTACACCGATTGTTTTGCACGGAATGGAACTTTTGCAACTAACACAAAACGAAAACAAAGTTACACCAGCGGTGCACCAGCTTAAAGTGCCGTGCTCATCAGCCACTATGGCAGAGGGACTAAGCAGCGACGCTCTATTTCCACCAAAAAAACACCTTAAGGGCCTGTTCACAGATCGCGTCTTTTGCGCGCTCAAGTTCGTTATTTCAAATGTATGCGCGCGGTATGGTATGCGCGCTCATAATGGAAGCGACGCACGCGCTGGTTTTTTCCAAGCACGTCCGGCGCCGCATCGAGATAAAAACATCTCTACTTTTCAGAATGCCGCAAGCGCACCGTAGGTCAAGTGACAAGAACCAACAGAGCAACGACAGATGCCTCCGGAGCGCAACCACCCTAGCGCTTAGGAAGGAGAACGCGGCGAGCAACTTTCAGCTTTCAATGGAACGTAAAAAAACAACAACAAAAAAACAGCGGAATGTTTTGGTTACGTAAGGCTGTGGAAAACAAAATGTTACGTGCTCTCAAGAGTTTCAGTCAGTGAACATTTAACTTAATATCCTATTGCTTTCTCCTGTGTTGAGTAGCCTAAATAGACTTTGTAGTTTTAATATGCCCGGTGTAAAACACTAACATAAGATCAGGGCCGTGTAGACTTCTAGGACTACCAATTAACGGCATTTCAGTTATTAATAACACTGCATGAGAGATGTTCTCAGTTTCTTTCTATAATTTTTACTTAAACTTCAAACAAACAAACCAAAATAATGAGATTATAATAGGCTAGATGATTTTCTAAAGGGACATGTAAAATTTGGATTAATAATTTAAAAAGAGTATTAAAATAAGTACAATAATAATGGAGTTATGGAGTGGATAACATTTTGACTTTTTTTTCTTTTAAAAGAAATACATAGTTAATATTTAGCTGACATTTAATTCAATAGAGCCAAATACTTTGAATATTCTTATTTTCATTGGGATTTATTATCCCTTTAGTATTATTTATGTTTTTATGTCAAATACCAAGAAGATATTGTTTTCATGTTTTCAAGTTTTCTACCTCAGGTTGAAAATTAATTTTGAACAAACTAAACAATAATTTTGTGATCTATTTCAATCAAAGAGCCCTGCAGCCTTTGACTTAATTTGTTATTTTTTAAAGAAAAATGCTGGATGTTTACAAAGCACTTCTCTTTAATTACAAAGGAAGAGATTGATTATTGTTTGTCATTTTATAATTTTGTACTGTGTTGTGGCAGCAATAAATGACACATTAAAATCTAGTGTTGAGTGTTCATGTGATATTATACATTAGTAGTGTTGTGAAATTAATTGATGCATGTGGCGAGGGGGGCGTGGTTTTGCGAAGTCTGTAGCGAGAGACGAGTCAGCGAGCTGTGCGGTGAGTAAGTGGGTCAAGTGCAGATGATGAACACCTGTGTCTGATTGCAGTAATTGGCGTGGAGACCGCATTTAAGCTGCCGGGAATGAGAGAGGAAGGAGAGAGGCCTGGGACTCGCACGCGACTGCAGCAGCACACACTGGCAAAACGGACCGAGTTTATTTGAGTGGAAGAGAGCGTTTTTTGTCCTGTAGTGTTTCAGTACAGTGAAGGCGCACGAGCGCACCTTTTTGTTTACTTTATTTTTGTTTCTAAATAAAGTGCGAGTCCCAATTCCGCCGACCCTGTCTTCTTCCTACACCCATGCTGAGTTTCACTACAATGCATAATAATGGTGATAATCGTTAAATCGTGATTATTTCTCAGACAATAATCGTACTTACAAAATCTGTAATCGTTGCATCCCTACTCACGATTGTCGGATTACGGCGGCTTATTACACGTAAACGTTCAAATTAGGGCTGCACAATTAATCGCACTGAAACTGCACGCGATTTGGCAAAGGCTGCGATTATTTTATGTGTTTCATGCGGAGTGTTTCAAAAGCGTGTCTGAGGTTCTGAGGTTTTTCTCATCAAAACCTAATATGTTTATCAGTGGTTGTGTATCACACAGGCCCACAGGGACACGTTTGTGTGCATTTTGTTTTGTGATTTCACCGGAACGAATAGAGTCTCTGCACGAGCGATAGATTGAAGCGTGTGTCCGAGTGAAGACTGTGCGCGAGCCACAAGAGAACAATGTATCGGCAGCGGCAACCTCAGCTTGAATTATGAATCAACACATTTCAGTGCTAGATGGCCTCTTATTTGACACAAACTGGGCAGCAGGGCATAAAGGATGTGCCTTTAAAACAAACTGGAGATGTTTTATTTATTTGTATTAGGTACATCCGTGCCGCGAGATGTTTCAAAAAGTGGTTGGTACAATATTGACCCTGGCAAAAAAACATATTGCTCCACAACGTGCCAAGTTACGATGGTCCCTTTAACCAGGTGGTGTTTTTAGCAGAGGGGGCAGGACGCTTTACATTCTAGAAAGCATTTGATTGGACAGAAGATGAGAAGATGAAGTTTGCGGTGACGTCATAAAAACCTGTGATCCAATTTAGCGAAAGTGAGGGACAGTAAGTTTTGAATGCTTAGGTTATATCTCCTAAATGTGAATTTTGTCATTGGTTTGGAACACACCAGCTTATTCATAACCTTAAGCCTAACATTCATACTAAAAGCTAAAAAACGGAAGAAAAAAAATATTTCAGGGGGCCTTTAAAACCAGCTACTGTATTATTAAAATACAAATCAAGCAATGCTGTATATTTTTTCAGGTAGGTCTAATTTAATGAACATTAATCTATATAACTTATACAGTTAAGACTATGCAGAGTTATTTTCTATTTGATTATTCAATTAATTTAATACTACTGTTAGAATTACCTGTTAAAAAATATATTCTACTGCATTGTTTAATTTGTATCTTTATTCTTTATGCTACTGCTTCTGATGTGTTTATTCATTCTTGTTTTTCAACTGACTACTGCAACAAGTTACCTCATAAAAACAAAAATAGGGGCTACTTTGTGTTTTTATGAGGTAATGTTTAAGTATTATTGTTTTGTTGCTTTTTTATTGTTTTTTGTTTGTTTTTTTACCATGGTATCGACTTTAATATCGTGTATTGTGTACTTTTGGTGGTATCGGAACTAGATTTGTGGTAATGTGACATCCCCAGTACAATGATAAACTCGAGTAAATTGGTACTTTTACATTTCGCTTTGAAACCAAATCTTCCGCCATTGTCTTGTCAATCATTGGCATGATTGCAAATGTGATTCTGATCTTGAAGTTCAATAAACAAGTTGATATAAATTAAGTGACTTTATATTTTAGCCACAATACTGTCTGTTTTTTGTGAAAATAGTTTTAACCAGTCACACAGAACTGTTGCACATCTCCAAGCAATGGTGATTCTTGAATGAATCTACGTTTTGAACGATTTAATGAATGACACACGTTAAGAGTGTCTAATACCACTTCAGGTGGCGCTTCTGTGCCAGTTCTGCAGTGCAAAGATGGATTTATTGATGCTGATTTCATTTGATTGGTAACAGTCTGATTAAATGTCTTATTGTTCTTAACTGAATTTATTGTTTAAATTAACATTTAAAAACAAATTTTCTATTTTAATTTAAGAAATTGACAAAAGATTACATAGATTTAATAAGATTAGGGAAAAAAAGCTGTTATAATGGTAAAAATGCCCCTGGAAATTAATTTAAAGGGGGAAATATCGCCCTGTAATGGGAAAGTTAATGTACCGGTATGTTGTCGATCAGAAAGTGCTACAAAATTGTTGATTGTTTTCCTAAAGAAAAATATTAGCGTAGAGCTCTGGACCTTTATTTGTTTAACATAAAGAGGACTTTAGTGTATAGGACATGTTTTGTTTTGTATAGGACATCTCAAGAATCAGTGATTCATGTAAATTAAATTACATACATACATACATACATACATACATACATACATACATAAACATATAGAAGATTACATCAGGACTAAAGAGGATCGTGGATGTGATCTGTCTGTCTCTCCCTGCTGATGTGTTTATCTGTCGTTCACTCAATCGCATTCACACATTCATTATTCACGCCACAAGCGATCAACACAACGCACTCATTGTACATAAGAAAACATTCACTCACCTCACTATTAATAAACGCCTCTCATGAATGTCGATCTCCGTTGGTGTTTCAGAAATCCTCCCTCTCAGCCATCACCGTTATAACGTTACAGCTAACTGCTAAAGCTAACCCACGCAACCTTTCTTTTACTGTCTATGCACGCAACACCCGAGACGTGACGATGACGTAGGTAGAGCGATGCAGCTAATGCAGCAGACAACTGGGAATCTGGATGTTTCCCATATCCTTCTTGGAAATAACCGCCTGGAACGCCACTAGAATTCGGACATCCAACATGTGAACTCGAGATCGATCAACCCCGACCTCAACGAGGCGCGTCATTTGACGTCACTTCCAAGATGGCGGCAAGTCCTGTTTGCTGTTTCGGGTTCTTTTTTTTACAGTCGACATAATAAATACTATGTTATGTCTATGGTATATAACATAACTTGTGTAAAATGGAAAGAAAGAAAAAACTTTAACATTAGACAATATAATTGGTGTGTAAAATGTAATTTTATGTAGTGTGAATAAAAAGTCTATAATATAAATTTGGAAGGAAGTGTTTCAGCAAAATATAATAATATAGTTGAAGAAATTATTTTTTTTGCAGCAATATAGATTCATTTAAGGAAAATGGAAAGAAATTATTAAAATATGTACCATGGTGGTCTGAAGAATGCACAGTGACAATTAGAGAAATGCATTTTGGATTTTAAAAGATTAATAACTCAAGAGACATCAGGAGGAAAGGGCATTTGCAAGAAATTAAAACTTCAAAAAGAAAGGCTTTCATGGCAGGGGTTCTGATTCAAAAGGAGTTCAAATTGCTTTAGAAATATTTATTAACATTCATCCAGTTTAGAACTGGGCCCTCATTAAATTATGGAATAATTAAAAAAATTAAAAATAAATTAAATAAAAAAATGCTTATTTGTGTAAAAAAATATGTAATATTTAAGTTACATAAAAGTTTTTTATTTGTTTTCCACATTTGCAAATACACAGATGTTTTCAGAGACATTTTCATTCAATACTTTATGTACTGCTTCATACAGCGTCTGTTTGAACAAGAATAAAGTTCAACATAAGCCTATAGCTACTATCAATGAAGTGGAGTCTACGTTTTTTTTAATCAGTTTTATTTTGATAAACAATATAACATCGCGACTACATGAAAAGAGTGTTTAGGCTACTGTTATAAAAAACTGATTTGTGAGCTTTAGTGGAACTAAAGGTGTGAGAATAAACACGAAACACACGTGATCATGCAGTGAATCCGGCCAATCGTAGAACAGCTGTGTGGTCATCAGAGCTCGCTCAGCCGCTCTTGAGAAGCTGCGCTAGCTGAGTTCTCCGGCTACTATCAAATCGCTCTCGCGGTACTTTGATGGCATGTAACAGTCACGTAGCATCGGCGCTTTATCAAGTCGGACAAAACTTCTTACCGGCATGCACTGCTTGAAGTCACCCGCCGATCGGTCTGTGCAGAGCTGCATGAAGTACAAACAAGCTTTAATGTAAAGACGTGTTTACGCGTGTCTTGAGGTCCTGCGACGCGATAGACGCGTTTAGCACGGTGCGGTGGGCGCGATTTCGCCTCATTCACACGTCCAGTTCGCTCGAATGAGGCGAATTGAGCATCCGGCGCTATACGCACAAGTGATTTTATTTGCTGCTTTTTGTGCATTTTGTTTGAAGCGAATTCGCGTCTGACGCCTGAGCTGAAAAATCTGAACTTTGGCGTCTGTTCGTGCCGCGTTAACCAATCAGGAGCCTGCTTGCTGCTGTCACGTGGTGAAGTGACGTGATAAACGGGGGCAGGCCGAAAAGCTTCTCGAAAGGAGGCTCCGGTGGGAAGAAAAACGGAAGTCTCGCCTTTAATCACAGGAGAGTCGCGAATGCAATGGCGTATTGTTGTGTTTAATGTAAAAATTAGTTATTCTAAAACTATACATACATTTCTTTCATACTTTAGACTATATACAGTGAAATTAATTTATAATTAAAATATTTTTTTATATATAATTCAGAAAGTAAAAAAAAGAAGCAGGAACGAACTATATACATATCCTTTATTGGATATTAACATCCAATAGTGTAAATCACGGCAACAGCTTCAGGTTGGTAGTCCAAGGCGTTGTTGTTTATCTTTACTTCTGGGGTTCTTCCCACCAGAGCCTCACTTTCGATTTCAAAATGGCGGCTGCATGAAATCAGCGTATTGTAGTTAAAGCACAGTAACAACACTTACCATGCTTTTTTTTTTACCACAGTTACTGTAGTTGTAATGTGTTATTTGTAGTTAAAACACAGTCATTTACCATGCTTTTCCCACAGTGGTCGTCATTGGCACGTCATTGGCATGACATGGTCGTCATTGTATAATTTGTCGGTCGTGACACGCCCACTTTCCAAGATGGCAGCTTATCCTTTGTTCTGTTTTGTTTTTAGTGTTTGTTTTGTTTTAAATCGTTTTAATTTGTTTTTTAAATGGATTTTAACATCTTCTCAAACTATTTCTTTTTGCCTTAAAACAACGTTTGGTGCAACCCAACTGAAAAGTTTTAACAGGAGAACTTTTCCATGTGCTGTGCCTAAAGCAGTTTGGCCTTCTAACTACAAACCATCTCCTGCTGAGTTAGGCGTTTGCCTGGATCTCTGTGTTCATTTTTGGTGTAAACCTGTATCAGTTTCCCTGCACCAGTTACAGCCTGGGTCTACATTAATTACAGCCTGGCTTTCTGCTCCAGCTCCAGCCTGGGTCTAAATCAGCTACAGCCTGGGTCTACACCAACTAAAAACTGGTTTTATTTACAGCCTGGCCTCCATTCCATCATCTACCAGCTGCAGCCTGGGTCTTCACTAGCTATTAGCTTTAACCGTGGGTCTCTACTAGCTACACTCTGGCTACCCTGCTTTATGGTGTGCAAATTCCATCATGGCGATTATAATTCTTGCCTTTCTGTCTTTGCTCTGTCTGTCTAAAATCTCAGACTATGAAGTTGACCAGGAGGCCCCAATGAGTAACTATAACGTTTCTTTAAATACATTTTATATGTTATCACGATCAAAGGTTACTGGCTATGCACAGGATCCAGTCGGCAGTCAGGTGAGCTGTATATATGACATGAGCCTGTTTTCACAACATGGAGACTTGAAACATCTATTAAGCCTGCTCTTTTTAAGAGACTTTTTTATTCCATCAAAAAACTCTTGGCCCAAAATCACAATGAGTGGGGACTCTAAAAAGTGCTCTAAAAATTGCAGAAAGCATTGTGTGTTGAAATGTATCATTACACTTATGTTGCTGATGTCAGGAAATTTGCAACCTAACCCAGGTCCTGTGACAGATATGATATCACTGCAAACTCTTGCCGATCTTTTAAAGAGGTCAGGTATTGGTTTTGTGCACATAAATGTGAGAAGTCTATTACCAAAAATTGATATGGTTAGAATTTGGGCCAAATCAACAAATGTTGATATTATGGTGTTATCTGAGACTTGGCTGGGTAGATCTACTCCTGATAGTTATATTTATTTGGAGGGGTATAATTTATTTTGTACTGATCGTCGCGCTAAAGGTGGAGGAGTGGCAATCTATGTAAAAAATAGTTTGCAAGCATCAGTACAATTATCCAAGTCTGTGCCTAAACAATTTGAATTGCTAGTGTTAAAAATTGAATTATCGCAAAATTATGTTATGACAGTTGCGGGATGCTATAGACCTCCTTCTGCGTCAAAGGATACATTGTCCTCATTGTCTGATTGTTTGACTTCTATAAAATATACTGAGTTGGCTTTAATGGGTGACTTAAATTGGGATTGGCTAACATCTGCATCTGATCAAATTAAAAGTTTTTGTGACTCAGCGAATCTGACCCAAATTATAGACTCACCTACTAGGCCAAATTCTAAACAGCCAGACAAGTCTACGCTTCTTGATTTGTTTTTAACAAATGTGCCGCAGAAATACAAAGCTACTGCTGCTTTTGCAAATGATATGAGTGATCACTGCGTTATTGCTGGTGTGAGATGCCAGGATATCTAAATGTAAACCGTATATAATAATTAAGAGAATTCTGAAATTTTTCTGTAAACAAGGCTTTTTTATTGATCTTAATCTTTGTGATTGGACCAGAATGAATTTGATACCAGATCCCGAAATAGCGTTGAAATATCTTAAATCATTATTTTTGGACATTATAAACAAGCATGCTCCTTTTAGGAAATATAAGATTAAAGGGCATGATAATCCTTGGTTTTCAGATAAATTGTCTGATCTAATTCATGAACATGATCTTGCTTGGTCAATTGCAAAGAAATCCAAAAATAGCTCAGACTGGCAACATTTTAGGCACCTGAGAAACAAATGTGTCTCTCAAATACATAAAGCAAAATCAGATTTTTATGTAAATGAAATATGTGATAGTTCAGCTAATCCCTCAAAATTTTGTAAAGTTATAAAATCACTGTCTTCTGACTCTGGGCATACTGTCATGCCAAATATATTGAAGTTACACGATGAAATTATTACAGACAGGAAAAGTATGCTAGATTCCCTGAAACAGCACTTTAGGTTGTTGTTTGAGCATGCAACAAAACAGAGGAGACAAGAGGACTACTCTTTGTCTAGGGAAAATATACCAATCGATTTTTATCTTGTTCCTATTGGAACGAAGGAGGTGTATGATGCTCTTATAGGGTTAAATACTAAGAAATTCGCTGGCCCTGATGGGTTGGATCCATACTTTTTAAATATTGCTGCTGAACATATTGCAGAACATTTAACACACATTTTCAACCTGACTATTGAAACTGGAATAATACCAAGTGTTTTGAAGTCAGAATATGTCACTGCTTTATTAAAGGTGGTGACTGATCAAACTCAAATAGTTATAGGCCAATATCTAAGCTATCTGCTTTAGCCAAGGTTTTAGAAGAGCTTATAAGTGACCAGTTAAAAGACTATTTACTAACAAAAAATATTTTAAATGATTCACAGTCGGGTTTTCGTAAAAAACATAGCACTGTCACTGCCACTATGAAAGTGTTAAATGATTTTATAAGTGCTATTGATTCTAAAGAATATTGTGCTGCACTGTTTTTAGATCTTTCAAAGGCGTTTGACACAGTTGACCACTATGTCCTGTCTCAGAGATTGGTGGATATTGGAATGTCTCCAAAAGCAGTCAAATGGTTTGATAATTATTTGAGTGGCAGAACACAAAGTGTTCGCGTTGATGGTGTGTCCTCAAACTCATTACTAATACAAAATGGTGTCCCCCAGGGGTCCATTTTGGGTCCCATTTTATTTACTATTTATATAAATGACTTGTGTCAAAATGTAACAAATGCAAAGTGTCATTTTTATGCGGACGATATCGTTTTGTATTGTTCTGCTCCAGCCTTGACAAGTGCTATTGAGGACCTGCAATCTGCTTTTAAAATTATTCAGAAGAATCTTCAGAAATTGAGACTTGTACTAAACTCAGATAAAACAAAAATGATGTGCTTTTCTAAATCAAGGAAAACAGAAAACACTAGTTGAGAAAGTAATTGAACGAGTATCAGTCTATAAATATCTTGGTTTCCTTTTAGAAGAAAATTTGTCCTTCAAACAGCATATAGAGGGACTAACAAAAAAACTAAGAGTAAAGTTGGGTTTCTATTATAGAAACAAAGGCTGTTCCTCTTTTAGTACGAGAAAAACAATTATACAAGCAACATTTATGTCAATGCTAGATTATGGTGATATTTTATACATGCATGTGTAGCAGTATGCATCTGCGCTACCTATTAACGCCCGGCTGGAGGGTGATCTAATGCTAGTTATGAGGACTTTAAACATGCTTAGTGCACGTCAGCTGGGAGGGCATTACACGTGACGTCATGTCATGGTTGTTGTTCTGGTGTGGTGTGCAAGAGCTAGAGAGGTAAGAGCAGCAGGCTAGCGACTCTTTTGCCAATGATTCTTGTGGGACTGGGTGATTATAGATTCCTTTGTTGTAGTGGACGGGGGGACTAACCGGTATACACTTGGCTGCACTTGCGTGAAACTTCCGGTAAAGTGGACGAGTTCTGTGATGCGTTAAGACGGTGTTTCAGGTATGTTTGCAACCTTCTACATCTAATGTCTCATTCCGACCTCGAGTTCTTCTGGTGAGTTTCTTCTGTTTTCTTGTTGTGATTCAGGTGTTTTCCACATGTAACGCGATGTAAGTTAGCCTTAACGGCTCCCAGACGTCACCCGATCTCGATACCACTAATGGTAACTGGTGGGGATGTTTTCATCGTCTTGGGTTCGACATTGGTTACCTAGAATGTAACACTGTGCTTAGTGGGACCTTTTGATGCTGATTGCTCTGTCACCACTGTTTATTGCAGCCGTTGATTTAAGCTTTTCATCTTAGGTGGTATTGTTTATGTCCGTGCCATGTGAATGTTACTTTCTTTCTTTTTTTTTTCTTTGACTCCAGTGCGCTCTTTGTGGTCTTTTTGATGCATATAAACACCTGGTCTGTATGTTTCTGACTTAGTTTCGGGTTTGTGTTTATCCAATTGATTCCCTAGGAGTACCCTGAATATAAGTGGTGCTTGTACCTGTGAGAATGTTTGTCATCATACTATTCTGAGATGAACACTGTGTATTTGGACCCAACAATTGTGGTTGTGTAACTTCTTTTGTTTTTTCTTTATACTTTGTGTAAATTGTGTATTGTGGTGCTTGAGTTTTATGTGTTTGTGTGTGTTCTTCATTGTTGGTCTGGGCGACAGGGAATAGAAGGGGTGACAGCCCTCCTCATCTTGGTGTTGGTGTCTTTGGAGTGCTTGCTGTGCCACACGGAGGTGTTTGACTGAGTGCAGTGTGAGTGCACAGGTGTGTGGTTTTCTTTGTTTCTTTTCTCAGGAGAATAGAGAGGCCCCTAGGGGTTGAGTGCTTTCGGCTATCGACCCCCACTCTTCCGTCGTCTGGGCTGTTTAACGTTGAGTATCTTCGTGATGTTGTATTTTTGTGATTGCTTGAGTCATTTTAGCTAATAAAAGTGATTTTACTGTTTGTACACCTCACCCATGTCTCATGCCTGACTCCAACCGAAACGAACCTGTGAGCCTTGTGTGCTCCCAAATATCTAGGGCAATTCACTGGTAGTGAGCCCCCAGGGTGGCGTAGTTGGTCTATCTATTTAGTGTCTCTATTCTCTGAAAGCCGGTCGGCACACATGCAAATAAATCTTCTTTGAAAATGCTGGGTTCAGTATATCACGCAGCACTAAGATTTGTAACTAATTCCAGTTTCCGTACTCATCATTGTAGCTTGTATGAGAGTGTTGGTTGGCAATCTCTGCACAATCGCAGGCTGGAGCACTGGTATATTTTTCTTTTTAAGGCCATACTTTGTAAACTGCCTCCTTACTTATGCTCTCTTTTGACTATTAAAGTCACTACCAGGAAATGTAATCTTTGATCATATGGACAAATCATGTATGAAATCCCACGAACGCGACGTCTTCGGTGAAAGTGCCTTTAAATTTGTTGCACCGTTTACTTGGTATTAATTGCAAAATCAGCTAAAATTTAACTGTTTACCGACAATGACACAATTTAAAATGAGCATAAAGGACTTTTTGAATACTAGATGCACATGTGCTGTTACTGAGAGCGGCTGGTGATTACGTTTGAGATTATGTTAAATTGCCAAAATGTACTTTTTTTCTTGTTTGTTTTGTTTTTGTTAATGTTTGTATTTGTACTTTTTAAATATGGAACTATTATTCTGCTGTCTTGGCCAAGACTCCCTTGAAAAAGAGATTCTGAATCTCAATGGGACTATTTCCTGGTAAAATAAAGGTAGATAAATAAATAAACAGTCTGTGTTTTTACTGTCTACTTGTAGGTAAAGTCAAGTCATCTTCATTTATATAGCGCTTTTAACAATTCAGATTGTTTCAAAGTGGCTTTACAGTGATAATAGGAAATTCAAGTAACAGCCCAGCTAACACAAATACGTAACTGCAACGTAATCTGGTGACCAAACTTTCGTCGTGGCGACGTAATTAGTTACGTCGTGGCAACCGGAAAAGTGAAATTCCCAGATATATGGCAAGCCGTTTTAACATTTAAAAAAATAAGTTTGACTATCTGGAATTAACATTGTAGATATCAACAATGTCTTTCTGACTAGTCCTAATTACATTTTGGATAGTTGGAATTGTCATTCAAGATATCTGTAACGTAATTGTGACTAGTCGAAATGACAGATTGAGATATCTGTAATTCAGTTTTGACTAGGCAAAACTGAATTACAGATATCTCTATGACATCATTGAAAACGACATTCAACTCGTCACACATCTTAAATGATAATTGCAGATATCTGTAATTCAGTTTTGACTAGGCAAAATGAAAGTTAAAGATATCTCAAACATCATTTTGACTAGTGCAAATGTGTTGCACATGTTTCCAGCATGACACAAATTGTATTTATTCACATTAGCCTGGGGGTCTCTCAAAAATATTGGCAACATGCAATGTTTGCTATGCATTTTTATGTTTATGATCATGCTTAAAATTACCGTGGGTTATTGTTGATGTAGGATTTACGCATGAGAGAGATTCACACTAATTCACTTTAATAAAGTCAAGTCACCTTTATTTGTATAGCGCTTTTTACAATACAGATAAAGACTTGGAAGTGGAATAAAATTAACTTCCTTAGATGAGAAAATATAGTTCTTAGTTCAGATTAGTTCTTTTTTTTCCCCACAGTAAAAAGCCATGATAGCCTGTAGGTATTGATTTCAGGTTGAAATGGTCAAGTCAAGTCAAGTCAAGTGTATTTATATAGCGCTTTTCACAATATAAATTGCATCAAAGCAGCTTCACAGTATCAATCAAATAACATAACAATGTTTGTTTCTTAGTGGAAAAAACATCCACGTTTGGTAGGGCTGATCAATGGTATTAATGCTTGGTTAATTAATTTGAATATCCCCAACTGCGCAACCCAAAGGCAACAGTGGCAAAGAACCGAAAAACTCCATCAAGTGACCTACTGGTGTCCTAAAACTCCATCAGGTGACTTAATGGAGAGAAAAAAAAAACCTTGGGAGAACCCAGGCTCAGTCGGGGGCCAGTTCTCCTCTGGCGTTTATGAACTAGAGGCCGGATTTACAGTAACTGTAATTTGATACAGAATTTTGTTTTATTTTATCACTTCGGGGTGGGTACGCGAACCGGAATCACAACGTTTTATCTGTAGAGTGGGAAAGGGATCCTCCATAGGGAGAGGCTAGTTGGCACTTCAGCACTGCGTTGTCATCGGGTCCAGGCAAAGCTCCTAGTCAGATCTGGATACGGCCTGGATCCGGTAGGCTGCGGGAAAACATCGGGATAAACAAAGACACTAAAATTAGCGTAGATGCCATTCTTCTTATGATAATGTAACGAGTACATCAGGATTTAAGGGAAGTGTTCCCAGCTCCGGCTGACCTAATCTATGCAGCCTAACATTGAATTATAGAAGTCTATAATATATTATGTGTATACTAGGTCAAAGAGATGAGTTTTTAGTCTAGCTTTGAACTGACAGAGTGTGTCTGCTTCCCGGACAATGGTTGGAAGACTATTCCAAAGTTTTGGTGCTAAATAGGAAAAAGATCTACCGCCAGCAGTCGATTTTGATATTCTAGGTATTATCAACTGGCCCGAATTTTGAGATCGCAATAGACGTGAAGGACTATAATCCGTTAAGAGCTCGCTCAAGTACTGCGGAGCTAAACCATTTAGTGCTTTGTAAGTAATCATCAATATTTTAAAATTTATACGATGTTTAATAGGCAGCCAATGCAGTGTTGACAGAACCGGGCTAATATGGTCATATTTCCTGGTTCTAGTAAGAACTCGAGCTGCAGCGTTTTGGACCAGCTGTAGTTTATTTATTAAGCGTGCAGGGCAACCACCCAGTAGAGCATTACAATAATCTAGTCTTGATGTCATGAAAGCATGAACTAATTGTTCCGCATTTTTTAATGAGAGCATATGTCGTAATTAAGATATATTTTTAAGATGGAAAAATGCGGTTTTACAGATACTAGACACGTGACTTTCAAATGAAAGATTGCTATCAAAGAGCACACCCAGGTTCCTAACCGACGACGAAGACTTAACAGAGCAGCCATCAAGTGTTAGACAGTATTCTAGGTTATTATGTGTGGAAGTTTTTTGTCCAATGATTAGAATCTCTGTTTTTTCAGAGTTTAGTAGTAGGAAATTACTAGTCATCCAATTTTTTAAATCAGCTATGCATTCCGTTAATTTTGTGAATTGGTAAGTTTTGTTAGGTTTTGAAGAAATATACAGCCGAGTATCATCGGCATAACAGTGAAAGCTAATTCCATGTTTCCTAATGATATCTCCTAATGGTAGCATGGGTTAGGGTTAGGTTTTAGGGGAAATTACAACGATTCCCCCCTTGCTTAAACATCGTTTAAGAAGGTTTGGAATAGGGAGACCGAGGAGATGCACTGGCCTACGTCTGTTAGATTTTCATCCGTACCTGTGATTGGACTCCGGTCTGGGAGTCCCAAAAATCTGTGTGGATTTTTAGACCTAGTTCTATCTTTCTTCTCTTTCAACTCCTGTTTACATATTTAGGTTTCCAAGTAAAAATTTCTGCTCCCTCAAAGAAGTTGTGAGGGAAATGTTTGAGACATTTCATCAGTGGTGTACCCCAAGATCCTCAAGTGTTTCGGCCTTTCAACAACCAGACACTCTCCCCTGAGGCGGCCCGCCAGGGTGATCAATCCCTGGCTAATGTCTCATAGCCAATCACTAAACGAGTGTTGCAAGAATCTCAAGGCAATTGTAGTTGGATTCTGCATTATGATTTGAGGATTTCTTTGAATTGTCGCCCAACGTTCCGGTTCTCTCGATTAAAAGGACTTTGGATTGTCGTTTAACGCTCTGATTCTCCTATCTAAACAACTCTTTTGGTATCAGTGTGTCAGAGGTGTTGTAGTACCAATGTGCTGTTGTGTGGGTGGCCTAAATTGCCATAAAAGAATGGGCACCCATTTAAGACCTGTATGCCCTAGGTCACCTTCCCCGTGTGCAAGCCCGAAGGTACAGGGGGGCTGGATACTTACCACTCCACCAGAAAGACCCTTTGTTGACACCGTTAGGTTACCCAGGTCCCCCGGAAGGATTCTGCAGACTATTGGTCTCATCTTGGGGTATACTCTGCGTCCAGAGCGAGAGCTCTTTGGGGACCCCCGGAGGTCAGCCAGGGGCCTTCCACCGAGGAACCCCTCCGAACTCCCTACCCAAGTCAGTTGAGCCTCTAACCGGTTCCAGATTTCTCTGTCTGACTTTGGTTTGGGGCCTTCCCCGGCTAAGCCAGAGAGCGGGCCTCCTCAAAAGTCCCCGGCACCCAAGTGACCCTGGATAACCGGGGGCTCCAAGGGAGTCCTTTGCCCAAATCAACCGGATCAAAGGTCCTCGGCCACATGGAACCGCACCCCAATGATCATTGGTTGATTTTTGCCCGGAGTCCCCCGGCCCCCATGGAGAGAGCCAGAAGGACCCTGTCAGAGTCCCCCGGTCCCCGGAAACGGTCACCAACCCGGCAGTGAAGCGATTCCCTCCGCCCTTCCTGCCGTTGGTCGGGTATTCCGCCCAAGAACCAGAGGAACCCTTCGGAGGCACCCCAGTGTATCCGCCGACCCCCAGTCACCCACGGGCCCCGGATTACTCCGGTACCCACCAGCAACCCGGAGGCCGCCAGACGACCACCGCGGAAACCCCCAGAGCCTCTCCAGCCCCCCTGATGACCAGTCCCATAACTCGAGGAGAGCCCGAAACTATCGTTAGCCCTCCCTATTCGAAGCCTGGGACCCAGTCCGGAAGCCGAAAGAGGCCCCTGCGGGCATCCCTAGGACCCCCCGTCCACCATATTAAATGGACGGATTTTTAAGAGCCTAGGTCGGGGTTCAAGCTGGCGGATGCACCTGTCGATACATCAAGCTTCTACCAGCCTTCCCCCCTAGAGTAAATGCAAGAACCAAACCGACATCATCCTTACCAAGGATGACCGCTGGGAGCATCTACCCTTAAGGACTCCTATCTCCCCCTAGTGGTATATATTCTCCGGTTTAATTGTTACATTAACGGTGATTAAAAACATTTTTTTACATTTATTTTTTTATATCTTTTTGGACTAAATATTCTGGCTTAAGTCCTAACGTCCCTAAAAATATGTTAATAGAGTTTCTAATTAGTCAAAAAGGGGCCAAAACGGGTCTTAGTCTTCCTAGTCTTTAATTGATTCTGATTGGTTCAGGCCCTTTAACTTTGTCTTGTAATTGGTTAATTGTCTCAATTAAGTGTATTTCCTTGTTCAATTCATTTTAAAACCATTTTTAGAAATGGAATGTTTAGTTAGACCTCAGTTGTTCTTAATTGGTCTTAATTAATTCTAATTGGATCATGTTAGTGGTTCTGTCTCCTGATTGGTTGGTAGTTTCATAAGGTGTTTTTCTATGTCCTTATCTATTTCAGATTGATTTGGAAGTGGATATTATTCTTATTCCATTGGACCTTGGGTCCTATGTCCCTAATTGATCTTGCTTGATCCTGATTGGTGTCTATCAGTAAATCTGACTCCTGATTGGTTGTTGATTCTTTTTAGTGTGTTTTAGTTTATTTTTAAACTAGTTAGGAGAGGATTGTGGTTTGAGTTAATCCTAAAACAGGTTTGGGTTGGTCTTGAATAGTCCCAATTGATTGGATTGGTTATTATCCCTAATTCTGTCCTCTGATTGGTTGCTGAGCATTGGAGTATATTCTTGTGCGATTTTAGACCTTTTTGGTGGTTTTCCTTGGTTTGAGTGTGCTATTATTTTGGTGGTATTTGATTTCGATGGTTTTCTTATGATTTTTTTGGTTTCTGAGTGGGGCGGGTTAAATCGGCTAGGGTTAGGATAGTGAGGGGAATAAGGCCTAGGGTTGGAGTGGCGGGTGCTAGGGTAAAGTTGGTGTAGCCAATGGGTAGGTTTAGGATCCGAGTGGGTATAGCCATAGAGATTATCTATGGGTAAGTTTAGATCTTGGGTATAGCCACTGGGTTTACCAATGGGTAGGTTTAGGACCCAAGTGGGTGTGGCCATAGGGATTACCAATGGGTAGGTTTAGGTCTGGGTATAGTCCCAGGGTTTACCAATGGGTTAGGTTAGGGGAAAAAAGAAACTCCAGCTCCCTCAAGACAGCCGGAAAGCACGGGCTCGCACATTGTCCTTGATCATTAACCGCTAATTATCCGTTACACCGATAAAACGGTTTTTATCGGTCTCCTCTTCGATGCTCATTTTCCCTTTTTCCTTTTTCCTTTCAGGTTTTCATCTTGGGTAAGTATTGTATGTCATTTCACCTTTCTATGTGTATTAATTTTAATACTATCTTTCGTTTTTTTCAGGTTTCTCGTGCCAAAAGGTTACCGCAGAATCTGGCAATTCACGATAGCACCTGTCCGATCCAGGTTGGAGAAGGCAAGTATAGCACACTTTATTAATGTGTATATCTCTAGTATGGGGAAGTTAATTCCCGGGTTAATTCATACGGGAAGACACCATCAACATTTAGAATCTATATATTTTATATATATACGTTTTTATCACTCATCAGCTAAACCAAAGATAGTGTATCTCCCTCTACCCGGAAAATCCAACATAAATAACTCACCCCACTTAAGGTTCAAACCTACTATACTTGGTTGAGACCGTGGGGATACACCGTATTGAGTTTTTTGATCCACTGTCTCTCCTTCCTCCATCTCTGTTTATCGGACCACCAGGATCCCGCTTCCATCCCCATGATGGACAAGTTAGTGCTCCCGTGCGTTCTAAAATGCTCATAAAGGTGAGTTCCCCTACCGGTCCCCTTGATCGAGCGCAGATGTTGTTTTAGTCTTTCCAACAGAGTATTTTTGGTTTGACCAACATATAATCTGTTACAGACTTTACACTCGATACAGTAGACCAAGTTGGATGACTGTAACCCCAGAGTCTGCAAGAGCGGTGCACTCAGGTGAGTAAATTTATTTTCAATAAAATTGGTGCTTTTAAAAAACCCACTGTATTTGTCTTTCTTAGGTCTACCACCCAAGGAGGAATGTACCAATAAATCTTTCAAATTTTGGTTTCGTCTGAAAGCTGCTATACTTTTAAAAGAGGTAAGTGGTTCCCAACGATCCTGTATTTTCTGGAAATTAGTTTTTAATTTAGAGTTTAAGGCTAGGGAGGCAGAGGAAAAGGTCGAAACGAAGGGGACCAGATGGTTTTCACGGTTTTCTCCTCCAAATTTCAAACCTTGTTGGAACAGTTGTTGTACTTCCACTTTTATGGCTCTGAGGAAGGTTCTGCTGTAACCCCGATGTCTAAGGGCTTGGAAGAGAGTCTGCGTTGCTAACCTAACATCCTCCGCTACTATGCAAATTCTATTGTATCTCATTAATTGTGATTTCACAATTCCCTTGTAGGTGTGTTTGGGGTGATAACTGGTCTTATGCAGCAGCGCGTGGGTGTCGGTGGGTTTAAAATGGACCCTCGTTCCTAGAGTACCCTCCCCACTGTCTCCCCTAATCATATACACTTCGGTATCCAGAAACTCGATTTTCTCCCGTTGTGCGTTACATTTGACTGAGATCGAGGCATGATGTTCATTCAGAGTCGTGATGAAATCCAAAAACTCCCTCTCCGAATGGTTCCAAACCCCAAAAATATCGTCCAAATATCGTATATACACACTGGGTAGTCTATGGCATTTAGAGAAAACCGTTGTCTCCCAATTCGCCATATATATATTAGCATACGCAGGAGCGAATTTCTTCCCCATTGCTGTGCCAGAAACTTGGAGATACTGTTTGGAATCGAATTGGAAGTCATTTCTAGTCAGACCTAATTCCAATAAGGTGAGGAGAGCCTCATCCGGTCTGGAAGGGTCGGGGTAACTCACAAAGACCTCCTGGACTGCCTTTAAGCCCAAACGGGTATCTATATTGGTATAGAGTGAATCAATGTCAATGGTGAAAAGCATCCCGCCAGGTGGCACTATTATCCGTTTTATCTTTGCTACGAAATCAAAGGTGTCCTTGACATAACTGTCATGTTTTTGTGACAAAGGGTTCAGAAAAGAATCAATAAAGGCCGCAATCCTGTAGGATTCACTGCCACAGTCCGATACAATCGGTCGTCCAGAAGGGACCTGATTCGGAATCGTCCAACTTTCCGGAGACTTATGGATCTTAGGTAGGAGATAGTATTTCCTGGGCTGTGGAGGATCTTCCCCGAAGAGATAATATTTCTGTTTAGCTGTTATTCTCTTTTTTTCATACAGGTCGCTGACAATTTCCCGAATCTTCTTCTGGGTCTCCAACTGGAGAGAGCCAGTCAAAGGTAAGTAATGTGTTGTATTGCCTAATTGTCTGTGAGCTTCGGTCAAATATTGATTTTTATCCATTATCACAATTTTCGAACCCTTATCCGCAGGTTTTATTATGATATCATGGTTAGATCTTAAACGATTAAGGGCCTTTCTTTCCTCCATTGACAGATTACTACACCTCTCTTCATGGAAACAAATTCTCTCGAAAGCACGTCTATCTTGCCTGATTAGCTGTTTAATGGGTTCTGAAACCGAATCCCATTCAGGCTCCCAAGAAGAAGGGTTGACAAACGGCTCACGAGAGAAGTCCATGGCATAAGCAAAATGATCCAAAAGTTTCAGCTTCCTATGGTATAGGTGGAGATCCCTGCGAAGTTCCCTCCTGTCCACCCCAGACGGTGTAGGGATGTAAAAGAGTCCTCTCTCTAATAACCCTTCCTCAGCCTCAGAAAGGGAAAAGGTAAGTGAAAGATTTAAAATATTTGAAAGGGGCTGTATAACATTCCTAGGTCCCCCTATTTTAAGTTTAACTGAGACATCCAATTATACATTATTTTAGTTGCCGTGCCAGCTGTCCAATGGATCAAGTCCCTCTGGTTCACTTGAAACTGGTCTTGCTCAATCCCTCCCAAGGTCCTAAAATTGTCCTCCAAAAAGAGGTTTACCTCCCTTGCGAGGGTTTGTACCTCCAACGGGAGTTGGGTAGAAATTTGGATCCGAGGAACCCAGATCTCCGCCCGAGGAAAAATACCTCTGGCTCGTGACATTAACTGTCGAAACTGCCCCTGAATGGTAGCTAACTTGTTCTTCCTGAGACAATTATTAAGGCCAATTGAGAGAAGGACTTTTTGAACTCTAAAACAGGGATCCAACTTACCCAGAATTTCCTTCAAATGGAGGATCTGAGCTCCAGGAAAACTATCTACCTGGATCAGAGGATGTTCAATTTTTGGGATCCTAGACAGGTTGGAGTCTCCTATTATTAGAATGGGTTGTTTAATCTCTACTCTCCATTGTACCATTTTTTGATATGTATTACAGTGACGGGTAGGTTTCCCCAATCGAGGTACTCTAGTCTCAACCATATCGTCATCACCCAAATTGGAGGAGGTTCCCCTCTCCAAGGGAAGTTCTACTTCCTCCTCCACTCGGAATTGTGACTCTGAGAGGATCACCGCCACGTTGGACTGTGGGACCATTTCCTCCCTTACCCCAGGTGAACCTTCCTCCCCTCCACTAGTACCCCCTATATTAAGGTCCTCCGACAGGTTGAGTTCAAAATTAGGTTGAAAGTGTGTTGAAGAGGCTGGATGTATCTCAGCTGTACAGGTCTGGAACCCGTTCCTTAGCTCCAATCCAGAAGGGGTGACCCCAGGCCTGTTTTCCCCAGAGGTAAATGGATTGGATTTGAGATAGGGATTGGGATTAGGCTCGGGATTGGGGTTGGGGGTAGGTTCGGGATTGGGGGTAGGTTTCGGGATTGGGGTTGGGGGTAGGTTCGGGGTTGGGGGTAGGTTCGGGATTGGAGTTGGGGGTAGGTTCGGGAATGGAGTTGGGGGTAGGTTCAGGGTTAGGATTGGGGTTAGAATTAGGTTCAGGATTGGTATTGGGGTTAGGATTGGGTTCAGGATTGGGGTTAGGTTCAGGATTGGTATTGGGGTTAGGATTGGGTTCAGGATTGGAGTTAGGGTTAGGTTCAGGATTGGGGTTAGGTTCAGGATTGGGGTTAGGATTAGGCTCGGGATCAGGATTGGGGTTAGGATTAAAATCAGGGTTAGGGTTAGGTTAGGTTTTTGAGGATATTACAACAGCTCCCCCCTCCCTGGCACTAGTCCAGAAAAGTGAGGAGACTGAGGAAAGCACGGGCCGACGCATGTCAGACTATACCACTGCTCCCTCCTTGGAGCATGTTCCTACTCGGAACTTGGGGCTAAAACTTGAAGATTTGAATATCTCCCCAGGTGTGTAAACCACAGGGTTACTAGGACGAGAGCAGGTATAAGCTTAGATCTAAATTGTTTAAGCGACACCGAACTCTAATCTGTATAGATACCACAGAGTTACTGTGGGTAGGTTTAGTGCGAAAGCAGGTATAGGCTTAGATCAAGATTGTTTAAGCGAAACCGAACTCCACCCGGTGTAAGTACCACCGGGCTACTATGGGTAGGTTTAGTTTTTTTGTTACTAGGACGAGAGCAGGTATAAGCTTAGATCTAAATTGTTTAAGCGACACCGAACTCTAATCTGTATAGATACCACAGAGTTACTGTGGGTAGGTTTAGTGCGAAAGCAGGTATAGGCTTAGATCAAGATTGTTTAAGCGAAACCGAACTCCACTCGGTGTAAGTACCACCGGGCTACTATGGGTAGGTTTAGTGCGAAAGCAGGTATAGGCTTAGATCAAGATTGTTTAAGCGAAACCGAACTCCACTCGGTGTAAGTACCACCGGGCTACTATGGGTAGGTTTAGTGCGAAAGCAGGTATAGGCTTAGATCAAAATTGTTTAAGCGAAACCGAACTCCACTCGGTGTAAATAGGGTTAGGGTTAGGTTTTTGAGGATATTACAACAGCTCCCCCCTCCCTGGCACTAGTCCAGAAAAGTGAGGAGACTGAGGAAAGCACGGGCCGACGCATGTCAGACTATACCACTGCTCCCTCCTTGGAGCATGTTCCTACTCGGAACTTGGGGCTAAAACTTGAAGATTTGAATATCTCCCCAGGTGTGTAAACCACAGGGTTACTAGGACGAGAGCAGGTATAAGCTTAGATCTAAATTGTTTAAGCGACACCGAACTCTAATCTGTATAGATACCACAGAGTTACTGTGGGTAGGTTTAGTGCGAAAGCAGGTATAGGCTTAGATCAAGATTGTTTAAGCGAAACCGAACTCCACTCGGTGTAAGTACCACCGGGCTACTATGGGTAGGTTTAGTTTTTTTGTTACTAGGACGAGAGCAGGTATAAGCTTAGATCTAAATTGTTTAAGCGACACCGAACTCTAATCTGTATAGATACCACAGAGTTACTGTGGGTAGGTTTAGTGCGAAAGCAGGTATAGGCTTAGATCAAGATTGTTCAAGCGAAACCGAACTCCTACTCGGTGTAAATACCACAGGGCTACTATGGGTAGGTTTAGTGCGAAAGCAGATATAGGTTTAGATCAAGATTGTTCAAGCGAAACCGAACTCCTACTCGGCGTAAATACCACAGGGCTACTATGGGTAGGTTTAGTGCGAAAGCAGGTATAGGCTTAGATCAAGATTGTTTAAGCGAAACCGAACTCCACTCGGTGTAAGTACCACCGGGCTACTATGGGTAGGTTTAGTGCGAAAGCAGGCATAGGCTTAGATCAAGATTGTTTAAGCGAAAGAGTTAGGGTTAGAGTGGGTTAGGGTTAGAGTTAGGGTTAGGGTTAGGATTTTTGTAGTTCCAATCAACAGGTCCCGAAGGGCCTGAAGATGGTTACGCACTGTCCATCCGTTCCACTGACCGCTTTGCGATGGTGTGGGACCAGGAAGGATCCCACCACAGAGCCCCACTTCTTACATGATTTTCTCTTTCTTTTTTTCAGGCATCCACGCCACAATGAGGCCAAGGATGACTTTTTATCGATGCGGTAATGTATAGTTATTTATTTATTTATTTTTATTTATTTATTTATTTATTCATTAGACCCATTATCTGAGCGTATGGGGTGTTAGTGAGCGGGCTATTTAGCCTCGTGCTATTGAACCAGAGGCCGTTTTGTCCAGGGTTACTCTGGGTAGGGTTAGGGGTCCGCTAGAGGCTGGTCAGTCCAAGGATAGAGGGTTAGAATGGGTAGGGTTAGGGGTCTGCTAGAGGCTGGTCAGTCCAAGGATAGAGGGTTAGAATGGGTAGGTTTAGGAGTTGAGAGGGGTCATATGTCCTGGGCTGGTGCTGCACAGGCGGTTGTGACGGTAGGTTTTAGGGCTGTGGGGTGTCAGCCGTCGAGGTTTAGACCACACCAGTCACCGAAGGAGACTCAGGTTTCATTCAGACCTCTGGGAAAACGTGTATCCAAACGTTTAATCCATTGGGTTAGGTTTTAGGGGAAATTACAACGACTCCCCCTTGCTTAAACATCGTTTAAGAAGGTTTGGAATAGGGAGACCGAGGAGATGCACTGGCCTACGTCTGTTAGATATTCACCCGTACCTGTGATTGGACTCCGGTCTGGGAGTCCCAAAAATCTGTGTGGATTTTTAGACCTAGTTCTATCTTTCTTCTCTTTCAACTCCTGTTTACATATTTAGGTTACCAAGTAAAAATTTCTGCTCCCTCAAAGAAGTTGTGAGGGAAATGTTTGAGACATTTCATCAGTGGTGTACCCCAAGATCCTCAAGTGTTTCGGCCTTTCAACAACCAGACACTCTCCCCTGAGGCGGCCCGCCAGGGTGATCAATCCCTGGCTAATGTCTCATAGCCAATCACTAAACGAGTGTTGCAAGAATCTCAAGGCAATTGTAGTTGGATTCTGCATTATGATTTGAGGATTTCTTTGAATTGTCGCCCAACGTTCCGGTTCTCTCGATTAAAAAGGACTTTGGATTGTCGTTTAACGCTCTGATTCTCCTATCTTTTGAATAGTCGTTTAACGCCCCGGTTCTAAATATCTCGATTAAAAGGATTTTGGATGTGGTCTAACGCTCTGGTTCTCCTATCTAAACAACTCTTTTGGTATCAGTGTGTCAGAGGTGTTGTTGTACCAATGTGCTGTTGTGTGGGTGGCCTAAATTGCCATAAAAGAATGGGCACCCATTTAAGACCTGTATGCCCTAGGTCACCTTCCCCGTGTGCAAGCCCGAAGGTACAGGGGGGCTGGATACTTACCACTCCACCAGAAAGACCCTTTGTTGACACCGTTAGGTTACCCAGGTTAGGGTTAGGGTTAGGGTTAGATTTTTGAGGATATTACAACAGCTCCCCCCCTCCCTGGCACTAGTCCAGAAAAGTGAGGAGACTGAGGAAAGCACGGGCCGACGCATGTCAGACTATACCACTGCTCCCTCCTTGGAGCATGTTCCTACTCGGAACTTGGGGCTAAAACTTGAAGATTTGAATATCTCCCCAGGTGTGTAAACCACAGGGTTACTAGGACGAGAGCAGGTAAAAGCTTAGATCTAAATTGTTTAAGCGACACCGAACTCTAATCTGTATAGATACCACAGAGTTACTGTGGGTAGGTTTAGTGCGAAAGCAGGTATAGGCTTAGATCAAGATTGTTTAAGCAAAACCGAACTCCTACTCGGTGTAAATACCACAGGGCTACTATGGGTAGGTTGAGTGCAAAAGCAGGTATAGGCTTAGATCCAGATTGTTTAAGCGAAACCGAACTCCTACTATGGGTAGGATAGGGAAGGAGCCGGTGTAAGCTTAAGTCTATCTTGATTTAACCGAAACCGAACACCACTCGGTGTATAAACCACAGGTCTACTGTGGGTAGGTTTAGAACGGGAACCGGTGTAAGCTTAGATCTAAGTTGATCAGGCGGAACCGAACACTACTCGGTGTAGAAACCACAGGTCTACTGTGGGTAGATTTAGGGCGGGAACCGGTGTAAGCTTAGATATGGACTTATCAAGCGAAACCGAACGCTACTCTGTGTATAAACCACAGGTCTACTGTGGGTAGGTTTAGAACGGGAACCGGTGTAAGCTTAGATCTAAATTGACCAGGCGGAACCGAACACTACTCAGTGTATAAACCACAGGTCTACTGTGGGTGGGTTTAAGGCGGGAACCGGTGTAAGCTTAGATCTAAATTGATCAGGCGGAACCGAACACTACTCGGTGTATAAACCACAGGTCTACTGTGGGTAGGTTTAGGGCGGGAACCGATGTAAGCTTAGATATGGACTGATCAGGCGAAACCGAACACTACTCGGTGTATAAACCACAGGTCTACTGTGGGTACCTTCACTTTCCCCTAATCTGCCTGCAAGAAAGTAACATAAAATCAACCAACCCATCCCTCTACCCTTTTTTTTAACAAACGTGCAACTCAGAGACGAACCAGGAGAAGTCCGACCTGTCTGGGACTGACGACTCCCTAAGGGCCGGTCTGGGCCCGTATTCGTCCCCCCATCCCGCCCCCCACCCCGACTCCAGGAGCCGAGGGAGGGGCCGGAGGGGGTTCCTTGTCACATTCACACCAAAAATAACTGTAAGACCCTCCCCCTCCCCAGAAAAGCTCAAGCCCGTAAACCAAACCGAAACCTAAAAGGTCCTAAAAAAGTTCCAACCTGGGATACCACATACTCCTAAAAAATTTTTTTTGTGTCTATCCAACCCCGGAATGCGAGGCCCCTACCGAGTCCTTTTCCAGACCACCAAACCTAGCAAAAAAAACCCAAATCATCCTGGCCTGATATCGCATCACTACACCATCCCTTGCGTAGCTAGGGCGGACTTACTGCTATATTCCCAAAAGCGCAGACCTAATTTGTGTGCCAAAGGAAACCACCGCCTCCAATAAGCACTATAAATCTCCAGTCAGGTCTACCTCACCCAAAGATGCGAGGACCTAACTGAGCCAGTCCAGACCAGCGAACCCAACGGAAATCAGAAGATTCCGGTCAGATAATCCTGGCCTGGCATCGCATCTCCACACCATACCTTTGTGTAGCTAGAGTGGATCTATATTGATCGTTTCTGTGCAGAAAGCCACCACCTCTAATATGCACCATTATAACCAAGGTCAATCCCAATCAAAGCCTCCAATATCCCTACTTGGGTAACACTGGTATGTCATAGTCCGATGGCTCTGGCGGGGTTAGGTTTCTTTTTGAGGATATTACCACAGCTCCCCCCCTCCTCTCCCTGGCACTAGTACAGATAAGTGAGGAGACTGAGGAAAGTACGGGTGTGTAAATCACAGGGTTACTAGGACGAGAGCAGGTATAAGCTTAGATCTAAATTGTTCAAGCAACACCGAACTCTAATCTGTATAGACACCACAGAGTTACTGTGGGTAGGTTTAGTGCGAAAGCAGGTATAGGCTTAGATCAAGATTGTTTAAGCGAAACCGAACTCCACTCGGTGTATATACCACAGGGCTACTATGGGTAGGATTAGGGAAAGAGCCGGTGTACGCCTAAGTCTAAACTGATTTAACCGAAACTGAACCCCAAGACTAGGTACCTAATCCACAAGAGCCCTTTACCATGGGTAGGGTTAGAAAAAGAGAAGACGTAAGCTTTTACATCTAAAACTATGCCAAAACCCAAGACTCCAAACGAGTCCAGGTTCCTCCTCCTTACTCCCCCAAGAAATGGATGAGGGAAATATTCAAGACACTCTCATCAGTAGTGAACCTCAGGCTCATCGGGTGTTTCGGCCTTTTAAACACTAGACACCCTCCTCCGAGGCGGCCCATCCTGGATGATCAGTCCAGGACGAGTGTCTCCTGGCCAATTGCTAATCGAGCTAGACCAGATCCTTCAAGACACTGGGGTTGGGTTCTGGTTACAGGATATTACCGATACGATCCGGCTGACCTCCGAAACGGAATCTATCAGGTAAGAAAACACGAACCTCTGTAGATCACCCTTTCTCCTGACACTAAAACCAGTTTACTTCCTTTCTT
Source organism: Meda fulgida (assembly GCA_030578275.1). Classification (NCBI taxonomy): domain Eukaryota; kingdom Metazoa; phylum Chordata; class Actinopteri; order Cypriniformes; family Leuciscidae; genus Meda; species Meda fulgida. The sequence goes on along the minus strand of CM060618.1, from coordinate 7,657 downwards.
TTGTAGGACAACCGCCAACTCTTGAATCGGAAACATCTTTCTGGTACTTAGAAAACATGATCCTCTGTAGATCATTCTCCTGACCCTGACCATTTTCCCCATTCTCTTTCAGGACGATCACTCTTTTGACAGTGCCGACTATCGAATCAGAGCTCCCAGGTAAGATCCCCGGAAAACGAGAAGTCCACCCTCTAACCTCAAAAAACGTTCCCCAAGCTCTCCACCTGGTCAAAAGAAAACTCACAATGCTGCGGGCATCGAGACTGGCGGATGCGGTGCATCAAGCTTCTACCAGTCCTTCGCCCTAAGAGTCAGGACTAACCAGACCGACATCATCCCATTACAGGACAACCGCTGACAGTACCGACTCCTGGATTGGAGTTTCCAGGTAAGAGATCCCATCCGTCCACCGCAACCGAAAACGATACCACCATCAGTTTGTGAGTATGTTGTTGCAAGATGTACTGTTGCATGGAGGGCGCTGACCACCCATAGAAAATTGGGCACCATTTAAGACCTGTTCGCCCCAGGTCACCTTCCCTGCGTGCTGTCCAAGTGGACCCAGGGGGGCTGGATACGTACCGCTCTCCCAGGTAACCTTTCGTTAACACCGCAAGGTATCCAGGTTACCCGAAAAAAAGCCTGCGAGGAATGGTCTCCGTCTGGGGGCCCTTTGTCAGTCCTACTGACTTCACTCAAGGAGTTTTGTCCAGGAAGTCCCCAAATAGCAACAAGTTGTTGCCAGGTCCTTCTAATTCCAAAGACAAGACCCCTTGGATCTACTCTTAGTCAAAGGTTCAACATTGGCGGATGCACATTTCTGCACACCGAGCTTCTACCAACCTCTTACCTTGAGAGCAAAAGGAAAGACAGACTGAACAGATTTAATCCTTACCAAAAGGACGTAATCGTCAGCCGCAGATACCACCAGATGGCACCACTCCCATGTATGCTTTTTTGACGCGTCCACCTCAGCCGCGATGACAAAATTAAAAAACATTTTCAACTCCTGCTCAGACCGACTTCCATCGACTCATTTTCGAAAGAAGAAAAAAGAAGAAAGAAGAGACCGTTTCTCTATTCTCAAAACGTTATTTCTTTAAGGAACCAATATCCCTAATTTCGAGATTTCTTTAGAAAAATCGATTTTTTCAAACAAAGCTAGGTTTGTACCGAAAGGAGAGTCAGATCAGGAAACGCTTTAAGACGAGACTATTCTTCCCGTCTTTATTAAAAAACTATTACATTCCTGCAACTTCAGAAAATTCAATTTTATTCAAAACCCGTTTACCTTGTTCTAAAAGGGCCTTATTTTCTGACCCGGCTTCTGCCAATCTCCCCTCGAGAGTAGAAAGCACTGTTTTTGCCAAAGGACAGATATTATCAGTCCCCGATACCAGACCATGGCATCCCCCTGATATATGCCTTTCCAATGTCATTACCACAACCGCGGTGAGTAATATTTAAACAAATTCCTCAATTTTTTATTATTTACAACTCCTGCTCTACCCTGACCAACTCTACTCAGCGTAACCACCACCGGGCTACTATAGGTAGGTTTAGGAAAAGGGCTGGCGTAAGCCCCAGTCTAAACTGATTTAACCGAAACCGAACTCCACTGGGTGTAACAACCACAGGACTACTATGGGTAGGATTAGGGAAAGAGCTGGTGTAAGCTTAAGTCCCAAATGGTTCAACCGAAACCGCACTCCACTGGGTGTAACAACCACAGGACTACTATGGGTAGAATTGTTTCTTTCTACTTGAAATCATCTCTCTTCTGTAAAACAATGACAGAGGCGTCCGCCCTGTCAAACCTCCCACTTATTCCGAAGGGGGCTCAGAAAAGACAGTGCATCCCAGAACAGGTTTGCCAAATTCCTCCTTCTCATCATCTCTTGCCCCCTGCTGGATGGGAAATTATTTTTGTTCCTTTCGCCCCTAAATTACATGTTTAATGGAACATTTAATTTATGCTCCGTCCTATGTACCTGGAACCTCCCTTCTTTCATTCAGGCCATTTGGGACCCAGGTACTCAATCTCCCTATCCATATGTATTCTCTGTACAACCTCTGCCTTAGGGTCCATTTCGGATTATGTTCTAAACCCCTTATACGCAGTTCCTGCACCCCGTGCCGTTGGAAGTGCTCCACCAGCGAACGCCTACTTGTGTTCAATAATCCCTTCCGAATGACATACCTGTGTTGGTACAAACGAGTCCGGATAGAATTCTTTGTCTGACCGACATACTGTTTACCACACCGACCACATTGTATCGCATAGATACAATTCTCCGTTTTTAATGGAATATTCGGAAGAAAAAATGCAGCGGGTTGGCCCCAAACCTTAATGGTTTGACGCCTCTTTAACAATCGCTGTTCCTCCCCGTTACGTTTTCTCTCCTTGGGGAGTCGACTATGAACTAGCAAATCCCGCAAGTTTGTATTCCTCTTATATGCCGCTAGGAGTTTAATATCCTGGCCCTCAGGGGTATTCGCCAACGTTTCTGCAAAACTGCCCCTGATCTCTTTCGTGAGTCTAGCTGCCTCCGGAGTGAATGAAAATATGGCTGGAACTAGGACCTTCCTTTCCCCTGAGGGTCCGGGCTTCGGACTTGTCTGTAACCTACAATGCTCTTTATAAATCGCCCTAAGCCGAGATCTTGAGTAACCCCTGGCTCTGAGAGCTCGAAACAACATACACTTAGCCTCCTGAAAACTCTCCTCTTGTGAACAGATCCTCCTGAACCTCAGAAGCTGAGATAATACTATACCTCTAAATGTGTGTCTAGGATGATAGCTCTGATGGTGTAGCAGAGCATGGGTGTCCGTCTCCTTAAAGAACATTTTGAAATCTAGCTGGCCTGTGGTGAGAAACTCGGGCCCTTTGTATACTATAGTATCCAAAAACTCTATAGCTTGTTCTTTTAACACCGCTGTAACCTTAATCGAGGCATGATGGGAATTCAATACCCTTAAAAAGGTTTCAAAAGTCTGCTGGCTGTCATCCCACACTCCCCAGACATCGTCCAGGAATCGAAGGTAGGAAAAAGGGACCTTCTCACATTTGGGAAAGACAGTTTCCTCCCATTGGGCCATGTATATATTTGCATAGGCTGGCGCAAACCTTTTCCCCATAGCCGTACCCTTAATCTGTAGGTAAAATTCCCCCTCAAATTCAAAATCATTTCGAGTCAGACTCAACTCTAAGAGCTCCAGTATTGCCTCCTCCGGTCGGGAAGCGTCGGGAAACCTGGCAAAACAATCTCGCACTGCCTTCAAACCTAGGGGAGTCTCAATGTTAGTATAAAGACTTTCTACATCCAGTGAAAACAAGAATGCCCCCGGTGGCACTCTCAGGCTTTTCACCTTCTCCAGGAAGTCATAGGTATCCCTGATGTAACTAAAATGCTTAGTTGATAAGGGATTCAGAAAAAAGTCAATAAACTCTGCCACCCTATGACTCTCACTCCCACAATCCGACACTATCGGACGACCTGGAGGCATAAAGGGGTTAAGCCACTTCCCCTGGGGTTTGTGAACCTTGGGAAGTAAATAAAACCGCCTAGGCCTGGGTCTAACCTCCCCCAATAAATAGTCCACCTGCCGTTTGCAAATGAACCCCGACCTGAACAAGGTATTCACCACCTCTTCAATGCGAGGTATCGATTCCATGAAAATAGGTGCCGTTAGCTTTGAATAAAAGGACTCATCTGTTAACTGCCTTAGCCCTTCCTGTACATAGCGTGCTTTATCCATTATTACCACACTACTACCCTTGTCTGCAGGTTTAATTACAATGTCCCGCCTTTGAGTCAGCTCCTCCAACGCCCCAATCTCTGCCGGGGGTAAGTTAGGTATCGGAGCCTGTGCTCCCGATAAGGCTGCCTGTACCCCTTCCAAATTTTTGCCAAAGAAATCCCAAACCTCCCCAGGCAATTTATGGGGTGGAGGAGTCCACCCTGACCTAACGCAAAATGGCCGGATTTGGGCGCCAGAATCCATGTCTGGTCCAAAAAAAAGTGCTCTTTGCATCTTGGCATGAAACTGACCCAAATCCGCCAATAAAGACTCTCTGTCCACCCTTTTTACTAAGTGGGATGGGATAAATGATAACCCCCTATCTAATAAGCTGATCTGCGCCGGTGTGAGTTGAAAAAATTGAGACAGGTTTACAACAGAACTCTTTCTTTCTTTCTTTTTATTTTTACTTTCTTCTTTTTTCTCATTCTCTCCTTTTTCAAAATAGGGGCCTCTTTTGTGGGGAGACCCCCCTACAGGTTTAAATGCTGTAGCCAATGCAAAAACATGGCCACGGCTGTCCCTGGGGTCCAATGGATCCCATCCCCCACCACCGCAAACTTCTTGTCCGGCAGCAATGGGATACTGTGTTCTGACCGGAAGATGATATCATTTAATATCTCCAGGTTTTCCACCTCCTGCCTCGGCAAACCTCTATCGTAGTTCACCAAGGGGATATGTATCACCGCCTCCGGAAAGGCCACCTTGGCTGTCTCCAGAAGTTGTGCTACGTTTTTTCGGACCACTTCCTTATTCGGTTGAGTCCGGTCATTTAGACCGAAGGCCAGGATCACCTGTCTAGCCCTTGGAAACACCGGGGTCCTGTGCCTTAATAGGTAGCTGGCGTGCCCCATATTGGCCCCTGGATAAGCATGGACCTCCACCTTCCCGTTCCTCACCCGGGTAAACCTACCCAGGTTTGAAGACCCCAGCAATAGAATGGACCTTTCGGGGGTTAGATTCCACGCCCCAAACTTGTCCCTAATCCCTGGGTGTTGGATGTGGAGACTCCACTCCGGTGATGGAACTTTGGGGGCCGCCTGCCCCCCTTGGGTCTCCTCCTCATCCAACAACCAATCCATATCTTCCTCCGCTTCCGGCCCCTCCTCCATTGCCTTCCCGGCTTCCCCTGCTGGGTTAGGGACTGGCAGGGTCGTCACCGCCTTCTTGCCAGAACCCCATCCCTTCCTTGCCGTCCCCCTCTTGGGCAATACCGCCCCGCGACTAGCCCCCTCCGGCTCTCTCATCTCCTCTAGGGCGCACTCCGGACTCGACCCCAGTCCCGGACCCTCGGCCGGGGCCGCCTCTGTCCTGGCCGGGGACCCTCCGCTTGGCTGCCCCACCACTGTCTGAGGACGCTGTGTAGGCTTTTTACGGCGCTCCTCCTGCCTACTACCGCTGCCATGCGCCTCCTCCTCTTCTTCCTCTTCCTCCCCCGCTCCTTCTCCTGTCCCTTCATCAGTCTCTCCTGTGATAGGGTTAGGGTTAGGTTTTTGAGGATATTACAACAGCTCCCCCTCCCTGGCACTAGTCCAGAAAAGTGAGGAGACTGAGGAAAGCACGGGCCGACGCATGTCAGACTATACCACTGCTCCCTCCTTGGAGCATGTTCCTACTCGGAACTTGGGGCTAAAACTTGAAGATTTGAATATCTCCCCAGGTGTGTAACCCACAGGGTTACTAGGACGAGAGCAGGTATAAGCTTAGATCTAAATTGTTTAAGCGACACCGAACTCTAATCTGTATAGATACCACAGAGTTACTGTGGGTAGGTTTAGTGCGAAAGCAGGTATAGGCTTAGATCAAGATTGTTTAAGCGAAACCGAACTCCACTCGGTGTAAGTACCACCGGGCTACTATGGGTAGGTTTAGTTTTTTTGTTACTAGGACGAGAGCAGGTATAAGCTTAGATCTAAATTGTTTAAGCGACACCGAACTCTAATCTGTATAGATACCACAGAGTTACTGTGGGTAGGTTTAGTGCGAAAGCAGGTATAGGCTTAGATCAAGATTGTTCAAGCGAAACCGAACTCCTACTCGGTGTAAATACCACAGGGCTACTATGGGTAGGTTTAGTGCGAAAGCAGATATAGGTTTAGATCAAGACTGTTCAAGCGAAACCGAACTCCTACTCGGCGTAAATACCACAGGGCTACTATGGGTAGGTTTAGTGCGAAAGCAGGTATAGGCTTAGATCAAGATTGTTTAAGCGAAACCGAACTCCACTCGGTGTAAGTACCACCGGGCTACTATGGGTAGGTTTAGTGCGAAAGCAGGTATAGGCTTAGATCAAGATTGTTTAAGCGAAACCGAACTCCACTCGGTGTAAGTACCACCGGGCTACTATGGGTAGGTTTAGTGCGAAAGCAGGTATAGGCTTAGATCAAAATTGTTTAAGCGAAACCGAACTCCACTCGGTGTAAATACCACAGGGCTACTATGGGTAGGATTAGGGAAAGAGCCGGTGTAGGCTTAAGTCTAAACTGATTTAACCGAAACCGAACCCCAAGACTAGGTAGCTAATCCACAAGAGCCCTTTACTATGGGTAGGGTTAGAAAAAGAGAAGACGTAAGCTTTTAAATCTAAAGCTATGCCAAAAACCCAAAACTCCAAACGAGTCCAGGTTCCTCCTCCTTACTCCCCCAAGAAATGGATGAGGGAAATATTCAAGACACTCTCATCAGTAGTGAGCCTCAGGCTCCTCGGGTGTTTCGGCCTTTTAAACACTAGACACCCTCCTCTGAGGCGGCCCTTCCTGGATGATCAGTCCAGGACGAGTGTCTCGTGGCCAATTGCTAATCGAACTAGACCAGATCCTTCAAGACACTGTGGTTGGGACCTGGTTACAGGATTATTACCGATACGATCTATTGGTGCGATCTATTGAATCAGAACTAGCAGGTAAGATCACCGGAAAACGAGAAATCTGTGCTCTAACTCCACTCAACGTTCCCCAAGCTCTTCACCTGGTCAAAAGAAAACTCACAATGTTGCGGGCATCGAGACTGGCGGATGCGATGCATCAAGCTTCTACCAGTCCTTCGCCCTAAGAGTCAGAACTAACCAGACCGACATCATCCCATTACAGGACAACCGCTGGCAGTACCGACTCCTAGATTGGAGTTTCCAGGTAAGAGATCCCTACCTGTCTATCGTAACAGATACCACCAGATGGCACCACCCCCATGTATGCTTTTTTGACGCGTGTACCTCAACCGCGGTGACCAAAAAATATTTCCAACTCCTGCTCAGACCGACTCCCATTTTCGAAAGAAGAGAAGAAAAAGAGGAAAATAAACCGTTTCTCTACTCTCAAAATGTTATTTCTTAAGGAACCAATATCCCCAATTTCGAGATTCCTTTAGAAAAATCGATTTTTTCAAACGATTTTTTCAAAAACCAAACTCCACAGAGTTACTATGGGTAGGATAGGGAAGGAGCCGGTGTAAGCTTAAGTCTATCTTGATTTAACCGAAACTGAAAACCACTCGGTGTATAAACCACAGGTCTACTGTGGGTAGGTTTAAGGCGGGAGCCGGTGTTTTTTTTTTTTTTTTTTGCTTTTTTGACGCGTGCACCTCAACCACGGTGACCAAAAAATATTTCCAACTCCTGCTCAGACCGACTCCCATTTTCGAAAGAAGAGAAGAAAAAGAGAAGAAAAAGAGGAAAATAAACAGTTTCTCTACTCTCAAAACGTTATTTCTTAAGGAACCAATATCCCCAATTTCGAGATTTCTTTAGAAAAATCGATTTTTTCAAACGATTTTCTCAAAAACCAAACTCCACAGAGTTACTATGGGTAGGATAGGGAAGGAGCCGGTGTAAGCTTAAGTCTATCTTGATTTAACCGAA